>LT934112.1:581634266-581647597 GCA_900231445.1 Triticum turgidum subsp. durum | reverse complement strand
GTTCGCCATAGCAGCCGTCTCCGGCCACCCCTCGCTCCCCCGACTAGCTCAGAAGCTCCGCCACGACCCCCTCTTCCTCCCCACCGCTCCACGGTCCTCCAGAAGCCCTGCATCGCCGCCACATCGCCATTCCCCTCTTCGGGCTCCGACCATCGTCGCCGTCGAATTCGTCGTCTCCAGCGCGTCCCCGAGCCCGCTAACCATCCCTGCAGCTCCGCGGTGAGCCCCCGGATCGTTTCCCCCTTCTTCCCTGGTCTCTCCCGACCTCTAGGCCCTAGCCCCACCTTGGCCGAGAGCTCCACGCCGCCGGCGATGTCGCCGTCGTGGCCACGGTCACCGTAGCACCCAACCGAGCACACTATCGTGCTCCACACCTCACCAGGAGCACGTAGCACGCACCAACACCTCCCCTAACCCCCTGCAACATCGATCCCGACCGCACCCGAACTCCGGCGGCCGCAGCCGAGCTCGCCGCCGTCGACTCCGGCCACCCCAGGCCCAGCCACGGCCACCGTTCGACGCGCGGGAGCAAGAGCTTTCCAACGAGCCCAAGCACGGCCTCGCCCGTGCCCTGTAGCGCGATCCCGCGTCGCGCCGCCGTCTCGGGCCTCGCCGGCGTCACATCGCCGGTGGGTTTGACCCACTTTGACCACGGCAGGACACCCCCTGAGTCCCTGACAGGTGGGCCCAGCCCTGTAGCTAATTAGGATTAGTGCTAACCACTGTTAGTTAACCCCCTGACACTGACTAGTGGGCCCCAACGCCACTAATTAGTAATTAGGATTAAATTAACCCTGTTTAACCCCCCTGTCACTGACGTGTGGGCCCCACACGTCAGGTTTGACTTCAGCCAGCCGCAGTTGACCACTGACGTCATGCTGACGTCATGCTGGCGCAATAATTATAATTTCTGGATTTAATTTTAATCAGGAAATTCCAGAATATTATTTAAACTTCAAAAATTCATAACTTTTATTCTGTAACTCCAAATTGGACAAATTATATATGAAAAATGATCAGAAAAATCCAATCTATCCATCTATACTATTTTCATGCATGATCAAACAAGTTAAATTGATGTTTTAAGCAGAACAAGGATAAGCACTTAAAGAGACCATGTTTGAGTTTGAAATTTGAATCTTTGATTCAAATTTGTTCAAACCCTTCTGGTTTTAGTTGCATTAGCCCAACACACTCATATTGCTATGTTTCATGCATGCATCATATTGTTGCACATTGTTTGGTGATGGTTGTGTATCGGTGCCCTTTGCGACAGGTTCTGCCTCCGAGGAGTACCGTGATTACCCTAACGAAGAACCGTATCAGTGCATCGAACCATCAGGCAACCAACCAACCATTTGATCATATCGATACAATCCCATGTTCTCGCTCCTGCTCTCTTTTACTGCATTAAGACAACGCGATTCAAACTGCTGTGTGCTACGGTAGTTGAACCCATTTCCTCTGCATGACCTGTCATTGCCACAGTAACTAGATGAAACCCACTAGCATGTGTAGGAGTTGATTGAGCCATGTGTATGTGTTGTTCCTACCTTGCTGTGCCTGCTATGCTTAGAGTCGTGTCAGGTCTGGTTCATCTGGGTGATGGGCTAGAGTGAAATGTTAATGTCGGTAATGAGAGTGGTGTGGTGAACACGATTTGGTAAAGGTATCGATGAGAGGCCATGTAGGAGTACATGGTGGGTTGTTTCATTGAAGCCGACCTTAAGCACTGAGATCTGTATATGTGATTTAAGATACAGCTACTACCATGCATTGGGCCCTGAAATATGACCCCGCTCGACTTCTTATTCACCCTAGCTCTCTGTCCAGGAGTTGCAAGTAGTTTCTGGTGTTTGTAGCCTACTGGAGGCCGTGGACAGCGCTGACCGTAGGGGTGGGCTGTGATGCGGTAGGTACGTGGCCGGGTGTACCGAATACCCGTTAGGTATCTCGGGAACCCTGTTCACATCGTTCGGGGCCGTATGGGAAACCTCCGCCGGACTCCCTGCGGATGGAACCTGAATAGGCGATAAACCTGGACTAGAGGCTTAAGTGTTTAGGTAGGTCGTGGTCTACACCCACGTCGGCTTTCGCTTGAAGTCTGCCGAGCACATGTCGTGTGCAGATGCTAAGTGGTGGAAACATGTATGAAGAAGTACACCCCTGCAGGGTTAACATGATCTATTCGAATAGCCGCGTCCGCGGTAAAGGACTACTTGGTTGCCTATACAGTTCATAGACAAGTAAATGGAAACTACTAAAAGCCTCAAGATAAGTGTGAGTGCCGAGGATGGCTCTTCCGTAGGAAGACGGAGGTGGATCCTCGGTAGTGTATTGAAGTGGTGAGTAGTGGACTCGTGTGCGCAAAACCATTTCAAGTTGGAGTATCGTAGGATAGCCTAGCCAAGAGTCAAAGCTGGCTTGCTGCAATAACTCCACCAACCCTTCTTGATACTATGCATGTATGTAGGATCTGATGTAAGTCTTGCTGAGTACCTTTGTACTCATGTTGCTATAATCTATATTGTTACAGAAGACGCTGCAACCCCTTCTGATGGGTTCTATGTAGACGTTGACATCAACGAGTAGGCTAAAGACCCAGGTGGTGACCCTGAGCTTGTGAAGGACCACGTAGTATAGCTAGGCTTTCCAAGCCTCTTTTATTTTACTAGTTGTCTGTACTCAGACAAGTTACTTCCGCTGTTGGCTTGTATGATTGTATGACTTGTATGTTGGGTCGTGAGACCCGTACCTTTGTGTGTATGCTATGTATGGCTCTCTGAGCCCTAAATAAAGTACTTGTGTCGTAGAGTCATGTTGTGATGCTTCGTTGTATTTGCACATATCGAGCATATTGTGTGTATGATTGAAATGCTTGGTATGTGTGGGATCTGACTATCTAGTTGTTTATCTTTAGTAGCCTCTCTTACCGGGAAATGTCTCCTAGTGTTACCGCTGAGCCATGGTAGCTTGCTACTGCTCTGGAACACTTAGGCTGGCCGGCATGTGTCCTTCTTCGTTCCTGTGTCTGTCCCTTCGGGGAAATGTCACGCTTTGAGTACCGGAGTCCTGTTAGCCAGCTACAGCCCGGTTTACCGGAGTCCTGCTAGCCCAGTGCTACAGCCCGGACCCACTTGCTGATGACCGACACGTTCGAAGCTGGGTCATGGATGCCTGTCCCTGTAAGTCTGTGCCACTTTGGGTTTACGACTAGTCATGTCAGCCCGGGCTCTTTATCATATGGATGCTAGCGACACTATCATATACGTGAGCCAAAAGGCGCAAACGGTCCCGGGAAAAGGTAAGACGACACCCGTGGGGATACCGTGCGTGAGGCCGCAAAGTGATATGAGGTGTTACCAGCTAGATCGATGTGACATCGAGTCGGGGTCCTGACAGCGTAGTTGTCACACCCTAGCTAGTCATGCATTAGAGCGTTGGCATCAGAGCCGGACTGCCTATAGGTTCTCCAAGCCAAACTGGTCGATGTTGAGTCTAGAAATTCTTTAGTTATATGTAGGGGAATTGTTTGTGGGTTGGAACGTAAGGCTCTTTTTACTCCTTATACCTTATGACTTTCTGATCTGAGTCAGTCCATTCTTCCACCGGGGGTTAAGGAATTAGGATCTGTTCTCTCTATCAGGATCACGAGTTACTAATCAGTAGTACCTTATAAGTTTGATGGTTACCAGCTCCGGTGGTCTCCGCGGTCCGTTTGGTGGCCGAAATGACCAAAACCACTTCCGCCGCCGCGTCGGGCTCGCCGGCGACTAAACGCCGGCAGCCGACATTGACTTTGACCACGGGTGGGCCCTGGTTGACTCCCCTGAGTCAATGACAGGTGGGGCCCAGCCCTGTTAATTAAACAGGATTAGTTTTAATTAAGTTTTAATTAAAATAATCACCCTGACATGCGGGACCCACTGTCAGGTTTGACCCAGACCTGTTCCGTTGACCTGCTGACGTCACACTGACGTCAGGCTGACGCAGTAATTGATTTCTGGATTTAAATTAAATCAGGAAATTCCAGAATATTATTTAAACTTCAAAAATTCATAACTTTTATTCTGTAACTCCAAATTGGACAAATTATATATGAAAAATGATCAGAAAAATCCAATCTATCCATCTGTACTATTTTCATGCATGATCAAACAAGTTAAATTGATGTTTTAATCAGAACAAGAAAAGGCACTTTAAAAGGCCATAATTGAATTTGGAATTTGAATCTTTGATTCAAATTTGTTCAAACCCTTCTGGCTTTAGTTGCATTAGCCCAACACACTCATATTGCCATGTTTCATGCATGCATCATATTGTTGCACATTGTTTGGTGATGCTTGTGTATCGATGTCCTTTGCGACAGGTTCTGTCCCCGAGGAATACCGTGATTACCCTAACGAGGAACCGTATCCGTGCATCGAACCATCAGGCAAGCAACCAACCATTTGATCATATCGATACAATCCCATGTTCTCGCTCCTGCTCTCTTTTACTGCATTAAGACAACGCGATTCAAACTGCTGTGTGCTACGGTAGTTGAACCCATTTCCTCTGCATGACCTGTCATTGCCACAGTAACTAGATGAAACCCACTAGCATGTGTAGGAGTTGATTGAGCCATATGTATGTGTTGTTCCTACCTTGCTATGCCTGCTATGCTTAGAGTCGTGTCAGGTCTGGTTCATCTGGGTGATGGGCTAGAGTGAAATGTTAATGTCGGTAATGAGAGTGGTGTGGTGAACACGATTTGGTAAAGGTATCGATGAGAGGCCATGTAGGAGTACATGGTGGGTTGTTTCATTGAAGCCGACCTTAAGCACTGAGATCTGTATGTGTGATTTAAGATACAGCTACTACCATGCATTGGGCCCTGAAATATGACCCCGCTCGACTTCTTATTCACCCTAGCTCTCTGTCCAGGAGTTGCAAGTAGTTTCTGGTGTTTGTAGCCTACTGGAGGCCGTGGACAGCGCTGACCGTCGGGGTGGGCTGTGATGCGGTAGGTACGTGGCACGGTGTACCGAATACCCGTTAGGTATCTCGGGAACCCTGTTCACATCGTTCGGGGCCGTATGGGAAACCTCGGCCGGACTCCCTGCGGATGGAACCTGAATAGGCGATAAACCTGGACTAGAGGCTTAAGTGTTTAGGTAGGTCGTGGTCTACACCCACGTCGGCTTTCGCTTGAAGTCTGCCGAGCACATGTCGTGTGCAGACGCTAAGTGGTGGAAACATGTATGAAGAAGTACACCCCTGCAGGGTTAACATGATCTATTCGAATAGCTGCGTCCGCGGTAAAGGACTACTTGGTTGCCTATACAGTTCATAGACAAGTAAATGGAAACTACTAAAAGCCTCAAGATAAGTGTGAGTGCCGAGGATGGCTCTTCCGTAGGAAGACGGAGGTGGATCCTCGGTAGTGTATTGAAGTGGTGAGTAGTGGACTCGTGTGCGCAAAACCATTTCAAGTTGGAGTATCGTAGGATAGCCTAGCCAAGAGTCAGAGCTGGCTTGCTGCAATAACTCCACCAACCCTTCTTGATACTATGCATGTATGTAGGATCTGATGTAAGTCTTGCTGAGTACCTTTGTACTCATGTTGCTATAATCTACATTTTTACAGAAGACGCTGCAACCCCTTCTGATGGGTTCTATGTAGACGTTGACATCAACGAGTAGGCTAAAGACCCAGGTGGTGACCCTGAGCTTGTGATGGACCACGTAGTATAGCTAGGCTTTCCAAGCCTCTTTTATTTTACTAGTTGTCTGTACTCAGACAATGTACTTCCGCTGCTGGTTTGTATGATTGTATGACTTGTATGTTGGGTCGTGAGACCCGTACCTTGGTGTATGTTATGTATGGCTCCCTGAGCCTTAAATAAAGTACTTGTGTCATAGAGTCATGTTGTGATGCTTCGTTGTATTTGCACATATCGAGCATATTGTGTGTATGATTGAAATGCTTGGTATGTGTGGGATCTGACTATCTAGTTGTTTATCTTTAGTAGCCTCTCTTACCGGGAAATGTCTCCTAGTGTTACCGCTGAGCCATGGTAGCTTGCTACTGCTCTGGAACACTTAGGCTGGCCGGCATGTGTCCTTCTTCGTTCCTGTGTCTGTCCCTTCGGGGAAATGTCACGCTTTGAGTACCGGAGTCCTGTTAGCCCGCTACAGCCCGGTTTACCGGAGTCCTGCTAGCCCAGTGCTACAGCCCGGACCCACTTGCTGATGACCGACACGTTCGAAGCTGGGTCATGGATGCCTGTCCCTGTAAGTCTGTGCCACTTTGGGTTTACGACTAGTCATGTCAGCCCGGGCTCCTTATCATATGGATGCTAGCGACACTATCATATACGTGAGCCAAAAGGCGCAAACAGTCCCGGGAAAAGGTAAGACGACACCCGTGGGAATACCGTGCGCGAGGCCGCAAAGTGATATGAGGTGTTACCGGCTAGATCGATGTGACATCGAGTCGGGGTCCTGACAGCGTTGGCATCAGAGCCGGACTGCCTGTAGGTTCTCCAAGCCAAACTGGTCGATGTTGAGTCTAGAAATTCTTTAGTTATATGTAGGGGAATTGTTTGTGGGTTGGAATGTAAGGCTCTTTTTACTCCTTATACCTTATGACTTTCTGATCTGAGTCAGTCCATTCTTCCACCGGGGTTGAGGAATTAGGATCTGTTCTCTCTATCAGGATCACGAGTTACTAATCAGTAGTACCTTATAAGTTTGATGGTTACAAGCCTAGTTCAGTTCTACTACCACCTTATGTTGTTAGAATGGTTTCAGAACTTTGATATGATGATGTTAAGTATGTACGAAATCCTTTGTCAAATGTCTCAAAATCCTTTTTGAGCATTTACAGCTGTTATGCTGCCGAAATTTTGCTAGAAATTCTAATGCCTTTGCATTATGATTGTGCTTTCAGATGGCCACTCGCGACCTCAATCAAGTGGTTCGCCTGACTCGATGCCTAGATGTACCCGGCCATACTGCTAAGTTGGTCGGGGTAATGACTGAGGCTGGATACCGCTGGTATCCTGAGTACACGGTCGAAGAGCAATTCCGGGACTTCAATCAAAGTCAGTATCTCTGCACTGTCAGGATATTTCCATCTTATCCTGGATCCACCGAGCCCCTTCACTGCTCCTATGGACTCGGGGTTACTATTGAGATGGCTGTGCAGGACGCCGCCTACTCTATGATGACCATCATGCGAGTCAGATCTGGTCTATTTCGGGACTCTGATTTCCGGTATATGCCAGGATCACTTCCGGGAGCACAAGGGTATCTCCAGGCTATCTATGCTGACCCCACTCAGGAGGATTCACGGACCCGCACCACTGCTGAGATGCTCGAGGATAAGGACCGTGAAAATCGGGCCTTAAGGTTAGAGCTCTTCAATACCCGTGCTGACCACTGGGCCACATTGACTCGGTTCGCACCGGCGGTGCAAGCTGGATATTCGGATATGCGCGATCTCTATCCTGTGAGATCTGCTCTGCCGGACGTGATGGTTTGGCGTGATGTAGGAGGCATCACCCCACCTCGCGGTCCCCGCAGGCCACCGTCTGTTGGTCCAAGACCTCATCCTAGCCCCTATGGTCCACAAGCTCCGCGGGACCGTCTGTTTCCGGATGATCATGTTGAGCTTCCAGGCTATGGAGGTGACTTCTACGAGGACTACTACGGATCGGTCTGAGTTAGTGGTAGTATCACTAGTTCGCACTAGCTGTGTCTTCTATCGTCCCGCGTGACTCGTGGGATATGACCTAGTTTGTACTCTTTCCGGAGGTGTAGAAAAATAATGTATAGGAGCTTGGGATGCCTTCGATAAGATGTAATCCTCTTTCACTGTAATAGTACTTTGTTTGGTCTTGTACTAAACCCTGTATGGTGTGTATGACGATGGAATAAAGAAGCAGTTTCTGTATTTACCATGTCATACGGATGATCATCTTGCATTTCGAGTTATACCTTACATTTTATATCCTATGTCGGAATTTTATCATCCTGACTAAATCATTGTCTTGTTACCTAGGATGGTCAACACGCGCGCTAACCCTGCTTCCCAAGAGCAGGCCGAAGGCAGTGAAGCCAGGGATGCAAATCTGCCTCATCCTCCTTCACTAGCCGAGGTTATGATGGAAGCTGAGAGAAACAAGCGGGAGACCAACCGTTTGTTGGAGCGTATTGAACAGAATACAGCACACCATCAGAGGACTAACGTGGTGTCACTCAGTGATTTTATCAAATTACATCCACCCACGTTCCACCACTCCGCCGAGCCTCTCGACGCTGATGACTGGCTTCGCAGTATCTCTCACAAGCTGCGTTCCGCGCTAGTAGCTGAGGCTGACAAGGTCACCTTTGCTGCATATCATCTTGAAGGCCCCGCCAGTCTATGGTGGGAGAATTATGGAGCCATGCGCCCAGCGGGCCATGTCACTACTTGGGCTGAGTTCAGCGAGGCTTTCCGTGAACATCACATTCCGGAGGGTCTCATGGACCGTAAACGTGAAGAATTTTGCAGTTTCACCCAAGGCCGACTTTCTGTGGATGCCTATAGCAGGGAGTTTGGTAATCTCGCCCGATATGCAACTGAGGAAGTTTCTACTGACGCCAAGAAGCAAGCAAGGTTCCGTAAGGGCCTTAGTCCCGAGCTTCGCCGCGATCTCCGTCTGCATGAGTGCACATCTTTTCAGAAACTTGTCAACAAAGCCATCAGTGCTGAAACTGGTCAGACTGACTATGACGCAACCCGCAAGCATGGCCGCGACATGGGTTCCTCATCCGGTGCTGGTCCTCAGAAGCGCTGCGTGTGGGTACCCAACACAGCCCTGCCACCCAGGTTCACACCGAGGCCATCTTTCCAGGCGCCTCGCCCCGTTCAACAATCTGCTCCAGCCAAGCCCTATGGGGGTCCAATCAATAATGCCCCTCCATGTACCAGTTCCGTGACTTGTTTCAAGTGTGGGGAATCTGGTCACTATATGCGTGAGTGTCCCCAGACCAACCCCAACCAGTCTGCTAAAGCTGTTGGCCGTGGCAAGCCGACAGGAAAAATATTCCACGCCAAGCCGGTCACCGCTTCACGTGGCCATGTTAACTGTATCTCTGCCGAAGAAGCTCAAGAGGATCCCAACGTCGTTCTCGGTACGCTTCTTGTTAATTGCCACCCGGCATCTGTTCTTTTCGATACCGGAGCCTCTCATTCTTTTATATCTGAAAACTATGCTCGCTTGCATAACGTCGCATTCGGTGATATGCCAACCTCTATGGTAGTTCAAACTCCAGGATCCAAATGGCAAACTTCTAGAGTAAGCCATGGAAATGAAATCCAAGTCGACAGACTTGTTTTTCTCGCATCTTTGATAGCCCTTAAATCTTCAGATATTAATATCATTTTGGGTATGGACTGGATGTCAGCTCATCAAGCCAAAATTGATTGCTTCTCTAGGACTGTTCAACTCACCCATCCTTCGGGGAAGATAGTCAATGTCTTGACCCGAATAGCCAAGCAACAATTATATTCTCTTAACGCCAGCCCTTTGCCAGACCTTGAGGACGTGCCGGTAGTCTGTGACTTCCCGGATGTCTTCCCAGAGGAATTGCCAGGTGTTCCACCTGACAGGGATGTTGAGTTCGTAATAGACCTCATTCCAGGAACCGTTCCGATTGCTAGAAGACCTTATAAGATGGCACCCCTAGAACTAGCCGAGCTTAAGAAACAACTCGATGAGTCCTTGAAAAAGGGTTTCATCCGACCTAGCTCATCTCCGTGGGCTTGCCCCGTCCTATTCGTTAAGAAGAAGGATGGTACGGACCGGATGGTTGTAGATTACCGACCTGTCAATTTGGTCACAATCAAGAACAAATATCCGCTTCCCAGGATCAACGACCTGTATGATCAGCTCGCTGGATCCTCAGTTTTCTCCAAGATGGATTTGAGGTTGGGCTACCATCAAATCAAAATCAGAAACGGGGACATTCCTAAAACGGCCTTTGTTACTCGTTATGGCCAATACGAGTACACCGTCATGTCCTTCGGTTTAACCAACGCTCCAGCCACCTTTTCTCGGTTAATGAACTCAATCTTCATGGAGTATTTGGATAAATTCGTCGTAGTTTACCTCGATGATATACTCATCTACTCCAAGAACGAGGAAGAACATACCGAACATCTAAGGCTAGTGTTGAAGAAACTTCGAGAGCATCGCCTTTATGCCAAATTTTCTAAATGTGAATTCTGGTTGTCAGAAGTGACCTATCTGGGTCATGTAATATCTGGTAAAGGTATTGCTGTTAACCCTGAGCGAGTTCAAGCCGTCCTTAATTGGACTCCACCTGAATCGGTCAAGCAAGTTCGGAGTTTTCTGGGCTTAGCGAGCTATTGCCGTCGCTTTGTCGAAAACTTCTCCAAAGTTGCTAAACCTCTAACCGAACTCCTCAAGAAAGATAAGAAGTTCGAGTGGACTCCACAATGTGAGCACAGTTTTCAGGAACTGAAAAGACGCCTGACCTCTGCTCCCGTACTGGTACCGCCAGACTTCTCCAAGGACTTTGTTATCTACTGCGACGCCTCGCGACAAGGACTAGGTTGCATTCTTATGCAAGATCGACACGTAATTGCCTACGCTTCACGGCAATTGCACCCACATGAGGAGAATTATCCTACTCATGATCTAGAGCTTGCAGCCGTAGTCTATGCACTTAAGACCTGGCGACATTACCTCCTCGGTAATCGTTGCGAAATATTCACTGATCACCAAAGTCTGAAGTACATTTTCACCCAACCGGATCTGAATCTCAGGCAAAGATGTTGGGTTGAATTGATCACAGACTTCGACTTAGGAATAAGCTACACCCCAGGGAAAGCCAACGTCATGGCTGATGCGCTAAGTCGTAAATCTTATTGTAACAACCTGATGTTACAACAAAGTCAACCGCTTCTCCATGAGGACTTTCGGAAGCTTAACCTTCACATTGTACCTCAAGGTTTTCTTTCCACCTTGGTGGCAAAACCTACTCTTACGGATCAAATCATCGCTGCCCAAAAGCGAGATAAGGGAATATCTAAAATCAAAGAGAACATTGCTAGCGGAGGTGCTAGTTGTTTCTCCACAAATGATCATGGTGTTGTGTACTTTGAGAACCGTCTAGTGGTTCCCAAGAACCAGCATCTACGGCAGTTGATCCTTAAGGAAGTTCATGAATCTCCTCTCACCATTCATCCCGGTAGTACTAAGATGTATCAGGACCTACGCCAGAGGTTCTGGTGGACTAGGATGAAGAGAGAAATTGCTCGGTTTATTGCTAATTGCGACGTCTGTCGTCGTGTAAAAGCAGAGCATCAACGGCCTGCTGGCACCCTTCAACCCTTAGTTATTCCTGAATGGAAATGGGATAAAATTGGTATGGATTTCATTACCGGTTTTCCCAGGACCAAGAGAGGGAATAATGCTATTTTCGTCGTGGTCGATCGTCTTTCCAAAGTAGCCCATTTCCTACCTGTTCGTGAGAGTATAACCGCTAGTCAGCTGGCAGAGTTGTACATCTCCCGAATAGTGTCTCTCCATGGTGTTCCTTTGGAAATTAACTCGGATCGAGGAAGTCTTTTCACCTCTCGATTTTGGGAAAGTTTCCAAAATGCTATGGGAACCCGTCTCTCCTTTAGCACCGCTTTCCACCCTCAGTCGAGTGGTCAAGTGGAACGCGTCAACCAAATTCTAGAAGACATGCTTCGAGCCTCTGTTATCTCATTCGGAATGGACTGGGAGAAGTGCCTTCCATTTGCCGAATTCGCTTACAACAACAGCTATCAATCTAGCTTGGGTAAAGCCCCTTTTGAAGTTCTCTATGGACGACGGTGTCGAACACCCCTTAACTGGTCAGAGACCGGGGAAAGACAATTCTTTGGCCCGGATATGATTCAGGAAGCAGAAGAACAAGTTCGTATCGTTCGTGAAAAGTTGAAAACAGCCCAATCCCGTCAAAAGAGTCAATATGACCGAAAGCATAAGGCTATGACTTTCGAGGTTGACGAGAAGGCTTATCTTCGGGGCACCCCTCTGAAGGGAACCCATCGTTTCGGTATCAAAGGCAAATTGGCTCCTCGTTACATTGGACCTTTTCGCATTCTCGCCAAACGAGGAGAAGTTGCCTACCAGTTGGAACTACCTCCGCACCTCTCCAGAGTCCACGATGTCTTCCACGTTTCTCAACTCAGGCGTTGCTTCTCGGATCCTATCCGTGGAGTGGACCACGAAACGCTTGATCTCCAAGATAATCTTACATATCGAGAGTACCCCATTCGTATCCTCGATCAAGCTGAACGTACCACCCGACGTCATAATATCAAGTTTCTCAAGGTTCAATGGTCGCACCATTCTGAGGATGAAGCAACTTGGGAAAGGGAGGATCGTCTTCGACTCGAGTATCCCGCCTTCTTCCCGGAGGAACCCAAATCTCGGGACGAGATTCTTTTGAGTGGGGGTGAGTTGTCACACCCTAGTTAGCCATGCATTAGAGTGTTGCATCATGTTTACTCTTTCATCAGAAACTTGAAATGGGGATCTGTGAAACCCTCAGAATCTTTTTGAAAATGACCCAAATAAAAATTTCTCCAAAAAGGTCCAAGAAAATGCTCATGTTGCTCTCTGAAAATATTGGACAGAGATAAAAATCAAACCAATATTTTAAGAGCTCATAGGTATTTATTTTGGGCATTTGGAATTAATGCATAAATATTTGCATTGGAAATATATTAGTTATATATATTAATATATGTCCAAATATTATGCCAACTATAAAGGAGCTCTGGAATAATATATATAGCTCCTGCAAAAATTGGCATAAGTTAAATAAATGATTTAATATATTATTTAAATCAAAACAAATGTCAGAAATTAGAAAACAGAAAATAATTAACAAGAGGAGCTTACCTGGGCTCCTCCACTGTGCGGCCCAGCCAGCAGCCGGCCCAGCCCACCTCCCTCCTCTGTCGTCTTCGTCGCGACAGAGGGAGGGGAGTGTGGCCGGCGCGCGCGCGCGCCACCGCGCCACGCCACCTCTCTCCTTGCCTGCCTGCCCTCCCTCTCCTCGCCTCGATGCCCCTGGACGATGCCACGCCTCCCCCCTGCTCTCTCTCACTCTCCCCCGGCTCTTCCCTCCTCTCCCTTGCTCTCTCTCTCTCTCACACGGCCGAACACCACCGTCGCCGCCGTTCGCCATAGCAGCCGTCTCCGGCCACCCCTCGCTCCCCCGACTAGCTCAGAAGCTCCGCCACGACCCCCTCTTCCTCCCCACCGCTCCACGGTCCTCCA
>LT934112.1:581606113-581623158 GCA_900231445.1 Triticum turgidum subsp. durum | reverse complement strand
GGAGCAGCTCATAGCAATTCATCATATAGCAGCAGGAGGAGCAGCTTGTAGCAACTCATCATATAGCAGCAGCAGCAGCTCGTAGCAATTCATCATATAGCAGCAGCAGTAGCTCATAGCAACTCATCATACAGCAGCAGCAGCTCATAACAATTCATCATATAGCAGCAGCAGGAGCAGCTCATAGCAATGCATCATATAGCAGCAGCAGAAGCAGCTCATGGCAATTCATCGTATAGTGGATCAGAATGAAAATTTGGCAAAAAATCAGAGGAGATCCTCACCTTGTTGGATGAGCTCATCCTTCAACAGCACCTCAAGGCCATGGCCTAGGAGGAGGGGAGGGGGAACAAGGTGCCTTCTACCGCAGTGTGGCATCAGTCGTAGTTGTGCATTGCCCGTTGGAGTAGTGCATTGGACGAACCACAGTGGAGCAGTTGCTGGAGACCATGAGAATGAGGGGCGGCGCCAAAGGGAGGAGCAGCCAGGGAGATTTGCCCATACCCACCGGCCATGTAGCCTAGCTGGACATAGCATCATCGAGGACCAGGCCAGATGGGACCAGTGGTGACAGCTCGCTGGAGGAACCCTAGTGCTGCAGGCAGGGGATCGAGGTCGAGGGAAAGGGGAGAGGAGATGCAAGCGGGCAAGGCAATGAATGCTTGCGTGTTTGTTTTTACTTGAGGGTCAGGTGTGACACAGGCGTCAGCAATTGCATTTTGAGTGTAATATAGGCAGACAACAGAGTCATTTCACTATTCCCCTTCCCTTCAATTTTTAGTGAGGTTCTACCCGAAACACCCCCCTCCAAAGCGAAATTAGTTAAGCCCAAGCCCATAACTCAAAAATGACTTCTTTACATCTTTTATGGCTTATTTTGACAATATAACCTGAAAAGGCAGAATCGAACTGGCCCTTAACCTGCAATTCAATTGTGCGTGCAATGATGAATCACTCCTGCCTGCTATCTGTACATTTAGGCATCATCATACATGGCATAACCTAATACATGTGCATTCCATTGCAGAATCTGGAATATGCAATATTTATGTTAGTTCATACATTACACATGATGTTTAAATGCCCCTTAAATTTGGTCAGTCAAGTTATGGTCTTTAAGCCTCCTTCTTTGCTTCTTTTCTTGATATGTAAGATTTGCTCACGCATCTATTCAATTGCTTGTTTGCATCAGCCAGCCATACTAGGACTGTTTGCTTTGATTACTTGCTGTTCTTGACCTAACACTCTAACAGAGCTTGTCAATGATTTAAAGACTAAGGGCTGTTGTAGTGGGGCCTTGTCTAACTCATAGGTGAATAAAGGTTTGGCTGTACACTACCGTAGGCTCTCCAAGAGTACCTGGAGATCCAGTTCGAAGGTATGCCTAGTTTTTACATAGTGTAGACATAGTAAATGCTCATTTCATTGTGTGCAAGTGCAAGAGATGCGGCATGTTTCATTATGTGGTGTTGTTTTGTTATAATCTCATCCTTTTGTGTTCACAGACTGGAAAGTATGCATATTTATCTTCCAAGGAGACGAGTAACTAGTTTGTGTCACCTTGCAGAGGGGGTGCAATGAAGATAAGATTGAGGATTTCCAAGTACAAGATGTTAGGAAGGAGCCTTGCAAGAGAAGTAGGAGCTGCGCTGAGTCTCTTCAACCTGCTAAGGTAAGTCACCGTATGCAACTCAACAGTTCAATTCCTTGTTTGTTTCAGGCATACTTAATTTTCTCTTTTCAATTGCTTTATTTGTCCTCACTTAATGAGATGCCCAAATAATTGTGCCTGATGTTCGGTACTTGTATCACTATTAGTTGACATAATTAAAGGCCTTACCATTTAATTACTCTGCTGAAGTGTGCCTGAAGCTTTGAAGTCTATTAACCAACTATTATTGCATGAGGCTCACAATCTAGTTTACACTATGCTAATGATTGTATAGTTTTGCCTGTTGCAGTATGTTTGTATGAAACCCTCTGCTGTTCATTATGCTCCCTAAGACTTTAATTGAGGTACAGAATGGCCAACTGCTTGCTTACTTGTACGCAACGTGTTGTCTAAATTTGTAACTTGTTTGTGTTTTCGATTGGGCCCCAACATCATGCTCCTCTGGTGAGCTAAGAGGGATTTCTGTATGCAGGCTGCACAGACTATCTTTTTTATAATTTTTAAAATATCACCTGCTTATGCTTCATGACGTGTAACATTTTTTTTGTGAAAGTGACGTGTAACATTATTGTTAATCCTGTTTTGCCATGTAGTACAAAATAGTGTCTTGTTCGCTTCACTCTTGTAACTATATTTTTGCCCTAGTCATGTGTACTTACAGAAACGTTTCAGGATGAAGTGACATCAACACAAAAACTGCGAGCAGTGCGGCATGGCCGTTACCGAATGATTATGGATTGGAATTGGAATGTGCTGATGTTCTCAAGCATCAACTAGAGGTGGCAAGACAACATGTACATGATTGTCAACATATAATCAACAAGTTGAGAATGGACATGTAGGTATTAGATGCAGGAGTCAAAAAAATGAAACAAGACACCGAGGTAACCATGAAGGAATTGGAGATTTTGCAGACTGAAATTTGTGCTATCTGAATCCGGCCAATCCTATTTTCTGAAGAGATTATAGTTCAAATGGAGTTAAGTTGATGCACGTCCATGATGTATGAGCCGTATTTGCCCAGTGTATGTAATTTTTGTTTGTGTATGCTTTATTATCACCTGTGCCGTACCATAATGCCCAGTGGGTATAATCGGCTGTAATTTCTTTATTGTATAGTGTAGGATTATTCTACCTTTCTGCTATATCGTTCAAACTAGGGCAAACTCGCCCGAGCATGGGCCTTCTACGTCTTGTAGGATCCATGGGCCTTCTACGTCTTGCAGGATCCATGGGCCTTCTACGTCTCGTAGGGTCCATGGGCCTTCTACGTCTCGCAGGGTCCATGGGCCTTCTACGTCACATAGGATCCATCGGCCGCCGACTCATTTATGGGTCTTGTATTGGCCTTTAATGGGCCGTAGACGGGCCTATAATGGAAATCGTACATTTTATTGGCTGGCCATAACGGGCCGTTAATAGGCCGTATTTGGTGATTCTATGAAAATGGCTCAACAGACTGACGGACCACAAACGGGCCAACTGTAACGACGGGCTGAATTTGGCCCACAAGCAGAAAATGAAAGTAACGGGTTGTAAGTAATCGAATGCTGCAAATAAGCCCAAGAATAAATGGGCTCTGAGAAGGCCGAAAGATAACATGGGCTGTAAACGGCCCAACTGAATAACGGGCCCTTAATGGGTATTAAGCGATACACAGTTCATTACGGGCCAGTTTCACCACGGGCCGTTAATGGGTCTAAAGTAATACACTGTTCATCACGGGCCAGTTTCACCACGGGCCGTTAATAGGCCAAGAGTTACATAGGGCCTCATATGGGCCGAAAGACGTCATGGGCCTTATATGGGCCAGATGTGAAAACAGGCTGGAATCATATTGGATGGCCCAGATGACGCTACTGGGCCTAATTCGGATAGGGCGTAACGGGCCTTGGGTTAGCGGGTTGTAAATGGGCTATATGCGAACAGGCCGTTAACAGGCTTTCCATGGGCCGGCCCGTCACCTTTTGACCAGGTCAAACGGTCCGGCGTTTTCACAGGAATGGGCCTCTGTTGGGCCATGCCACGTGTCGACGTATCATAGGCGCCTTCTGTCCAATGAGTGGATGACATCTGTCCCAACGATGAGCCGACACGTGTTTCCTCCAGCCAATGATGATTTTACACATGGAAAATCCCCATTGGTCGGGGCTGTTAACGGGTTATTGGATCAAAAACCCGACCCGATAGCTTAACGGCGTTCCGTTACGGTGGATGCCACGTGTCGGTCACCCTTGACGAAAGCACTTCTGTGACGCGTGATTTATCGTCATGGAAGTGGACACTTCCGTGGTGATAATTTTGGTAATGTCATCGAACACTTCTACGACAGCACAGGTATGACTATCTTGATTCTGTCATAAATTTGTCATGGATGTACATGCATGACAAAAAACACGACCTACTGTGACAAACACGTATCATCACGGAAGTGTATTTTTTTGTAGTGAGTGCATCCGTTGCATGGCAATCCCTACTCCTCATGTTGACATCAATTGATGGGCATCTCCATAGCCCGTTGATTATCCTCGTCAATGTGAGACTTTCTCCTTTTTTGTCTTCTCCACACAATCCCCATCATCATATTCTATTCCACCCATAGTGCTATATCCATGGCTCACGCTCATGTATTGCGTGAAGGTTGAAAAAGTTTGAGATTATTTAAGTATGAAACAATTGCTTGGCTTGTCATAGGGGTATAGAAGTTGGGAACATCTTTGTGTGACGAAAATGAAGCATAGCCTAACTATATGATTTTGTAGGGATGAACTTTCTTTTGCCATGCTATTTTGAGAAGACATGATTGCTTTGATTAGTATGCTTGAAGTATTATTATTTTTGTGTCAATATGAACTTTTGTCTTGAATCTTTCGGATCTGAATATTCATATCACAATTAAGAAGATTTACATTGAAATTATGGCAAAGTATCACTCCGCATCAAAAATTCTTTTTTATCATTTACCTACTTGAGGACGAGCAGGAATTGAGCTTGGGGATGCTTGATACGTCTCCAACGTATCTATAATTTTTTATTGCTCCATGCTACTTTATCTACTGTTTTAGGCAATATTGGGCTTTGTTATCTACTTTTATATTATTTTTGGGACTAACCTATTAACCGGAGACCCAGCCCAGATTTGCTGTTTTATGTCTATTTTAGTGTTTCGAGGAAAAGGAATATCAGACGGAGTCAAAACGGAACAAAATCAACTGGAGAAGTTATTTTTGGAAGGAAACCCACCCGATGGACTTGGACCCCACGTCAGAAGATATGACAGGTGCTCACGAGGGTGGGGGGCGTTCCCACCCCCCGGGCGCACCCCCTGCCTCGTGGGGCCCCCGTAGCTCCACCGACGTACTCCTTTCACCCATATATACCTACGTACCCTAAAACTTCCAGAACAGAAGATAGATCGGGAGTTCCCCCGCCGCAAGCCTCTGTAGCCACCAAAAACCTCTCGGGAGCCCGTTCCGGCACCCTACCGGAGGGGGATCCCATCACCGGTGGCCATCTTCATCATCCCGGCTATATCCATGACGAGGAGGGAGTAGTTCACCCTCGGGGCTGAGGGTGTCTACCAGTAGCTATGTGTTTGATCTCTCTCTCTCGTGTTCTCTCACGTGTTCCATCTATGGCATGATCTTGATGTATCCCGAGCTTTGCTATTGTAGTTGGATCTTATGATATTTCTCCCCGTCTACTCTCTTGTGATGAATTGAGTTTCCCCTTTGAAGTTATCTTATCGGATTGAGTCTTTTATGAGAGCACTTGATGTATGTCTTGCCGTGATTATCTGTGGTGACAATGGGATATCATGTGCCACTTGATGTATGTTTTGGTGATCAACTTGCGGGTTTCGTGACATTGAGAACCTATGCATAGGGGTTGGCACACGTTCTTGACTCTCCGATAGAAACTTTGGGGCACTCTTTGAAGTACTTTTATGTTGGTTGGATGAATCTAAGATTGTGTGATGCATATCATATAATCATGCCCACAAATACTTGAGGTGACAATGGAGTATCTAGGTGACATTAGGGTTTTGGTTGATTTGTATCTTAAGGTGTTATTCTAGTACGAACTCTTTTATAGATTGATCCGAAAGAATAACTTTGAGGTGGTTTCGTGCCCTACCATAATCTCTACGTTTGTTCTCTGCTATTAGTGGCTTCGGAGTGACTCTTTGTTGCATGTTGAGGGCTTATTATATTATCTATCTATGTTATTATTGTTGAGAGAACTTGCACTAGTGAAAGTATGAACCCTAGGCCTTGTTTCCCATCATTGCAATACCGTTTACGCTCACTTTTATCTTTGGTTACCTTGCTGTTTTTATTATTTCAGATTACAAAAACCTATATCTACTATCTATTTTGCACTTGTATCACCATCTCTTCGCCGAACTAGTGCACCTATACAATTTACCATTGTATTGGGTGTGTTGGGGACACAAGAGACTCTTTGTTATTTGGTTGCAGGGTTGCTTAAGAGGGACCATCTTCATCCTACACCTCCTACGGATTGATAAACCTTAGGTCATCTACTTGAGGGAAATTTGCTACTGTCCTACAAACCTGTGCACTTGCAGGCCCAACAACGTCTACAAGAAGAAGGTTGTGTAGTAGACATCACACTTGCTGCAGCACCTCATCGGAGATAGATGCGAGGAGGTAGCTGAGAACGATCTGATCATGGCGAAACCAGGTGGCGTACTCCGGATTGGGAGCACGCACCCCCTTGTCATTGGGGTCCAGAAGCTTGGAGGGAGCTGGGAGCGTGCCATCGACGTAGCCCGTGGCGCCAGCTATGCGCGGAGGGGGAAGAACTTGAGCCTTCCAGAGGAGAAAATTGGAGGTGGTGAGCTTGGCGGTGATAAGGCTAGCGGAGGGAGGAGGAACGGCAGAGGCCGGCGGCCCATTGAAGGCGGCGGGGAGGGAGGGCGTGGTTAGGGCAGAGGAAGAAGAAGCGGAAGCCGTAGGGGAGTCCATGATGCGATGCGATCAAGCGAGTAGGCCTGATACCATGTGAAACGAGAGAGAAAGAGATTGGATCGACGCACCAAACCTGATGGCCTCAGGATGTATTTATAGGGTGCAACTAAGGCACAAGATACAGTTGATTACAGGAGATAAGTACAATATTGACAGACTCCTATATCCTAACAATATACAGTTTAACACGTTTCTGTCCCATGACCGGACGGAATCAACCAAGATGACAAGAAGTCTGCTACGTAACATGCGTGTGATCCCAGTGGCAGTGTACATAGAATGTCCCAATTAGGCTCGGGAGCGCAGCACGAAGAAGGTAGCAACTAGTCAACTACTCCCTCCATTTCTAATTATTTGTTTTTTTAGAGATTTTAAATGGGCTATCACATACGGATGTATATAGACATATTTTAGAGTGTAGATTCATTCATTTTGCTCCGAATATACTTACTTGTTGGAATCTATATAGAAAGACAAATATTTAAAAACGGAGAAAGTAGCAAGCAAACCACACAAGCCAGCGCACGGGCTACTACATGCACACAAAACTAATGAGCCCGCGAACGTGAAACAAGCTCAACAGGATTCAAATTCTCAACTTGGCATTGCTGGTTATATTTTGCTGGATTTTCTTTTTGATTTTTTGGCGATGTTCATTTAATGGGAGAAGACTTTTCCCCTTGACTACAAGGCATCTGTGGTGACTTCATCAATTTCAAGATCTGATGTTGGTTCAGTATTTTGAAGGTGCTCATAAGAGTAGATTATGCGCGCGTGCATTTAGAGGTGTGAGTGTATGTGCATATTTGTGGGCATCTATGATTGTACTGTGTAAAAAGGGAAACTAATGAGCCCACAACGCTTGAACTAGATGCGGTCATTGGTTGGCCCATCGTAACAAAATGTGAAGCGTATCTTTCCACACCCCCTGAAAACAAAAATCATTCTGCAAATTCTTCCTTTTTCCTTTTCTTTTCTTCTAGAAAAGAAGAATTACACTTTCAATACTGGACAAGTGATAGTTCGAAGTGAACACTATCCGTGTACTACTCCTAAGCCAAGAGATATCCATAATATTTTTCAGTCAGTGATGTCGGTGAAATTCACTGAATTTCAATAAATTTCAGTCGCCGCCAAACTAATTACCTTTCGGCCATATACCCTGTCATTTCAATTGTACACAGGAAATTCAAAAAATATATTCCAATATTTGATACAATTTCCAGTAAAAATTTCAGCCATTTAACCTAAATGCAAACTAAAATCACTGAATTTCAGTGATTTCTGGTAGTAGCTGAAATATTTATGGAACATAATAAAAACCTTCCACGCCGAAGGAAAACTGCGGGAGGTATAGTGGCACGGGTTTTCAACGGGATAGTAATAGCTAATGTACAGTACTGCTGCTGCTGCTTCTGCTACTATAGAGTATCTCTGTTATCACTATATCCCACAATTCGCGACAATGAAGTAGACTGAGGTGGCCTTTGTTTGGGCTGCAGCTATAGATTCTCAGATTCTAGGTACCAGGAAATCCGAATCTAAAACAAACATACAGATTTTGAACGTAGCTTTGGAGAATCGCTTCCGGAAAAACAACTATAGCGTACACGTCCAGCTATTTTTCTTTTTGCAATCAATTCAGAGAGCTTTATTCAAACAAGAGCATTCCTTGAACAGTGAACCATAAGGCTTGTCACAAGGAAGCTGGGAGTCTCATCAAGCCAGCTTTCCGTTACATGCAATGTGCAAGCACGCTTAGCACATAGATGAGCCGGAACATTCGTTGACCGATTTACATGTTGAACAACAAAAAGAGAAAAATCACGAGCTAGCTCTCCAATCTGAACTAAGATATGTGCCACAATAGATCTCGAATTGTGGCGAGAATTCCAGAGATCAACCATCTCCATGCAGTCTACTTCCATTATCACATGTGTGAAGCCTCGAAGTCTTGCAAACAACACCCCGTCACGAAGTGCATAAGCTTCAGCCAAGAGGGGATCGGTGATTCCCATGTATGGTTTACACCAAGCTCCTAACATCTTGGTTGCCGAACGAGCCACACCACCTGCACCTCCAGTGCTTGTGTCGAAGTCAATGGCGCCATCTGTAGTGATAGAAATGTGATCAAACTCAGGTGGTCGCCACCCATGCCCCGCCATGGTCATAGTAAGATTCCGAGGAAGATCTAGAATGGCGAGAGCCTCTCTCGTCAGACGCATTGATGTTGCCGGATCTGTTCCTTCCTCATTGTGTTTGATTTTGTTGCGGGAGTGCCAAATGGCCCACATGATCGTAATGATCAGTGGCCTGTCCTTCTCTGAGAAACGATCATGACATAATATATCCCTCGCCCAAGAGTCTGGATGGAGCCGAGGTAGATGTAGATCAAACCATGACCGAGCCTCGTACCAGAACCTCTTCGCATGCGAACAGTACATCAACGCATGTTGGAGGTCTTCATCTCTAGCTAAGCAGATATTGCACCTGCTATTCTCACTTATATGCCGCCTCTTGAGTGTGTGCTCATCTGGAAGAATGCCGCGGATAACTCTCCACCAGAACACCCTCACCTTCGGGACAACATTGAGCTTCCAAAGTGCAAACCACAACTGTTGATCATCCCATGAAGTACCGGTATCCGTCCCTTCCTCTAGAGCTAAACGCTCTTTCTGAGTCATAAGAGCACGGTACGCCGTCTTGACAGTATAGTTGCCTGACTTATCGAGCGCCCAAGCGAGAAAATCTTCACCACCGCCTTGCCTCAATGGAATATTAAGAATGGCCTAGGCATCTGGCGCAATGAAATTGTCTCGGACCACCTGCTGTCGCCATGACCAGTTATCACTGTCTATCAGATTAGAGACCTTGTCGAGTGTGGTAGGCGATGGTTGCAGCAGTGGCATCATGGAGATGGTTCCCGGAATCCATCTGTCAGTCCATATAGAAGTGGATGTGCCATCTCCAATTCTTTTGATCAAACCGGCTTGGAGAGCTTCCCTACCCGCCATAATCGCCCGCCAAGTCTTGGAAGCTGACTTGGGCAGCGTAGCATCCATGAAATCAACTTCCGGGAAATATCGTCCTTTTAGCACCCTTGAGCACAATGTATCCGGCTGTGTGAGCAGCCTCCACCCTTGTTTGCCCAAAATAGCTAGATTAAACTAGTGCATGTCCGTGAAGCCCATGCCCCCTTTGCACTTTGGCGTCGTCAATTGTTCCCATGAGACCCAATGATGGGGTTGTGTACCTAGGGTAGGATCATGGACCTGATCCAAGTAACTTACCCTAGGACATCCTTAGAAGAGGTCGCCTTCCAGTCGACCAACGAAGATTCACTCGACTGGCCTGAAGGACTCGACCACGAAGACTCACTCGACCACCAGGAGGTCAAGAGGCACTCTGCACTGCAACGGCCTGTAATCAAGTAGACTTTATGATAGTAAAGGCACTTTATGTGGGGCGTTACCAGTAACGCCCCAGACTTAACTCACCTTAAACCCTCTCCTACGTGGGCTGGCTGGGGTCCTGGCGCACTCTATATAAGCCACCCCCCTCCACAGGCAGAGGGGTTCGGCACCTTGTAATTCATACATTCATAATCCACTCGACCGCCTCCGGGCTCCGAGACGTAGGGCTGTTACTTCTTCCGAGAAGGGCCTGAACTCGTACATCCTTTGTGCTTACAACCTCTCCATAGCTAGGACCTTGCCTCTCCATACCTACCCCCCACTCTACTGTCAGGCTTAGAACCACGACAGTTGGCGCCCACCTTGGGGCAGGTGTTTTAGCGATTTTGTGGAGAAGTTGCGATTCTTCCGAGTACTCTCATCATGGTGTCTGCTGGAGTTTTGGTCAAGGGTCAAGAGATCCGTCTCGGCACTCTCACCTTCATCGCCGACGACTCCGCATGGCTCCAGGAGGCTCCACTCGACGTAGATGCGCTCCCCGTCCGCGGTGCGACGCATTTTCGCGCATGTGTCCGCGGCGTTCTGCTGCGGCAACCGTCGACCCAATATCGGTCGGCTCCTCCATCGTCCACCCTCCCGGTCTCCCGCCAGCGCAAGCGCTCAGGCCGGTCGAGGCTTCAGCGATGGGTGAGTCACGCGGTGGCTCGCCAGTCGGCCACTACACAAGTTGCGGCAATCGAGCCCAACGAATCTCTCTACGGCTTGTTCGATCAGTCGACTGGCTCCGGAGAGACTGCATCCGAGTGCGGAAGCAGTGATCCAGCGGCGGAAATCTTGATGGTCGACGGCCCCTGCAGCCCTCCTGGCTTCGCCCGTGGTGGTGGAGCAGGTGACGGCGGCGACCCTGCACGAGACTACGAAGAGTACCAGCCCGAGCCACTCGACTCTCTGCAAAGAGAAGAGCTTCGCCGCAGGAATGAGGATCCCCTGCGTATTCCCATCGCAGGAGAAACCCCCGAGGCTCGTGCCTTGGAGGAGGCGCGTCTGGCCAATTTGGCCGAGCGCACTCGACTGGAGAACCTTCAGCGAGCACTCGGTGAGCGCGCGCGGCAACGAGTTCCCGACACCAGTCGACGTCAACTCTTCCCGCCGACTCAGGTATATCGAACCCCGACTCAGAATTTAGCAGCTGCGACCCGTATAGCAGAGTCCATTCAGCCTTCGCAGTCGGAAGCTGGCAGAGGTTTGCTGCAGATCAGAGATCTACTCCGGGCAGCAGGAGATCAGAATTCAGCCGTGTCTCAGTCGCGCAACAGAATTCACAGTCGATCTGTCACTGTGAATACGGTTCAGTCGGCTCACAGCCCCAGATCGCCTCCGCGGCGCGAAGGGCATGAGAATCGGCGAGATCAATATGGCGACAGACTCGACCGAGATTATAGGCGTCGAGTGCCCTATTCCCCTCCGAGGGGTGGGTCTTACGCTCCTCGGCAGCCAGATGATAGGCGTCAGTACAGTACAGGGCGTAGGGTTCCAGTTGACCCCAGAGAGCCAGGCTTCGACGCGCGATCCATTATCGTGCAAGGGTTGGTCGACCGGAACAGAGCCCATCGAGGTGCACTCGACAGAGATGTACCCACGAGCAGTCGAGTACATGTTTCTGGTCCTGAATGTTTCAGCAGAGCAATCAGAGCCGCAGTTATCCCCCCCAATTTCAGGTTGGCAACAGGAGTCAGCAAGTTCACTGGTGAGTCTAAGCCTGAAACTTGGCTTGAAGACTACCGAGTGGCAGTTCAGATCGGTGGTGGGAACGATGAGGTGGCCATGAAGCATTTGCCCCTCATGTTGGAAGGTTCTGCCAGGGCATGGTTGACTCAATTACCTCCTAGCAGCATTTACACTTGGGAAGATCTGTCCCGAGTGTTCGTCAGAACGTTTGAAGGGACTTGCAAGCGACCAGCGGGATTGACAGAGTTGCAAGTCTGCGTGCAGAAAACTAATGAGACTCTCAGAGAGTATATTCAGAGGTGGATCACTTTGCACCACACTGTGGAAAATGTCTCTGATCATCAGGCAGTATGTGCCTTCAAAGACGGCGTCAAGAACAGAGAACTGAGTCTGAAATTTGGTCGAACCGGTGACATGACCTTGAGTCGGATGATGGAGATTGCTACCAAGTATGCCAACGGCGAAGAAGAAGACCGACTCCGAAGCGGCAAGCACAAGCCGAGTCAGTCGGAAAAAGGAAACATCAGTCGGAAACAGAAGCGGAAGGCTGAACCGGCAGCTCCTGGAGAGGCTCTGGCCGTGACTCAAGGAAAGTTTAAGGGGAAACCAAAAGGATCCTGGAACCCCAAGAAGGTAAAGGATAAAGAAGGGAACGACGTGATGGATATGCCGTGTCACATTCACACAAAGAAAGATGAAGAGGGGAATATCATTTACCCAAAGCACACCACTCGCCAATGTCGACTCCTGATCCAGCAGTTTCAGGGAAAATAGTCTAAGGACAAGGAGAAGGAGTCGGACAAGGCCGAAGACAAAGAGGACAGTGAGGGAGGATATCCGCATATCAACTCCACTCTGATGATCTTTGCAGATGTGGAAAGCAGAAGTCGACTGAAAGTGATTAACCGAGAGGTGAACATGGTTGCCCCAGCAAAGGCAAATTATCTGAAGTGGTCTCAAACACCCATCACATTCGACCAATCTGATCACCCGACTCATATTGCCACCCCCGGGAGGCAAGCTTTGGTGGTCGATCCAGTTGTCGAAGGCACTCGACTGACAAAGGTGTTGATGGATGGTGGAAGTGGGCTGAACTTATTGTATGCAGACACATTGAAAGGTATGGGCATTCCGATGTCCCGACTGAGCACTAGTAACATGAGCTTACATGGAGTTATACCAGGGAAGAAGGCCGAGTCACTCGGCCAAATAGCTTTGGACGTAGTGTTTGGTGATTCGAAGCATTTTCGCAAAGAAAAGTTGACATTTGAGGTCGTGGATTTTCAAAGTGCATATCATGCCATTTTGGGGAGGCCGGCCTATGCACGGTTCATGGCTCGACCATGTTACGTATACCTCAAATTGAAGATGCCCGGTCCCAAAGGTGTGATCACTGTCACCGGTGATAGGAAAAAGGCAGAGGAGTGCTTTCAGAAGGGCTCCAAGATTGCCGATTCCCAAGTGACAGCGGTCGAGTTCGAAGAATACAAGCAAAACGCAGATCCGAGTGACTTGCTGCGATCCAAGAAGCCCGCCACAGAGTCTGCATTCCAGTCGTCCGGTGAGACGAAGCCTGTTCACATTCACCCGACCGATCCCGAAGCAGCTCCGACCCGCATCTCCACAACACTCGACCCAAAATAGGAAGAAGCGCTCATCCAGTTCCTCCGTGAGAACTGGGACATTTTTGCATGGAAGCCCGCTGACATGCCAGGTGTTCCCAGGGGACTGGCTGAGCATCGCCTAAGAGTCGACTCGTCTGCAAAACCAGTCAAAGAGCATCTTCGGCGGTCCGCCGTCCAGAAGAGAAAGGCCATCGGTGAAGAAGTGGCTCGACTGTTGGCGGCAGGATTTATCCGAGAGATATACCACTCCGAGTGGCTCGCTAATGTCGTCATGGTTCCTAAGAAGGACAAGTCGCTCCGAATGTGCATTGATTTCAAGCACATCAACCGGGCCTGCCCGAAAGATCACTTTCCTCTCCCTCGCATAGATCAAATTGTTGACTCGACCGCGGGATGCGAGAGGTTGTCTTTTTTAGATGCTTACTCCGGGTACCACCAGATCCGTCTATACGGGCCCGATGAGGTAAAAACAGCTTTCATCACTCCATTCGGGTGCTTCTGCTATATCACCATGCCATTCGGCCTCAAGAATGCCGGAGCCACATTTATGCGAATGATTCAGAAGTGTCTACTCACTCAAATCAGTCGGAATGTGGAAGCTTATATGGATGATATTGTTGTCAAGTCACGAAAAGGTTCCGACCTGCTCGCTGACCTCGCCGAAACATTTGCCAACCTCAGAAGGTATGATATCAAGCTCAATCCATCAAAGTGCACATTTGGAGTTCCTGGTGGCAAGTTACTCGGTTTTCTCGTTTCCGAACGGGGAATCGACGCTAACCCAGAGAAGATTGGCACTATTCTCCGAATGAAACACCCTGTGCGAGTGCACGATGTCCAGAAGCTTACTGGATGCTTGGCCGCATTAAGTCGATTCATCTCACGACTCGGTGAAAAGGCACTGCCTCTTTACCGACTGATGAAGAAGGCTGATAAGTTCGAGTGGACTCCAGAAGCTGATGCAGCGTTTGCCGAGCTAAAAGCTCTGCTCTCCACCCAGCCGGTGCTTGCTGCTCCAATCAGCAAAGAGCCTCTGTTGCTCTACATCGCAGCCACAGGACAAGTCGTCAGTACTGTGCTAACGGTCGAGCGGGAAGAAGAAGGAAAAGCTCTCAAAGTTCAGCGCCCAGTGTATTATTTGTCTGAAGTCTTGACTCCATCCAAGCAGAGATATCCTCATTATCAGAAGCTTGTGTATGGAATATACATGACCACAAAGAAGGTTGCTCATTATTTCTCTGACCATTCCATCACAGTCGTCAGCGACGCTCCACTATCAGAGATTTTGCACAACAGAGATGCAACTGGTCGAGTGGCCAAATGGGCGATTGAACCTCTTCCCCTTGATATCAAGTTTGAGGCAAAGAAAGCCATTAAGTCCCAGGCGATAGCAGATTTCCTCGCCGAGTGGATCGAACAACAGCAGCCGACTGAAGTTCACTCGGAGCATTGGACCATGTTTTTCGATGGCTCTAAGATGTTGAATAGTTCCGATGCTGGGGTTGTCCTAGTTTCCCCCAGAGGAGATAAGCTCAGATATGTGCTCCAGATTCACTTTGATTCCTCCAACAATGAGGCAGAATATGAGGCCCTCCTATATGGGTTGCGCATGGCCATTTCACTCGGCGTCCGTCGCCTAATGGTCTATGGCGACTCTGATTTAGTGGTCAATCAGGTGATGAAAGAGTGGGACGTGAGAAGCCCAGCCATGACTGGATACTGCAGTGCAGTGAGGAAACTGGAGAAGAAGTTCGAGGGGTTGGAGCTCCATCATATACCCCGACTGAAAAATCAAGCAGCTGATGATCTAGCAAAGATAGGTTCCAAGAGAGAAGCCATTCCGAGTGGTGTGTTCTTGGAGCATATACACACTCCGTCAGTCAAAGAAGATCCTTTCACCGAAGAAACTCCGCAGCCCAAGAGCGCCACAGATCCGACTGAAGTTGAAGTCCCAGCGGTGGTCGACTTGATCATGGAGGTTTTGGTGGTCATTCCCGACTGGACGATTCCGTATGTCGCATATATCTTGAGGAAAGAGCTTCCGGAGGATGAGGAAGAGGCTCGACAGATCGTCCGTCGATCTAAGGCCTTTACCGTAATCAAAGGACAATTATACAGAGAAAGCGCGACTGGAGTCGGTCAGAAGTGCATAACACCAGAAGAAGGTCGACTCATCCTCAATGATATTCACTCGGGGACCTGTGGTCATCATGCGTCCTCTCGGACCCTCGTGGCCAAAGCATACCGAGCCGGATTTTACTGGCCCAAGGCGAATGAGATGGCAAAAGAGATAGTAGATAAGTGCGAGGGATGTCAGTTCTACTCGAATATGTCGCACAAGCCTGCGTCAGCTTTGAAGACCATCCCACTCGTCTGGCCTTTTGCAGTTTGGGGGCTGGACATGATCGGTCCTTTGAGAACAGGACGAAGTGGCTTCACGCATGTACTGGTGGCAGTCGACAAGTTCACCAAGTGGATCGAGGCTAAACCAATCAAGAGCCTTGACACCGGTACTGCTGTTAGCTTCATCAGGGAACTAATATTCAGATATGGAGTCCCGCACAGCATCATTACGGATAATGGGTCGAACTTTGACTCAGAGGAATTCAGAGCTTTCTGCGACTCCCAGGGCACACGGGTCGACTACGCATCAGTCGCCCATCCGCAGTCGAATGGACAAGCAGAGCGAGCTAATGGACTGATTCTCAAGGGACTGAAGCCTCGACTGATGCGTGATCTCAAACACGCGGCTGGAGCTTGGGTCGACGAACTTCCATCTGTACTCTGGGGACTGCGGACCACGCCTAATCGGTCGACCGGAAGAACTCCATTCTTCTTGGTCTATGGAGCTGAAGCAGTCTTGCCAAGTGATCTTCTGCATAATGCTCCTCGAGTTGAAATCTACAACGAAGCAGAAGCTGAACAAGCGCGGCAGGATGCAGTCGACCTTTTAGAGGAAGAAAGGGAGATGGCTCTGATCCGTTCGACCATCTACCAACAAGATTTGCGCCGTTTCCACGCCCGAAATGTGAGAGGTCGAGCCTTCCAGGAAGGGGATTTGGTTCTCCGAGTGGATCAGCACAAACCACACAAGCTTGCTCCTTCTTGGGAAGGCCCCTTCATCGTCACCAAGGTTCTCCACAACGGGGCGTACCGTCTTTACAACGTCGGGCATAATATCGACGAGCCCCGAGCTTGGAACGCGGAGCTACTCCGCCCATTCTACACTTAAGTTTTATCACTCGGATGAGTTGCAATAAAATACTTTTGTAGTTCATGGACCTCAAAATAATAGTGTCATAGTTCCTCCATAATTTCTGTCACTTTTTATTTTTGTCCACAATAAAATTCCCCCTCAGTGGGTGACTTAGCCGCGAATCCGTTTCGCCTAAGTTTGTAAAAATCCTACCGAGTGGTGAGCCAGACTCTCACTCGGAGGCTTAGCTGCGAATCCGTTTCGCCTAAGTTATAAAAATCCTACCGAGTGGTAAGCCAGACTTTCACTCGGGGGCTTAGCTGCAGCCCTGTGCTCGCCTAAGTTGTAAAAAATCCTACTGAGTGAAGAGCAACCCTCCCACTCGGGGGCCTAGCTGCAGCCCTGTGCTCGCCTAAG
>LT934112.1:581577136-581593192 GCA_900231445.1 Triticum turgidum subsp. durum | reverse complement strand
CATGAGGCCCGCCGCGCCGCCGTCCCGTAGCTCCGCTTGAGCCGTGCCACCCCTGACCTCCGCCTCCCCTGCCCCTCCTGATCTCGACCTGCACCGCCCGGCCGAGCTCTCCCTGCACCGCACTGCAGGTCAACCCTGGCCCCGTCTCCACGCCTGACCTGAAGCTTAGCTCCAGCGGCGACACCCACAAGGTCACCTCATTTGTGTATTCGAGGGTGTAGTAAAGTCTGAAACAAACCTTGAATTCATACGGCTCTATGTTCTATGGTATTCAACAATGAAGTAGACTGAGTAAAGTCTGAAACAAACCCGTAGTTTGTGTTCTTACCTTGTTTGGATCCAATATACATGTTCTGAACTTACTTTATAGGCCTCCTATCTTAGAACATCAGTATATTTGATCCTTTGCTTGCCAATTTAGGTGATGGAGTCAAATACATCTTTGGAGTATTTGATGAAGATGATGATGATTGACTCCTGCTTTAGATCGTCCTCCTCAAAGAGGAGGGGTCTCAAGTGGATCAGGTGGTAAAAAAAATGAGAAGAAGCTGCCGGAACCACAAAAAGGAAAACACGAATGGAGCATGTTTAAGAACTAGACTGCTTTCTGATCCTTGCGCCTATGCCTGCATCCACGGATTCACTGTGATGATGCGGTTTCATTTAATGGAATGAAACCACGAGGCACGCCCTTGCTCTCTAGAAAAACAACAAGTTACTGAATTCTCATGGAACAAATGAACAAAGCCCTGCATATATACACACTTTCAGGGCAAAAAAAAACTATCTGCAATGTAACAAAACAAGCCATTCACACATTGTATTTCACGGCACAAATTTCTAGGCAAGAGATTAACAATTCGATCAAGATGCACAACACCACCTACAAGGACAATCCTCAGCCTCCGTGCCTGGGATGACCACAACATATGGACATACCAATGTGGCGCAACATTTCTGTAAAAATAGTAGACTGGGTATTAAAAATATAGTTCCCAGCTGAATTACGATGTCATGTGAAGATCTAATAATTAAGATGAAACACGAGCACATGACTGACATTAAACTAAACCATCTCAGTTAAAGTATCATTGAGTTGACATCAAACAGGTCTAAAATGACTAAATTCAGATTCAATGAAGCTATTTCCACAAAATAGGCCAGATACATCTCCATTCAAATGTTGAAACTCGTATTGCCAAACAGAGACCATGTACTAACCAGCTGCTGCAACTCAACTTCAATTGTCCATATTAAGTAACTTCTGATCAAAGTTACAGGTAGCACCTGACCTGAAATTCAAACCACTAGATTAGTTTCTTTCCGGAGCACACATGGTGATTCATTTATAAACTACTATGCATTGCTACATATATAGACTATGAAATTGATGCCACCACAAACTTTGGTCCCCATGAAGTCACCATTACTACTACACTGAAATGGGCAAGCATGCTTGATGATTCGATCATGACTCATGCATTCCAAGGTATTAGAATACTCAGAGCATTCTGCAAAATTGTTCAGTTAACGAACAACGATGGAGAGATAACTGAAAAGTATAAGAAACATACTGAAGTTAAGCATACAAGTCATGGCCTCATGGGTGAAAATATACTGAAGTCAAGCATACAAGTCATGGCCTCGATGCATTCTTGAAAACCAACTATAGTGCAATGCATTTACCATTTTATCTACAGAGAATTCAGCTTCTAACTACAGTCAACAGACTGTAAAGTGAAGTCTCAACTGACAAGAAATAGTAAACAAGCAAGAAAAATAAGTTATTTGTAACGTGGATCATTTCAATATGTAATCAGTTTTTTCTTAGCACACTTGTGCTAGTATGTCTAATAACAAAACAACTACTTTTACACATGATCATGAGTTCTAGAAAAATAATCTGGAAAACATGGGACATTTTTTACAGTGAAAAGCAGGGGCATATTCATTTAAGGAATCAAGTCACAGTCAAAGCAACAAAGGTTACAAGATTGTGAGTTCTGGAAAAATAATCTGGGAAAGTGGTTGAAGAAAATGAAACTGGACAAAACATGCATTATACAACTATTTATAATACTAACAAATTACAAATCCATCAGACCCTATGGATTTTAGGAACATGGACAACAAATCTAACAGATCCGAGTGGCTAGGTGAGCAATTTGCACAGGTAATAATACCTAGAGAGATAAATCTAACAAACGGATCAAATAGTAGATTACCTACTCCGATCCATGCTATCAAGCATCTTGAACTTAATTATCATCATCTGCGGCAGGCAGTGGTGACAACCGCAGAAAGAATGGAAAAGCAGCACCTCTGTAGCGCTCAACCGCATTATTGCGAAAGATTTGCTGCAGTTTGACGGTGTTCAGATTGAGCACAAGAACATGGGATTCAGACTTCCTTATGGACCAGAACTCCATGTAGACATAACCAGCCTTCATTGCGAGGATGCGCAGCCTCTTCATCCACTCGTCACGACGAATCCTCTTCAAGCACCCGAACTGATTCAGCAAGGAGACCTCCTTCTTGACCACCCAGTCACCATTGACATCACGGACCCAGAGCAGCACGCATTGCTCCCTGCTGGACACGATGCACAACCCGCCGTGCTCCGCCATGTCCGCCACGCAGTACGATTCGCCAGCCGGGAACGGCGCGGTTATAACCGACCACACCATGGTTTTCGTGTCAAGCACATATATCTTCTCTTCATTCTCATTCATGGTGTTCTTTTTGGTGTTGGACCGCCAGTAAGCGAACCGCCCAGCGGCCATACCGTCATCCGCGCAGATCCAACTGTCGCGGAACGAGTTAACCACGACCCATTTGCCGGCGCCGGAGGAGAAGACGGCGAAGCGATGGCTGTGCCAGGGACATATGGCGATGACCTGGAACGAAGGGCCGGCCTCGTCCGCGACGATGGCGTAGCGGACCATGTGCCAGCCCGCGGGTGGCTCGAAGAAGATGGCGGTCCGCTCGAGAGGGTCGTAGACGGCGAGGTTCGACGCATAGCGGCCGCGGCAGAGGAGGAGGAGGCCGCCGTTGCAGCCACGGAGGCTCCACCTGTCGGTAGCTTCAATCTCGGGGTGGCCTTCGAAGTAGAAATCGCCATGCGCTGCGGCGGAGGCCAGCTTGGGGTTACGTGTCGAGGAGGCCCTCACGAAGCGGAGATCGTTGCGGTGGGCGGCGCACTCGCGGTCGCGCTTGGTGAGGATGACGCCGACGAGAAGGGGCGCGCGGAGGGAGAGGAAACGGCGGAAGATGACCGGGTCGGAGGCCACGCCGCCCCAGCCCTTGCAAACGAGGGCGGCGCTGGCGAGTGACGCCATGTCGGGGAGGCGGCGGAGTATTTCTCCGAGGAGATCGTCGCCGAGAGCGTCCGTGGGCGGCGCCGGCGGCGCCATTGGCTTCTTGACGCTGGCGCTCTGGCTTCTCTCCCATGGCTCCATCTTTTTCATCTCTTTGTCATCGATAGATTGGATCGCTGGCTCTCTGATAGGTTCCTTGCGACTTTTAGCTTCGATCAGGATCTCGCGCCAAAATCAAACACGTTTACCGGCGCCGAGTCTGACGCATTGGACTCCTCCTGTCCAGCGCGTAGTTTACTGATTATTTTTATGTTCGGTCGGTTACTATAGTTACTACAATCACGCTAATTTTCTTCCCTTTTTTTTCAGTTTCGTGTTGTTTTAGTTTTTCTATTCATTTTTTAATTCATGTTATTTTTTTAAATTCACGACATTTTTTAAATTCCTGATTTTTTTCAAATTCTTGATTTTTTTCAACGTGAATATTATTTGAAATTTTGAACTTTCTATAAATTCACGACCTTCTTCTAAATTCGTGGGAAAAAATAAATTCAAAAAAATTGAATTTGTGAATGTTTTCCAAATTCATGAACATTTTCTGAATTTGTGAATGTTTTTCAAATTCGTGAAAGTTTTTCAAAGGTGTGAATATTTTTCAATTTGTAAAAATTTTAACATGTTTGGAAACCATAGACTTTCTTTTCAAATTTTGTGAATTTTTTTAGCTGACAAAATTTTTAAATTTGTGATTTTTTAATCCAAGAGCTTTTATTGAAATCACGAACATTTATTTGAACTTCGTGACATTTTTGGAATTATTAGAAAATCTACCTAGGAAAAATACGAGGTAGGTTTTTTAGAAGCCCAACCAAATTTATTTTTTTAGAAGCCTACTAACTTGTAGGCTTATAAAAACGTATTTTTGGTTGGCCTTTTAGAATAAGTTAAGTAGAGGGAGGTTATTCTCTTAACCCACAAAAGGCACCAAAAGAATTGGCGCTTTATCTCGCCTATAGCGTGGGTCCTATGATTCACTCGCTTGACAAAATTTGCCGGTGCGGGAGGAGAAGACGACAAAGGTTTCTTTGACCCAGAGATCTATGACGATGACCTGGAACGAGGCGTCGGCCTCATGGGCGACGATGGCGTGTCGGCCGGAGTGCCAGCACTCGGGTGGCTGGAAGAAGATGGCAGTCTGCTCGAGAGGGTTTTAGACGGCGAGCTTCGCCGCATAGCTGCCGCAGGAGAGGAGGAGGCTGCCGTCGTAGCCACGGAGGCACCACTCGTCGGCAGATTTAATCTCAGGGTGGCGTTGGAAGTAGAAATCGCCGAATGTTGCGGCGACGTCCAGCTCGGGGTGACGCGAGTGCGGCGTGACGAAGCGGAGAGCAGGGTTGTGGAGGGGGACGTGCTCGCGGCCAAGGTCGGTGAGGATGATGCCGGCGAGCGAGGGCCTGCGGAGGGAGCTGAAGTGGTCGAAGACGGCGAGGTCGGAAGCGATGCGGCCACAGCGCTTGCAGACGAGGGCGGTGCTGGCGAGTGACACCATGTCGGGGAGGCGACGAAGTATTTCCCGGAGGAGCTCGGCGCCGGTGTATGCCCCGGGAGGCGCCGGCGCGGTCCTGGGCTTCTTGACGCTGGCTCCCCCGCTTCTCTCCCATGGCTACTCCATCTCTTCCTCCCTCGCCTCCTATATTGGGGATCGATGGTCCCGCTCCGCTCTCTGTTGTTAGAAGGGGATTTCTTACGGCTTTTGGAGCCCATATCATAGCAAGGCTCGTGCCAAAATTGTTTCGCGTTAGTGCGAAAAGAATACCGGCACCACTTTTTCGCGCCAAAAATTATACCACCATGTTTTTTTCTTTTGTGGGTAAGAGTATTTCTATCTAGCAGATCCCGTAAATCGGGCCTTCTGCCATAATAATCGTCGATTATGTATTTTGCTAAAAAAATTGTCTAGAACAGATCCTGTAAATGAGGCCGACCTGTAAATTTTTGAGGGGACCGGTAAATCGAGCCTCCATTACGCTATATCTTCAGCGCGAGGGCCAATTCTATGGGATGCCGCAAATACCGGTTGGCGGGAGGGAACTTTCACCGCCTCCTGTCCCCGCGCCTCCGCCGCCCCCGGCCACGATGCCCCTTCACCGGCGCGCCAACTCCGACCGCCGGACGAAACTATGGACTGACCGCCACCTGCCATCCATCCCAAGGTCGCGCCGGCCGAATCAGCCCCGGCCCTCGTCCGCCTCCTGCCATTGTCGCGCCTCGCCGTGGCCAGGGAAATCCGCAACGCCTCGTCGCGGGGCCTCATGTATGTCGGTGAAGTCGTTCAACAAGGAGGAGCGGACGGCGCACCCGGCGGTGCGTCCGCCGGTTGCTCCACCTCGCGCATCTGGAGCGAGATGAGCGTGGGCGGGTTGAGGCTGACCGTTGACGTGTGGTTGGTAGTTGGGCACGTGTAGGATGTAGCTGGAGAAGCCACCAGCAGTAGCAGGACGGGATTTTTCACGAGCAGCTGATGGGCAGGAGCTAGTCGAGGCGGCCGGCGCGGCAGGCCACGAGCAGCGGCTAGTCGAGGCGGCCGATGTTGCAGGACACGGAGCTGCAGGTCCAGCCGACGGCGTGGGGAGGGCGACATGCTTCGGCGGGCTCCGGCTCCGCCACGCAGCAGATGGCGAGCTCCGTTCCATGGCCGCTCCAGGACCCAATTTCTACTCTTATAAAAAAACCGAGTTGGTTATGATGATAAGCCTGTCATGTTACAATATAGACCATCTGATCTATATCTGACGGATAGAAAATAAACTATATCAAATTTGCAAAAAGATACCCGCACCTTTCTCCACATTTGCAGATAAGGCATTCCCTCATTCATCCTTATCTCCCACAACCTCATTGTTGAACAATTAAAAAAGGAAGCGTCTGAAACAATCTGACATGATGGCCACTGTAGGCGCCGTCCATCCCCATGCCTCTGCCCAGCCCAACCACCAGTCACCACCACGCCCCACTCCTCCTCACCTTATATCTCCTCTTTCTCGAGATATCATTAGTTTTACACATGGGATTACTTCCGCATGGGTCAATCACAATAGGTGTTGTAAAAAATGCATCTTGGTGTTGTGTGCAATACACGGGCATCTTGCTAGTTGTAATCTAAATTTCATTTTGCGGGTGTTTTGTGCTACTTTTTAAGAACCATATTGTAGATGTAACTACTTACAAGTGGGCTCCACATCTGACATGAATTTTTTTACGGGATCTATTCTGCTAGAACACATGTCATATCGTAAAACGGTCAAAACCATTTTGTGGTGTCCTATAAACCGTTTTTTGCAGGACGGGATATAACCGAATCTGCTAGAGACGCTCTAATACCCCGATGCTTTTGATCCTCCTGCTCTGAGCTTGTGTGCAACCATCTCATATACTATCTCCGTTTCTTTTTACTCCACGTATAAAATTTATTTGTAGTCAAACTACAAAAAGTTTGACCAAACTTATCTTAAAAAATATCTAACAACTACAATATTAAAAATAGTATGAAAATTAATTTCATTATATGCATCTAATGGTATTGGTTTTGTATTATGAATGTTGATTTTTTTTCCCTATAAAGCTGGTGAAATTTTGCAAAGTTTGCCTTCGCACAAATTTTATATACCAACTAAAAAGAAATGGATGGAGTACTAGGCCGCTTAAAATCCAGCAAAATAATGATTAATTAAGGCACCCGCTATACATACCTAAGTAGATTTTCCGAGTCATTAGATTAAGAAGATGGCAGGTTATTCTATTAACCCACAAAAGGCACCAAACGAATTGGCCCTTAATCTCGCCTATAGCGTGGGCCCTATGATTCACTCGCTTGACAAAATTTGACGGTGCGGGAGGAGAAGACGGCAAAGGTTTCCTTGACCCAGAGATCTATGCCGATGACCTGGAACGAGGCATCGGCCTCATCGGAGATGATGGCGTATCGGCCGGAGTGCCAACGGTCGGGTGGTTGGAAGAAGATGGCAGTCTTCTCGAGAGGGTTTTAGACGGCGAGCGTCAACGAGTGGAAAAAAGCTTCAACCGGCATGAGAAAAAGCTTCAACCAGCATGAGAAAAGGCTTCAACTGGGTGCGAGCAGACATACTGAGTGCTGCGGCCAGAGGCACGGTGGTGCGGCGATGGGCGTGATACGACGGCGGTGGCTAGATGCTGCAATGACATATACGTCGGGCATTTTGCTACGATGGTGTCGTCTTGCTACGAGTGGAGGCGACAAACTGGCAGGGACGGGGATGCGATGGCGATCACCAGCGACGAGGGCGGCTTCCTGTGGAACCGATGGGAGTCAGACGACGCCGACGAGGGCAGCGGCTGGCGGCGACGTGGATGGCCGACGAGCTGGCTGACGTATTGGGGATCACGGGGCTGCTCGGGATGAACAGGCGCCATGTTTTTTTAGTAGAAGCAGTTGGGGAAGATGGAATCGTGTGGCTGATATAAGAAAACCACATAGTGATGACTACCAGCATGGAAGCGAGCCAAAGGCGCGATGTGTTATCGCCCCTCCATCGTCAGAGCCGGACAAAACTTGTTGTAGTAGATGCTTTGGATTCTAATAAATGTTCCAAAAATTTAATAAACAATATATAAATATTCTATTAAATAATACTAAAGAAATTTATAAAAGGCCCTAAAGTTAGGGATTTGTTACAAACAAGCCCAATTGACACCCTAGCATTTTGCAGGCAAGGACCTAAAGTTACGGTTTTGTTACAAACAAGGCCAAAATTTTGACAAGTCGGTGAACTTTGGCTAGAAATTTCGGCAGCATAACGCGTTGGGATGAATCCAAATCAACAATGGTATTATAACTGATATATCACACATAAGAAATACAACACAACTTGGGCGCTTTGGCTCCTCCTATCACATCAATATATCAGGATGGGATGATTTCTAAGATCTACTACCTACCTACTCCAATGCATCCATCCTACCAACACAGCTAGCAATTCTGAAAACAACCAAGACAAACTTACAAAACTTGACAATGACAAATGGCTCTATTCATGGTCATGGCCTCGGCCTTCACCATGATGACGTCCGTCTGTCCTTTCTTCTTCAGTCATACTACAAGATGAGAGCCAGCCAACGACACCCGTTTGAACACAAAAAGTGACCCAAAACTTATCCACCAATAAGGCCCTCGCTCTAGGAAATGATGATCCACACCACCAGAACATCGCATTCAGCAGCCACGAAAAACACTAAGCTCAGTTTATACCATCCATCCGTCATCTGCCCTTCTGCGGTTGTGGTCCAGGCCCCTACATAGGAAGAGAGAGAGAGAGAGAGAGAGAGAGAGAGAGAGAGAGAGAGAGAGAGAGAGAGTAGTGAGAGGCCAAGTTACAAATTCCTACGAAAAATAAAGAAAGTACAAACTGAGGCAGGCACACACGCAGATACTTTTTTACTATGACCATGAAGAATGAATAAATGGAATGGTTTGGAATGCCAACAGTAGTCACATGGGCAATATATAATAGATTCCCCGCGATCAACGTTCTATTGCAATAGATACCTCGCTAGCTGGCCCTCTGTCACGACAACGCCCAAAAGCAACTACACTTGAGCTCAGACCGACCCAGGTTGGCCGAGAAAGAAACTAGCTAGCAAGTCCATTACATATGAGAAAAAGATGCCACTTTTATTTAAATGTGAGAAAGTACCACGATGATTACACTAACACTACATTTCAGGAGCCTCACAAAAGTTCCACATTTTAGTATATGAGATGGGCATGACTTATAAATTTTTAAAACACGGAAGCTATAGCATCACCGAATTTTACTTCACTAACATACGCATACAAGGTCAGCAGATATTAACAATAGTTGTAGCTTCACGATAACCCCACACCTTTTTCAGGAATGGGTAAGCCATTTTACCTCCTGAAAAAAGTGTGGGGTTATCGTGAAGCCACAACTATTGTTAATATAGTAGATTGGAAATGAGAGACAACAAGCCATGACTGTCCCCATCAGACGAAGAAAAACTAAGAAAAAGAGGACCAATAACAGCAACGCTTGTATTCTTTTTACTGGCTGCTAATGAGTGTTTACTGTACATGTTGTAGCAACTTGCCACAACACAATACAGCCCGGCGAGATAGCAGCAACTGTGAATGCGTGTATGTGTGTGTGCTGTCCCAGAACAAAATGGGCATCCTGCTACAGAGTATATTTCCATGCGCTCAGAGTAAGGGGGAGAAATCAGAGGAGGAAGAGGAGCTCACCTGTGCAGCACCCCCTGTGCTCTTCGACATGCTCCCTCTGCACCGCCGCCTACATCCGCTGGCCTCCCAGCGCTCGATCCATGCATGGTGGATCAGCTCGTCGTCGTGCAGTAGAGTAGGTTCCCTGGTTCCACTTTCTGAAAACATACATCACATCAACGAATTCAGTAAATACAAGTAGTTGTGCAGCAAAGAAAAACAAGTACTCCGTAGAAATCAACAAAAGCATGCCAATTGATTAATCTCACAAGAGTAACCAGTTTCCACTTAACTAATCATCATCAAACAAGTGAGAGGCAATAAACTGAAAACGTGATGATACGGTGAAGAAATCAACTTAACTAATCATTGTATATGACAACACTAGCTAAGAGCTAGCACCCAGCAAAACAAGAACACATCATGCCACTAGCCGGAACTGATCCACACCACGAGAACAACATCACATTCGATAGTAACCCAAACGACTAGCTCAGATTTAAACTTTCAAGGGGTAAACACATCATCATCATCAGCAGCAGCAGCAGCAGCATCAATCAATCAATCAATCTCTATGGCACCAACACCAAGTGATGGGCCAAACCACGACTCAATGGCCAGAAGACACGGCGGGCATAGCTCCTCGAAGGGAAGGACCCAGAAAAATCAGGACTTACCAGAATGGATGCCTAGGGCATGCCATCGGATCAAAGAAGAAGAAACCAAGTTGACACTAGTAGAAAAGGGGGCAATGGACCAGGCCGGGTCAGCCCATTAGTCCTGGTTCAATCCAGAACCGGGACCAATGGGGGCATTGGACCCGGTTCGTGAGACCCGGGGGCCGGCCGGGCCACATGGGCCATTGGTCCCGGTTCGGCTGGACCTATTGGTTCCGGTTGGTGGGACGAACCGGGACCAATGCGCCTCGCTCCTGGCCCACAACCATTGGTCCCGGTTGGTGGACTGAACCGGGACCAAAGGCTGCCCTTTAGTCCCGGTTGGTGGCACGAACCGGGACCAATTAGTTGCCTATATCTACCCCTCGCCCGCGAGCAGAGCACTCCCAGTGCTCTGTTTTTCGTGGCCAGCGAGGGGAGAGCTTTGTGGTGCTCTAGCTCACCTCCTATGCACACGAGGTGTTCGATGGAATGCCCGAGCCACACTACTTAAGCTTTCTCCTCTCTAAGCTCGACCTCCAAGCTCCATTTTCCTCAATATTTGTCTAGGTTTAGCGGTCCGTCATGTCCCGTCCCCGTCTTCACCACCGTCGATCGCCCGCGCCGATCTCGTCGCCGGCACCACCGTGGTGAGCCTCTTGTTCTTATCTTCTTTCTGAAAGGAAAAAAAAATCTTACTTGTATATTTATATAGATACTTGTATAATTTTCTTACTTTTATTATTGCATCTTATATAGCGCGATGGTTTTGGTATCCGCCCCCGTCGGCCCTCGTCCTGTCTATGATTCAGATGTGGTATATATTATCTTTTCATAACTATTGGTTCATTTATTGTTTATGACAATTATGCCGACCAACGTGACATAGATTTTATTTATCTAGGAGGTTGTTGAACCGGAAATTCCAACCGACCCTATTGTCGAGAGGTTAAATTTAGTTGAAGAAGAAAACAATTTGTTGAAGGAAAAAATTAGAAAAATTAAGGAGGAGAAGATGATATTGGAGTTGCATGTTGCGGATGTCGTCGATGATCACAAGATCAAGATGGATGCAATGCGCTTGAAGATTAGAAAGATTAGAAAATATGCCATTCATACCGAGGCTTGGTATCATTATGCCGTTGGATCAGTTGTTACATTGGTTGCGATTATGATCGCATTTGTTTTCGCATTGAAATGTTTTACATAGTTTCAGTGTATGGTTTAATTAATTTAGATGCTCTGCAGAGCTTTATGTTGTTAGATGAGAACTATGTATGTACTTTGGTTTTAATGTGATGATGAACTTTTGTTAATTTGGTCACTTAATTATCTATTCATGATGTTCTGTAATGATTTTTGACACACTTAATTATATATAATGCACGCAGATGAACCGGCAATGGATGTACGGTTCAAGACACACCTCCAAGTACATTAAGAGCGTGCATGATTTTCTCGAAGTGGCTGAGGCAAACAAGCAGAATGGTTTTATGTGTTGTCCATGCCCTATATGTGGGAATACGAAGTCTTACTCTGACCGGAAAATCCTCCACACCCACCTGCTTTACAAGGGTTTCATGCCACACTATAATGTTTGGACGAGGCATGGAGAAATAGGGGTTATGATGGAAGACGGTGAAGAAGAAGAGTACGATAACAACTATGTGCCCCCTGAATACGGTGATGCTACTGAAGATCAAGAGGAACCAGACGATGTGCCCGATGATGATGATCTTCGACGGGTCATTGTCGATGCAAGAACGCAATGCGAAAGTCAAAAGGAGAAGGTGAAGTTCGATCGCATGTTAGAGGACCACAAAAAAGGGTTGTACCCCAATTGCGAAGATGGCAACACAAAGCTCGGTACCGTACTGGAATTGTTGCAGTGGAAGGCAGAGAATGCTGTGTCTGACAAAGGATTTGAGAAGCTACTGAAAATATTGAAGAAGAAGCTTCCAAAGGATAACGAATTGCCCGACAGTACATACGCAGCAAAGAAGGTCGTATGCCCTCTAGGATTGGAGGTGCAGAAGATACATGCATGCCCTAATGACTGCATCCTCTTCCGCGGTGCGTACAAGGATCTGAACGCATGCCCGGTATGCGGTGCACTACGGTATAAGATCAGACAAGATGACCCTAGTGATGTTGACGGCGAGCCCCCCAGAAAGAGGGTTCCTGCGAAGGTGATGTGGTATGCTCCTATAATACTATGGTTGAAACATCTGTTCAGAAACAGAGAGCATGCCAAGTTGATGTGATGGCACAGTGAGGACCGTAAGAAAGACGGGAAGTTGAGAGCACCCGCTGACGGGTCGCAGTGGAGAAAAATCGAGAGAAAGTACTGGGATGAGTTTGCAAGTGAGCCAAGGAACGTATGGTTTGCTTTAAGCGCGGATGGCATTAATCCTTTCGGGGAGCAGAGCAGCAATCACAGCACTTGACCCGTGACTCTATGTATGTATAACCTTCCTCCTTGGATGTGCATGAAGCGGAAGTTTATTATGATGCCAGTTCTCATCCAAGGCCCTAAGCAACCCGGCAACGACATTGATGTGTACCTAAGGCCATTAGTTGAAGAACTTTTACAGCTGTGGAATGGAAACGGTGTACGTACGTGGGATGAGCACAAACAGGAGGAATTTAACCTAAAGGCGTTGCTGTTCGTGACCATCAACGATTGGCCCGCTCTCAGTAACCTTTCGGGACAGACAAACAAGGGATACCACGCATGCACGCACTGTTTACTTGACACCGATAGTATATACTTGGCAAGCCGCAGGAAGAATGTGTACCTGGGCCATCGTCGATTTCTTCCGACCAACCATCAATGTCGAAAGAAAGGCAAGCATTTCAAAGGCGAGGCAGATCACCGGAAGAAGCCCGCCATGCGTACCGGTGATCACGTACTTGCTATGGTCAATGATTTACACGTAATCTTTGGAAAGGGTCCCGGCGCACTAGCTGTTCCGAGTGACGCTGGGGGACACGCACCCATGTGGAAGAAGAAATCTATATTTTGGGACCTACCCTGCTGGAAAGACCTAGAGGTCCGCTCTTCGATCGACGTGATGCACGTGACGAAGAACCTTTGCGTGAATCTGCTAGGCTTCTTGGGCGTGTATGGGAAGACAAAAGATACAGCTGAGGCACGGGAGGACCTACAACGTTTGCACGAAAAAGACGGCATGCCTCCAAAGCAGTATGAAGGTCCTGCCAGCTATGCTCTTACCAAAGAAGAGAAGGAAATCTTCTTTGAATGCCTGCTTAGTATGAAGGTCCCGACTGGCTTCTCGTCTAATATAAAAGGAATAATAAATATGGCAGAGAAAAAGTTTCAGAACCTAAAGTCTCATGACTGCCACGTGATTATGACGCAACTGCTTCCGGTTGCATTGAGGGGGCTTCTACCGGAAAACGTCCGATTAGCCATTGTGAAGCTATGTGCATTCCTCAATGCAATCTCTCAGAAGGTGATCGATCCAGAAATCATACCAAGGCTAAGGAGTGATGTGGTGCAATGTCTTGTCAGTTTCGAGTTGGTGTTCCCACCATCCTTCTTCGATATCATGACGCACGTCCTAGTTCATCTAGTTGACGAGATTGTCATTCTGGGCCCCGTATTTCTACACAATATGTACCCCTTTGAGAGGTTCATGGGAGTCCTAAAGAAATATGTCCGTAACCGCGCTAGGCCAAAAGAAAGAATCTCCATGGGCCATAAAACAGAGGATGTCATCGGGTTTTGTGTTGACTTCATTCCTGGCCTTAAGAAGATAGGTCTCCCTAAATCGCGGTATGAGGGGAGACTGATTGGAAAAGGCACGCTTGGAAGGGACTCAATAATATGCAGGGACGGATATTCTTGGTCTCAAGCACACTACACAGTTCTACAGAACTCTACCTTGGTGACCCCGTATGTCGATGAACACAAGAACAGTCTGTGCTCCAAACAGCCGGAGCAGTGCGACGACTGGATTACATGTGAACACATCAGGACTTTCAGCAGTTGGTTGGAAGCACGTATCAGAGGTGACAACACTATTTGTGATGAGCTGTACTTGTTGTCCAGGGGACCATCTTTGATTGTATTGATTTGGAAAGGATACGAGATAAACGGGAATACAATTTACACGATTGACCAAGATCAAAAGAGCACCAACCAAAACAGCGGTGTCCGCTTTGATGCAACAACCAAGAGGGGAAAGAACACATATTATGGTTACATAGTGGACATATGGAAACTTGACTACGGACATGATTTTAAGGTCCCTTTGTTTAAGTGCAAATGGGTCAATCTGTCAGGAGGCGGGGTACAGGTAGACCCACAGTACGGAATGACAATAGTGGATCTGAAAAATCTTGGGTACACTGACGAACCGTTCGTCCTAGCCAATGATGTGGCACAGGTTATCTATGTGAAGGACATGTCTACCAGACCGAGAAAGAGAAAAGATAAGAAAGCGAATACATCATACGATGAGCCAAAGCGCCACATAGTTCTTTCAGGAAAAAGGGACATCGTGGGAGTGGAGGACAAGACAGACATGTCTGAAGATTATGAAAAGTTTCATGAAATTCCTCCCTTCAAAGTCAAGGCTGACCCCAGCATCCTGATAAACGATGAAGATTATCCATGGTTACGGCGCAATAAGCAAATGACACAAGCGAAGAAAAAGTGAAGACTTTCTCCCGCAACTATTATGATGATACCATGCCAACTTTGTAACTGACGAGTATGATACCATTATCCGTTTTGTACATGCACATGCTATGTGGGTCAATTTATGATACCATGCCAACTTTCAACTTTTTCAGAGTTCATTTGAAATGCTTTAATGTCTTATGGTTCGACCCTCGTAATAATTAAAAATAGCGACAATAAGTATTTTGTTGTAAGTAGAAACAAAATAAAATAAATAAAGCAAGAAAGAAAAAAAAAGTGTTTTCAAATTTGAAAACTAATGGCACTAACAGAAAGTTTATAATTTTCCTAAAACTAAAAGCAAAAACAATTAAAAAATAAAGCAGAAAACAAAAGAAAATAAATAATGCAGAAAACAAAAGAAAAAAACAACAATAAGTATTTTGTTGTAAGTAGAAACAAAATAAAATAAATAAAGCAAGAAAGAAAACAAAAAAAAGTGTTTTCAAATTTGAAAACTAATGGCACTAACAGAAAGTTTATAATTTTCCTAAAACTAAAAGCGAAAACAATTAAAAAATAAAGCAAAAAACAAAAGAAAATAAATAATGCAAAAAACAAAAGAAAAAACAACAATAAGTATTTTGTTGGAAGTAGAAACAAAATAAAATAAATAAAGCAAGAAAGAAAACAAAAAAACAAAAAAAGTGTTTTCAAATTTGAAAACTAATGGCACTAACAGAAAGTTTATAATTTTCCTAAAACTAAAAGAAAACAATTAAAAAATAAAGCAAAAAACAAAAGAAAATAAATAATGCAGAAACCAAAAGAAAAAAACTGGAAAAATAATAAATATAGCAACAATAAGTAAAGAAAACAAAAAAACAAAAAAATGCCTCCTACTGGGCCCCCACGGCCTGAATATGACTAGAAACCATACTATGGGCCAGGATTCAGGCCCGCAGTAGGCCCAGAAGGCCCATCAGGCAAAGCAATAGTAAGTAGGCCCGAAAGCCTGCGGTGGAGAGGAGCTCGAGAGGGGTGCGGCAGTGGGGCTTATAAACCACTGCGCGCCCCTCTCAACTAGCGAGGTGGGACTAAACTTTGGCCCCAAGGCGGGCAGCACAGAGGCCTTTGGTCCCGGTTGGTGGCACCAACCGG
>LT934112.1:581545937-581569614 GCA_900231445.1 Triticum turgidum subsp. durum | reverse complement strand
TGGATACATGTTGATTTGTTCATTTGTTTAGAAGTAAGAGGTTCAACTTGCTGTACGTCCTTGCAGGAGTAGTCGGGCACATGATCTTCCTACGATTTGGAGATATGAAGTTCATGATATAGTGACCTATTTTGTTTTCGTACTGAACATCGAATTTTCTCCTTTCTATTTGTGAACTCTTTGAATATGTTCTTTACTCCAGATTTCAACTTTTCAGGTTTGTTGTTCTTCCAAGATTTCAGGGAGTAGGCATGTTGCTGCCATTTTACTGGGCGGATACGTGCACTGCTGAGACCTCAGTCTATCCACTGTAGGTCATGCCTTTTGATCAATTGTTCGCAGTCGTTGAGATATTTTTCTCCATGCCCGTTTTGTTGATCAAATTACTGATTTTATTTAGGTAGGAGTATTTTATGAATTTACTCGTCTCCATGGTGCTTCAATGAGGGCAAAATTTCATGCTCCAAATCTGCTTGGCGAGCAGTAGGTTATCTGGTGACTTCTTTTGTCAACTGACCGGTTATGAGATTTTTGTGCACCATGGTTTGTCGATTCACCTTATGCAGGTAGTAGTCACTTATTACGGAACATGCTTCGTGATGGAAGAGAAAGTAATTTGTATGTATATGCATATTATTTTATTCCTGCGTAAAAGGTTTAGCTGTGAACAACAATTTTTTCAAGGTGGATAGCTTGAAGTGGATGGTAATGCATTTACTTCAATTCAGTTTAGAGAACAATGTTAGGTGTCATACTTCTGTTTTTTAAATTTGCATACAAGATTACTAATTATAGTACTAAACTGGCATATGCATCAGTCTTGACTTTTCTTCTAGAAGCGTGCATGCCTTTTTGACATTATTTGTGCAACCTTCAATTACTTGCTTGTAACTGTTTTTGATGTTGTACAAGCTGCAATTGTGCTATTTGGAGCTATCAGGCATCACCGCCTGAATTTTGAAAAAAAATGCTACTGAAGGGTTAACTAGAATGTGCTTTGTACACTTTCTACTGGGTTTAATTTTTAAAGTTGATTCTCGGCACGATGACGGGGCTAGCAGGCTGCTGGAGCATGATGGCTCATGGTAGCTGCGTCTGCGACCGTGGGGAAAGTAACGTCCAGGTGTGGTGTGGTGTGGCCACCGGCGTCCCTGGGGTGGCAATGGCATGTAGGAGCGACATGGTGGGGGAAGTGCCGGTCTGTGGCAGCAGGTGGCCGTTGATGAGAACGCGTGTGATCTGATCGTGGACATCGGGATGGGTAACCGGGAAGGCGTTCTTTAGTCAAAATCGATCAAGTTGCACAATTGTGTTTCTACATGACTTTCATGTCTTTTTGTATAGCCTACTAAAGATGTTTAGATTTGAACTACATGTTCCATTTTCTTTTCTCCTTCGATGAAATTTGTGGAATAGCTATGCTTTATTACTATGTGGACCTTCATCTGGAGATCATTGTATATTTTGTAAAATATATATACAATGCACTCCCACACACTTTTGTTAATTTTGACCATCACACTTTTCCTTCAAGAATTACAACTGCAACACTTTGAATTATATTACTGAACTAATTGTTAGCTTTGACCATCACACTTTGCCTTCAAGAATTATAACTGAAACACTTTGAATTATATTACTGAACTAATTGAAGCAGGGAATTGGAGGAGCTGGAGAAGTCGGTTGCATAAGGTAGAAAAGAAAAGAGTTGGAGTTGGCTTATGTTTGCCACTCAATTACTCCCCCCGTTTCAAAATAGATGACTTAACTTTGTATTAACTTTGTACTAAATTTAGTATAAAGTTGAGTCGTCTATTTTGAAACGGAGGGAGTAGATGAGAGGCAGTATATGGCTGAAGGGTGAAAAAACAAGTATAACCCTGTTTGGCTTATATAGTTTGGCGCTGAATAACATGGAAATACATTGGATGAGAAAAGAGAGGGAGGTGGAGATATAACAGTCAAAAAGAAAAAAATATGATCCCGGTGCAACGCACGGGCAATTAACTAGTTATAGTAAATAAATGCATAAATCGTGACGAACAATCAGGGAAGAAGGTATCTATCCAAAACTGATCCCACCAGAACATCACATTCAACAACAACCCAAATGACTAGCTCAGGCTTAAAATTTTGAGGGGTAACCACACCATCATCATCAAACAAACTCTATGGCACCAACACCAAGTAATGCAACAAGAGTATATCAACGGAAGCATAAGTGATTAGGTGAGGAAACCGATAGCATGAGACACAAGTATGGTTAAGTTGTAGCTATACATCTACGTTGTACATTTCGAGTTTTGTTTTGCAGCTCGGATTATAACATAGTTTTGTTTTGCAGCACAGCAACACACCCAAGCGCTTGATGTTTTTGCCTATCTAAAGAAACATGGAATGCTCATAGGCTTATCCTGAAGGAGGCATCAACCAAAATGAGTGTAAACTACAAAATCAAGACACACAAACATCATCAACTTTCATCCTACCGCTAATAAAATTCTTATCATGACACACTACGCCCCTGCTAAGCACAAACCAACGACAAAGGGGTTAGACTTTACACTGGGAGCCACTCTCTCTTACAAGGATGAAATCGATCCATCGAAAAGCATGTATACTGACCTATCCCCAGATAAAAAAGGTAGACAGATAAAAAAGGTAGCATTATAAGTAAAATTTATCTTTGAAAAAAAGGGGGACAACAAAATCATCAAGTTCAACATACATGAACAAATTCACTTCTTACATGAATGAGTTTGTAGATTTTGAGACAACAACATTTTCAGGTTCAAACATCTTGCCCGTCCACAAGCTAGTTCAGAAAAGAGAAGCTGGCTGACACAGCTATTAATACAGAACCACAAAACAGGTCAAGGAACCAGTTTAAACTGAACATAGAAGTTACATCACGTATTATCAAGAGTTTTCTGGAATGAGACAGGCAAGAATGATGATGCTACAACCCACTAAAATACTTGAGAAATGATGGTACATCATAACAAATAACTCAATCGGTACATAAGAATCATGCATGACATCTAGTTAGCTCGAACCAGTGCACCACCACCAACACATAATTTCCTGACAACCATTTATCATATCACACAGAGTATGAGAGAGAGCAGAGGAGAGTAGAGGAACCGATAGCTCACCTGTACTGGAGTAGAAGAAGCGACCATTGGAGGGAGGCGTCCGAGTGAGCTCACTGGTGTTGTTCTCCACCGCGTTCACCACAAGGTGGCCAAGCTTGGGCATGGTGCCCGGCATGTCCCAGTCCTTGCAATCCTCCGCCTCGTCGTCCTCCTCGCCGACGTCGTGCGCCTGCTGCTTGGAATAAAAAAATCCCAAATCGATGACACTCAAGGGAGGCTAGACAGATGGACACGGGAATCTAATGAGGAAGGACGTGAGGCAGACCGGACCTTGGGAGTCAGCGTTGGCAGCGATTGTGGGGATTTGGGCACCGAGGCTGGTGCATTAGTCATGGAAGAAGCCAAGCATGGGGCATGCGTCCTTGGAGGTCTGGGACAACTAGGAACACAGACGTTCATCGCTCTCGTCCTCGAGCGAGCAGGACAAGGCCGTGGCTCTCATCCCATACTGGCGGATGCAGGGTGGTTCACGTCACAGATCTTATGGGAGGAGGGCCTCTACGCCACCCTCTTCCCTGATCTAGCAGCCTCCTGGCCTCGTCGCTGGTGCTCATCTATGCATGCTGGATTGGCTCGTCCTGCAGCAGAGTAGGCTTCCCGGTTCCTTGGTTCAACTTTCTGAAAAATTAAATCACATCAACAAATTCAGTAAACATGACAGGGAGAAAACATATATGCAAGCATGATCTTTGCCATTTCGCAAGGCAAGTAGTAATTCTACCTAGCAGACTAACATCCAGCGAGTCAACTAGCTAATTCAGAATTCCTTGAAAGAAAAGGCTAGTTCAGAAATCCAGAAGCACATAACAGGTCATAGAAACAGTCCAAAACCGGACATAATGTACTTTCGCAAAAGAAAATATGATGCTGCCAAATGAAGGTCGAGTGTTCCAGATCCAACGGGGCATATAGTACCATAATCTGCTTGCAAATTGAGGGTCTGTGATTCAAGAAACATGTTCCAGAAACCATATTCCCAAGACAAACCAAAAATAGACATAAGCCTATGCATACAAATTGCGATGAAATGACTAGCTTCCGATCACACAGCCTCGAGATACCAGTATCAAAAGCAAAGCATCAATCTATCCATCCACTGAAATTCAGTTACAATATGACTAAAAGGTTATGCTTTTACATTATCACCAACATCTGCACGCCAGAAATCATAACGAGTAAATTAATCCAGTACCCCAAGTATCAATTGTGGATTAATTTTAACAGCAGTGCCATAACAAATACTAGTTGTATGTTTAAAACAAATCTAGTATAGCAACACAGCCAGGCTCCAAATGTAGTATAGCAACACAGCCAGGCTCTATGTGTAAGAAATTGAAAAATTCTAGTTGTAGATAGACAAAAAAAGGTACCATTCTAGTTGTCCACTACATTTAAAGTAAAAGCTATTATGTGTTGTTCTAGAAACTCAACCGCCAGTGAGTTAACAGCAGAACAAATCACCTCCAAATTAACCTTGATAGCAAAGGAAGCACACTTCTTACTTTTAGCGCAAACAGAAGGTCGAAGCTGAACTAAATAAGTAATGCATAGGTAGTTAGTCTAGTACTTCTGGAAGCCAACCCGTCCCACTCCAAGTCCTACTTCACAACCGAACCATTTGACTTAAAATGAATTTGAACCCATGTGGACCAATCGCACTCCCATAGCGACTAGCATGGACCACCAGGTTGTGTACACTTCTACTGCTTACAACTCAAACCATTCAACCTGGATTTATAACCTGACATGCTTGCCACCCCAACAATCCTGAGTGTTAATACCAATTGAAGTCACATGGGTAATATATAGTAGATTCCCCATGATCAATGTTCTATTGCAATACATACCTCGCTAGCTGGCCCTATGTCATGACCGTCTATATTATAATTAACTAAACTATATGTAGTACTGCATCATCATCAATCAATCAAGCTCTATGGAATCAACATAAAGTGATGGGCCAAACAATGGCTCGATGGCCTGCAGACAAACCAGCCATAACTCAAAGGCCAAGTCCCAGAGCAAGTGGAATAGAATCAGGACTTACTAGAACAAATGTCTGGGGTGCGCCATCGGATCAAAGAAGAAGAACCCTGGTTAATGAAGGCAATGACTTGTCGTCGCTCGCCATCCTGTTAAAGTCTCCGGCACCATGGCCATGTTCGTCGGAGGTGCTGTTCAACAATAGATTAAAGAAAGGGAGTACCTAGAACTCATCTAGATGAGATATAATTTGGTCTCATTCACTTTGAAAACAAGAACAGATACAACCCACGTCAGTACACACGCATCTTATAGCATCACATCCGATGGCTATAAAAAGTGAATGAGACCAAATTATATCTCATCTAGATGAGTTCTAGCAAAACTGTTAAAGAAATGTTTAGATCAGGGCAATGGTTAAACCATGACGAAAAATCAGGGAAGAAGATATGCATTGGACAACTTATAGCACCTCAAAGCAACGTCACATATATTCGTAGAAATATTTACTTAACTAACGAAAAGAATCATACATATGGGAGCAACAGTAAATTAAAGTAGGTTTTTTACGAATCTAGCAGCAATAGATGTCCATGCAACAGGGAAATGGCCAAAGCAACACTAGTTCATCAGATCAGCACCAAGAACATACAGCAAGCATGGATCAAAAACCTAATTAAACTAGCCAGTCACAACAGCAAGGCAAAAATCTTCTCAAAGCCACAATATTTAGCAAATTGAAACCCTACAGCACTAGCTCCTCTGAAGAAAACCCATGGTGGTTTACTAAAGAGGTTAGCCTTCACATTATAATGAGATAACCTTGTTAATTAAATAGTAATGATAATTCTCAAAGCCGCTTGTCAAATGCCAAGTCAGTGTATACAGAATTAATTAAGCCCTCATTTATTCTAGGAGAAAGTCGCGCCAAAAATTATACCACCATGTTTTTTCTTTTGCGGATGGGAGTATCTCTAGCAGATCCCGTAAATTGGGCCTTCCGCCATAATAACCGTCGATTATGTATTTTGCTGAAAAAATTGTCTAGAATAGATCCTGTAAATGAGGCCGACCTGTAAACTTTTGAGGGGACCGGTAAATCGAGCCTCCATTACGCTATATCTTCAGCGCAAGGGCCAATTCTATGGGATGCCGCAAATGAGCCAACCGGCTGGTGGAGGGGAACACTAGTAGAAAAAGGGTCAAATCTGAGACACATTAGTACCGGTTTGCATATGAGCCGACACTAATGTGTCCATTAGTGCCGGTTCAAATGACTAGGCGGGAGGAGATCTTTAGTACCGGTTCAATGCGAATCGTTAGTACCGGTTCGTGCCACGAACCGGTACTAAAGGTGCTGGCCGAGCACCAGCATCTTTAGTGCCGGTTCGTGGCATGAACCGGTAGTAAAGAGGTTGTGGCAGGGCTATTTTTAGTCCCACCTCGCTCCCCTAGCAAGATTTTGACCACCTTAAATATGTTACTTCTCAAACTATCACAAGCATTTGGTCTTCATTGAACTCTATGTCTAGGATCTGTGGCTGCAATAGGAGTCTTCGCCTGTTCTTAAATCGGGGGTAGATTCCTATTGACAATTTAGATTCTATACAAAAAGATCATTGATGATCAATGTATTTTTTATGTACTTCTCTGTAGCAGTAGCGTGTTTTGGCTGAAAGACGGTACTGATCAATGTATTTTTTCTGCGTTCACATGCACAATTTAAATATGTTACTTCTTAAACTATTCCAAGCATTTGGTCTTCATTAAACTCTATGTGTATAATTTGTGGACTCAATATGAGTCTTCACCGGTTTCTAAACCGTTGAGGACTCATATTGACAATTCAGATTGTACACAAAAAGATCATTGATAATCAATGTATTTTTTATATATATTTTTACATGTTTACGCCCTCACTCTCTCCACTCACTCGGTCTCCCCCTTAATCCCCGCGACGTCATCAATTTCCAACATGTTCTGACATCATTTGCCGTTTTTCAGTAACCAATTTGTTTAGATCAGAGCTTCAAAACTGGACGCACTTCGTGTACAAACTGAACAATCTCTTTCGGAGTATCAGGGTTTCGGACGAGAACTCATCAGTTACACGGGCACTTCATTTTTTTAACTGATTTGAACTCCAGACTTTTTTTGAGCCGGCATTATGCAGCATTCGAAGCGACGTCATCAATTTCCAACACATTCTGACATCATTTGCTATTTTTCAGTCATCGATTTGTTTAGATCAGAGCTAAATGACCATCAAAATGAAAATCACTATAAAACAAACTCTGAAAATGTTGAAGGTATCATCATTTCACCCATATAGCATGTGCGAAAGAGTAGAGAGGGTCACGGCAAAAACTGGACGAACTTCGTGTACAAATTGGACAATCTCTATCGGAGTATCAGGGTTTCGGATGAGAACTCTTCTGTTACACCGGCACTTCATTTTTTTAACTTATTTGAACTCTAGACTTTTTTTGAGCCGTCATTATGCAGCATTCAAATCGACCTCATCAATTTCCAACACGTTCTGACATCATTTGCTGTTTTTCAGTCACCGATTTGTTTAGATCAGAGCTAAATGACAGTGAAAATGAAAATCACTACAAAACAAACTCTGAAAATGTTGAAGGTATCATCATTTCACCCGCATAGCATGTGCGAAAGAGTAGAGAGGGTCACAACAAAAACTCGACGAACTTCGTGTACAAACTGGACAATCTCTTTCGGAGTATCAGGGTTTCGGACGAGAACTCTTCTGTTACACGGGCACTTCATTTTTTAACTTATTTGAATTCCAGACTTTTTTTGAGCCGGCATTATGCAGCATTCAAATCGACCTCATCAATTTCCAACACGTTCTGACATCATTTGCTGTTTTTCCAGTCATTTACCGATTGTTTAGATCAGAGCTAAATGACCGTGAAAATGAAAATCACTACAAAACAAACTCTAAAAATGTTGAAGGTATCATCATTTCACCCGCATAGCATGTGTGAAAGAGTAGAGAGGGTCACGGCAAAAACTGGACGAACTTCGTGTACAAATTAGACAATCTCTTTCGGAGTATCAGGGTTTCGGACGAGAACTCTTCTGTTACACGGGCATTTCATTTTTTAACTTATTTGAACTCCAGACTTTTTTTGAGCCGATATTATGCAGCATTCGAAGCGAAATCATCAATTTCCAACATGTTCTGACATCATTTGCTGTTTTTCAGTCATTTACTAATTTGTTTAGAGAGCTAAATGACCGTGAAACGGTAAATCACAATAAAACAAACTCTGAAAAAGTAGAAAAGAAAAAACTACATAAAAAATTACTCAAAAATAAATAGAAGAAAATAAATAATGCAGAAAAGAAAAAAAACTATATAAAGCAAAAATATTCACAAAGAAACTAAATACAGCAAAAAAAACTACTCAGAAATAAATAGAAGAAAAAAATAAAGTAGAAAAGAAAAAACTATATAAAAAATTACTCAAAAATAAATAGAAGAAAATAAATAATGCAGAAAAGAAAACAATTATATAAAAAAATGTTGGGGCGCTGCCCGGTGGGCCTGCCAGACCTAGGGTGTGCAAATTCAGGCCCAGAAGGGCCGGCAGGCTCACAGGATAGCGCGCCCTAGTTAGGCCCAGAAGCCTGCTATATAGAGGAGTTTGAAAGAGCAGCCGCGGCTGGGTTTATAAACCAGTGCGTATGCCCTTCGCTTGACGAGGTGGGACTAAAAATAGTGCACTGCGGGTGGCAGCGCACGACCATTAGTACCGATTGGTGGCTCCAACCGGTACTAATGTATTGCCATTTAGTACCGGTTGGAGCCACCAACCGGTACTAAGGGCCCTCGTTTCCCGCCGCTTGGGCTGGCCAAAATTGGCCTTTAGTACCGGTTGGTGGCTCCAACCGGTACTAAAGCCCCCTCCTATATATATATATGGCATTTACAAAAAATTAGTTCCATCGACACTTCTTCTCCACTTCTCTCGCGCGACATCTATCGCCGACGCCGCCGCACCGCCGCCCTCGATTGCCGCCCCCGCTGCACGTCGTCGCCGTCCCTGCCGCCCCCGCCGCCCGTCGTCGCCGTCCCCGTCGTCGCCGCCCCCGCCGCCCGCGCCGCCCCGCCGCCCGTCGTCGCCGTCCCCGCCGCCCCCGCCGCCCGTACGCCCGCTCGATCGTACCCACACACTACACACATAGTACTATACACACACACATTTTTTTACTTATTTTCTATTTTCTATTGTTTAGATGAATTAATTAATATAATTAGTTTATTTTTAGAATGTTAGACTGTTAATGTTAGATGAATTAGAACTAGTTTATTTTTAGTAAGAAAATTTAGGTATATGAGATTATTTGAACTAGTTGAATTAATATAACTAGTTTATTTTTATTAAGAAAATTTAGGTATATGAGATTATTTAAACTAGTTGAATTAATATAACTAGTTTATTTTTAGTAAGAAAATTTAGGTATATGAGATTATTTGAACTAGTTGAATTAATATAACTAGTTTATTTTTAGTAAATGCTTAGTTCAACTAGTTGAATTAATAGAACTAGTTTATTTTTAGTAAGAAAATTTAGGTATATGAGATTATTTGAACTAGTTAAATTAATATAACTAGTTTATTTTTAGTAAGAAAATTTAGGTATATGAGATTATTTGAACTAGTTGATTTAATATAACTAGTTTATTTTTAGTAAATGCTTAGTTGAACTAGTTAAATTAATAGAGCTAGTTTATTTTTAGTAAGAAAATTTAGGTATATGAGATTATTTGAACTAGTTGAATTAATATAACTAGTTTATTTTTAGTAAGAAAATTTAGGTATGTGAGATTATTTGAACTATTTGAATTAATATAACTAGTTTATTTTTAGTAAATGCTTAGTTGAACTAGTTGAATTAATAGAACTAGTTTAATTTTAGTAAGAAAATTTAGGTATATGAGATTATTTGAACTAATTAAAATTTAGGTATATGAGATTTTAATAGAACTAATTTATTTTAGCAAGAAAATTAATAGAACAAGTTTATTTTTAGTAAATGCTTAGTTGAATTAGTTGAATTAATAGAAGTAGTTGAATTAGTTGAATTAATTGAATTAATAAGTGTTTAATTTTTCGCCTATATGAACATAGGAAATGTCGTCTGACGTTGGAATTTTTTTTCATTATTTGCGAATACTGTGAAGACCAGCGCAGCGTGTGCGACAGAAATTTCCTTGTTGATGATAGGCGATTCAGCATCAAGCTGGATGAGACCTTCAAATTTGATACAGTAAGTCACAATGACAAGTCTGTTTTCGTAATTAAGCATTACTTATATATGCTTCATTTGCCTGACTTATAATTTTTAATTTTCACTATTCTACCAGTGCATCCCCTGCCATGCAAGAATTTTTGTTTTGGATAAAATAGGTTTCAATGCTATGAAAACTATGGAGGTAAAGAGAGTTTACCTGAAAACTGAGCATGGTTATACTTTCAACGTCAAAGTATACAATGCAAAGACGTACACCTATTTTGAGTGCAAAACTTGGCAAGCACTATGCAAGGCTTATGCATTTGAGCTTGATATGGTTATCACCTTTGATATTCGTCCAGAAAATGATATTGAAGGTAATAGAGACATATGGGTCGATATGCAGACGCCTCCAGTTCTACCATTATGTGAGTTCTTCTCAACTATATTTTTGTCTTTCATATTGCTTATTCAAAAATAATTGACAACTAATTTCTATTGACAGCTTATTTCCATTCAAGCAAACATGTCTGGTGCTTGGTAGACAGGACCTACTACTATCCCGAAGCTGAACTAAACTGCGAGGAGATAAGTCATTATGTTCCATGGCTTGAGGATCTTCATACTGTCAAGACAAATTTTCTTTCTGCACTTAGAAATGTTAGTACTCAAAACATGCGACCAATAGTGATCGTATTGAACTACGGTCACATCTATTTAGGAATGATGGTAAGATTTTTACTATTTGTCCTCAGTGCATCTTTTGCATACATAATTTTTTTGCTAAACTTTCATTGGTAAGTATATTAATTAAGTATTATACGATGTTCTTCAACATGGACTCCCGATGACAGTTGTGCCTCACGGGATCGAGACTAAAGGTCGCATGTCAATTGTTAGCTTACGACCAAGATATCCTACATTGCACATGAGTGCATTCAGGATTTCTAGAAGCGGTGAATGCTTAATAGTGAAAGATTGGAAAAAAATTGTTAATGATCGCAGAGAAGTACTAGGAGGCAGCAATGAAAAGCGCAGCCCACGATTAGGAGACATGTTCATCTGCATGCTCCAGTATGATGAATCAGGAGAGCTATACATGTTCTATGCTATTTTACCTGAGAAAGAGAGCAGCAGGAGTGATTTAGCTAGTTCATGCTCTTAGTACTTGTCCTTTTCATGTCCGTGTTCTTCGTTCTGAACTTAATCTCAAAGAGTGATTTGCTTTTGTGGTGTTATATATGAACGCTTGTAATATCATGACAATCATGTTGAACTCGATGATACTTTTTCTTCTGGTACAAGTGAATGTTTCTTTTTTAAGCTAGTGTTGGTGGTGATTAGATAGCGGTAATGACTATGATGATTAAATAGTGATAATGACAACTACGATGATTTTTAGCTAGCTAGCTAGAGTATATATACTCATGTTGATGATATGATACAAGAGTTTTTATATTAATATGATGATGATGATGAGTTATTATATCATTTAATGAAAAAATCGCAGATTAGTTTCAGCTGGATGGATCCTACCTAAGTGATCAAGTATATGCCATATCCATATATATTATTAGGTGATCAAGTATAATATATATGGATATGGCATATACTTGATCACTTAGCTAGTAGCTAGATCCAATGCATCCAGTCGAAACTAATTCACGGTACTTTCACCTAATGATTTAATAACTCATTATAATGTAAAATAATCACTAAATTAAATTGAAAACACAAAATTAAAGGAAAAATTAAAAAAACACCCAAACATTTAGTACCGGTTGGTGTTAGCAACTGGTACTAATGTCCTACACGCACCCGGGCCTGGCTCGTGCCACGTGGTGGCACTTTAGCGCCGGTTCGTGATGAACCGGTACTAAAAGGGGGGACCTTCAGTCTCCACTCTTTAGTGCCGGTTGGCGAACCGGCACAAAAGGTCGTTACGAACCGGCACTAAAGGCCGGTTCTGCACTAATGAAACTTTCCCCGCCTCCTATCCCCGCGCCTCCGCCGCCCCCCGCCACGATGCCCCTTGACCGGCGCGCCTCCTCCGACCGCCGAACAACACCATGGAGTGACCGCCACCTGCCATCCATCCCAAGCTCACGTCGACCGAATCAGCCCCGTCCCGCGTCCGCCTCCTGCCATTGTCGCGCCTCGCCGTGGCTGGGGAAATCCGCAGCGCCTTGTCGTGAGGCGCCATGTATGTCGGTGAAGCCGTTCAACAAGGAGGAGCGGACGGGGCACCCGGTGGCGTGTCCGCCGGTTGCTCGACCTCGCACATCTAGAGCGAGATGAGCGCAGGCGGGTTGAGGCTGACCGTTGACGTGTGGTTGGTAGCTGGGCACGTGTAGGATGTAGCTGGGCACGTGTAGGATGTAGCTTGAGAAGCCACCAGCAGTAGCAGGACGGTATTTTCCACGAGCAGCTGATGGGGCAGGAGCTAGTCGAGGCGGCCTGCGCGGCAGGCCACGAACAACAGCTAGTCGAGGCGGCCGATGTTGCAGGCCACGGAGCTGCAGGTCAAGCCGACGGCGTGGGAGGGCGACATGCTTCGGCGGGCTCCGGCTCCGCCAGGCAGCAGATGACGGGCTCCGTTCCATGGCCGCTCCATGACTCAATTTCTACTCTTATAAAAAACCGAGTTGATGATGATGGTGTACCTGCCATGTTGCAATATAAATCGTCCGATCTATATCTGACGAATAGAAAGCAAATTATATTAAATTTGCAAAAAGATACCCGCACCTTTCTTCACATTTGTAGATAAGGCCTTCTCTCACTCATCCTTATCTCCCACAGCCTCATTGTTGAACAATTTAAAAAGGAAGCCTCTGAAACAATCTGACATGATGGCCGCTGTAAGCGCCGTCCATCCCTATGCCTCTGCCCAGCCCAACCACCAGTCACCACCACGCCCCACTCGTCCTCACCTTATATCTCCTCTTTCTCGAGATATCATTAGTTTTTACGCATTGAATTACTCCCGCATGGGTCAATCGCAATAGGTGTTGTAAAAAATTGCATCTTGGTGTTCTGTGCAATGCACAGGCATCTTGCTAGTTGTAATCTAAATTTCATTTTGCGGGTGTTTTGTGCTACTTTTTAAGAACCATATTGTAGATGTAACTACTCACATGTGGGCTCCACATCTGACATGAATTTTTTTACGGGATCTATTCTGCTAGAACACATGTCATATCGTAAAAACAATCAACACCATTTTGCGGTGTCCTATAAACCGAATTTTGCAGGACGGGGTATAACCGGATCTGCTAGAGACGCTCTAATACCCCAATGCTTTTGATCCTCCTGTTCTGAGCTCGTGTGCAACCATCTCATATACTATCTCCGTTTCTTTTTACTGCACGTATAAAATTTATTTATAGTCAAACTACATAAAGTTTGAGCAAACTTATCTTAAAAAATATCTAACAACTACAATATTAAAAATAGTATGAAAATTAATTTCATTATATGCATCTAATGGTATTGGTTTTGTATTATGAATGTTGATTTTTATCCCTATAAAGCTGGTGAAATTTTGCAAAGTTTGACTTCGCACAAATTTTATATACCAACTAAAAATAAATGGATGGAGTACTAGGCCGCTTAAAAGCCAGCAAAATAATGATTAATTAAGGCACCCGCTATACATACCTTAGTAGATTTTCCGAGTCATTAGATTAAGATCCATCGGTAGTCCTTTCTTCTTCCTCTAGTTTTTTTTCCTCCTTTGGCCATTCCTATTTTCACAAAATTGACATGTATAAATTGCAAATTCAGTCAAATTACGTATTGCTATTAAGATAAATTAAATAGAACCATAGTAACCAGAGAACGTTCGCTGGGAGGCATGGAAATGAAAACGTTTTTTCTGGAAATTTGTGTTGTCCGTGGATGGCAAATTTCTTCAGCAAGCATGCAACTTTGCTCTGTTCATTTTTTATAATTTGCCATGCTTCCAGAAGGAATTTTCCATCCTCTCCTTTAGTCTATAAACAGTGTCACCTCATTCCAAAGAGAAGCATGGATGCTTGGACGCCCCTCTCCATTTCAAAAAGTATGATTTCACGATGGCCTTTGTGATTTACTTGAGTCATTACACCAACCGTACTATTAAGAGAGGGTGCAGCTTAGAGGTATTCTGTAAATCCACTGCACGTAAACTAACTAAAATGGACCCACAAAACATCCCCATTACTTGACAAAGAGCCCCCAAGTTGCAATTTTTATTCACATGAAAAGGCTGCACTAAGCCTTAGGGGCAACCCAGACCCTCTGAGGTCCTCCCTCTCCGGTCAGCTTTCGGGGCAACCGGAAGGTTTGCATGTCGAGGAAAATTCTATGTGTATCCTGAAACATGCCTTGAGCGCCCGGGGCAAACAATGCACAATTGTATGCAACCCTTTTGGTTAGCCCGGAATCTGCTGGGCGCACAGATTCTACACATAACGGCTGGGATCTTGGGCCACCTATAAAAGGCCCCCTTCTTCCATAAAAAAAGGTGACGACTCCATTCTCTCTCCTCCATTGATTGTAACTCAATTTTCTTTGAGAACTCCCCTCCCTTCCATCCAAATTGTTGATCTTTTGAGGAGTGAAAAAGAAGTGCCTGATCTATACTTCCACCAAATCAAAAGTTGACCCTCCTTGTTCCCTTGGTGGATCTTGTTGCTCTTGTAGGTTGAGAAATATCATGTGTGTACTGCATGCATAGCCGGAAAGTAACACAATGATTCTCTCTGTCACCCTGACTCTCTCTCCGTGCGATAAGTACCTAGGACTTTACTTGCACCGCCTTCCATCTAGGCGACCATAGCCATTGCCTCCCACAACTCTCTGACACTGCCTCTCGCCCCCTTCTCCCTTCCCACCATGGCCTTGCTCTCGACTATGTTGTCTGCCTCCCACAGAGCATCAACACGAGACGGTCGACCTTGTTGAACCCATTTGCCCACCTCAATACCGCATTGCTTGACCTCGGGCCCGACTCCTATTGTCCAACATGGCCACCAGTTCACTTCCTCCCATGTGGGCCTCGACCATCATAGCTCGCTTCCTCCCATGTGGACCTCGACCACTGTAGCTCGCCTCCTCCTAGGTGGACATTGACCTCCACCTCTCGCTTTTCGATAGGGTTAAGCTCAAAAGAGGTGATCCATATGTTGGACGGAAATTTGTAGTACATGAGCTCAAGCTACTATGTTCCTCCATGAATACTGAAAACTAAAATAATATTAAACGAAAATAAAAATCTGATTTTTTTTACAGTGACATGTTTGTGTGTTCTAGTTGTTTGCAAATTTTCGTAAATAAAGACATGTGTGGTTGTTTGGTGTAACAAAGAAAAATCCAGTGCCCCAATAAAGGGGTTTTACAGCTTTCATTTTTGTTTCTTGTTTTCCACACTAACAACTATGTATTTTCTCAGCGAAAATCTACATGCAGTATAAGATCGGAAAATGGATGGAAGCAATTGAAGCTGGTGTCAGGGGGCCAATTCCCAATTTCAAGTGAATTCAAACATTAGCAAATTGCAAATCAATTTTTTGGAAGAAGAGTACATAGTTCCAGTTCCATACCATGGAAACAGTAGTCAATGTAGGGAAGAGTACATAGTCATAGATACCCATGTATTTCAAAAGAAATAAAAATGAGGCATACTATTTTTGCGAAAAGTCCAAAGGCCATATATTAGGTAGCACAAACCCTTGCAAAAATACATCATACTTGGGTCTTCGACTATCTGAACATTTCCCATTTGCGTGGTGGAAAATAAGGACATATTAAAGCACACAGAGTTCTCTTCAATGACATAAAAGGGCAATTGTGACTTCTTTCAACTCGACGAACAAGTCTTCAACGTGCAACAGGATCGTTGGTCCTTGTTACCATCCTTCTAGACACATGCTCCATCTCTAATGCAACACTGTCCTGAGACTCATAATTCAAGTTTGGGTCATGGCTGCCGCTGCCAGTGTTCAAGGCCCCGTTCATGTGACCGCTCGCATAGCAATCCTCTAGATTGAGGCATTCTTGCAGCTGCACCACCACGTCGCTGATGGTGGGCCGCTTCACCGACACCTGTGCGGTGCATTCTAGAGCAATGTTTGCCACCTTCCACACACTGTTCACATCGTAACAACCATGCATGCGCGCATCCACCACGCTCTCAATGTTGCCCTCCGCTAGCTGGGACCTCACCCACTGGATGATGCTGATGGGCATCGGAGACTCTGGAAGTATAGCTGGTCTCCCGGTGACTAATTCCAACAGCACGACACCGAAACTATACACGTCACTCTTTGTTGTTGGCTGCATTGTTGCCAGGTACTCTGGATCAACGTATCCATATGTACCAACAAGTGTGTTTGTGGATACATGGGTGTCCTTGTTGCACTTGAAGGCCTTGGACATGCCGAAGTCGGCAATCTTGGCCTCCAAACTCACATTTAGGAGAATGTTTGTGGGCTTCACGTCCATGTGGATGAGGGACGGGCTGCATCCGGTGTGTTACTCAAGCCCTACACATCGCGGACCATCATCTCTTAAGTTCTTGGAAACACAAACATATAAAATAAAAAAGGGGTGTTGCATTCAAAGCTAGTAGTACCTTTGGCAGATTGAAGTGCAATTTGAAGCCTCTTTCTCCAGTCCAATAAACATTGTCCATTGTCGTCTCTTCCTGCAGATAGATGGGTATTTTGAATATTAGAATACCATGCCCTAGCAATGATTCTATGGATTTTATTTTGCAGGTGATTCTATGGATTAATTCTGAACATTTTCTCAGTTTGTACTTTGAATTGCTAGGTCATAGTGTAGCCATAAATCACTTTGTTAGTACCAGTTTGAAGCCACACAGCTAACAATTTGCAATATGTACATATACCTTTAATATGCTCTTGTAGTGTTCCTTCTGACATGTACTCGTACACAAGTGCCATGTCCTTTCCATCCTTACAATAACCAATCATAGAGACAAGATTCTTATGATGAATCTGCGTCAAAATCTGAGCCTGCACAAATGGTTCATGTCTCAGAAGATCCACGATGTAAAAAAATGCTTTGTCCTTTTGTTGTATGTGCGCTAGGGGTGGCTACTGGTTAGCTTTGTGCTTGACTTAAACTCTTGAATGTCTTAATGCAATGACGTGTAAGATTCATGCACATAAAAAACCCTCACCAATTGTAGTAACAGAGATTTACCTCCGCAAGGAACACATTGACACCTTTCTTAGAAGTACGAGACCGCAATTTCACTGCCACCTGAGTATTATCTTCCAGGAATCCATGATAGACAATCCCGAAACCTCCCCGGCCAAGAATCTGCTTGAATCCCCTTGTTATCATATCAAGTTGTTTGTAGGTGAACCGACGATTCTCAAGTTGCAATGAACTGTCCCCACGACCACCATTTACTGACATATAGTTGGCATATGACAGCATCAATAGTGTCCATTGACTAAATAATTGTTATGCACGCGTATGCTGATGCCTCACCTTGTTGAATTCGTCTTATCAAGTAAAAGAGAAGTATTGCCAATGATGCCATCACCACAACCACAATTATAGGGACACCAATATAGATAGCCAGCTTGTTGTTCCTTTTAGCCGCCAGCTGACATGAATTGTCACTCGTGCAAATGTTTGGATTGTTGTCATACCTATCAAAATATGAAATGATTTTTTCTCATCAAATGTATCTAGTGCTATGCGTAACTAAAAGAACATTGAAGTTGACCTTAGATTGAGCGAGCCATCTTGAACTCTTTTGAGAAGTCCAGAGGGAATTGAACCACTAAGCAGATTGCTTGACAAATCTCTAAAGAAAAATGATATTTGCAAGATTTCAGTTAATACCTTGGGTGCGAAATTAATTGTTAGAAGTTGCAGGACTTACATAACCGTCAATGAAGGTATTTGGGAAAGGGCATCTGGAATTGAGCCTGTCAATTTGTTGCTTGACAGATTCCTGAAAAATGTTGACAAAGGTTACCTTCCAATTTTTGTTGCAAAAAGGAACTATATATAATGAATCTTGAAAACAATGCTGCAAAACAAACTTACAAGTACTGGAGAGCCTTGAGATTTATGAAAGAAGATGATATATCACCACTTAGACCGTTGAAGGACAAATCTCTGCAGATAACGAACCTCCGCCGGATGAGAGTCATTATCGAATTTTTACATGATCTTTCATTTTGTGCTTTCATGTTGAAGTGAATTTAGGTAGATGCTCAAATCTAAAATACTTACACGGCTTTGATCCTATGAGGGGTTGTGATCTCATAATTGCATGCCAACCTTTCCCAAGCCATAGTCTTTGGAACGCATGGGTCACCCATCCAGTTCTTTTGCACCTGATACTTCACCTTTATCGCCATGATAGCGAATATTGTTGATTCATGCAAGTTTTTAGTACCACACATGATTTGGCTAAGCATCAACCACAGCTCATGTATGTTTTGTAGTGTTGTCATATATGGGGTGTAGATTTTTGCTGTGGAGAGCGCATGCTCCCTTTATTGTAGAAAGTTCTAAAAAACATATGGTGTGTAGATATTAGAGTAAGTATGTGCCTATATTTTTTGTGGTAAGGCGAGAAATGGCTTGATGAACCCTTCCGTTCACCAAAATTTCGTTCATTTGTGGTATGGGTAGAAAAACAAAAATGGGGAACTAAAATAGCAAATAATATTTTGAAAAGTCCTTGAATTTTTTATTTGCATTGCCTCAAATAAATTATTATTTTCACCGAACATTAAATTTGAAAATGAATATACCATTAGTATATGAGTATTTTCTGGATGTTTTTGAAGGGTGCAAAATCATTTTTTAAAGGGAGCATGTACTCCAGAGCGTGGATGGTTTCGATATTATTTGGGATTATATTGTGTCACGAAATCTACATACATAGTTAGAACCCTTTTTTCCTCGGCAAAGATTAAATTTCTAAGTTTTTAAAAATATTTAAATATCACACACGCGCGCGCGTGCACACACACACACACATAGGTAGGTATTGGGTACACACTTATCAATGTGAATTTTCAGAAAAGTTGTAACTATTTGCAAAGTGTGTGAAGATTAGAAAATGAGAAAGCTACAATAAAATTTGTGTTGTAGCTTTTCCATTTTCAGATTTTTACACATGTTGGTAGGTAGTATACCCAATTCCTACTTACGTGATTTTTTTGTATATTTTTAAAAACATAGTAGCATGATTTTTGCGAAGTCTTAAGAAGTAGGTTTATAAGTATCCATGTTCGTTGATCATTTTTAACTAGGCACTAGTGCATTAAAGACACGATTACATCTCTTAGAGTCATAAAATTGATCCATAAATATGTGCAACACTCACTAGTGCATTAAAGACACGATTACTAGCTCTCTCTCTCTCTCTCTCTCTCTCTCTCTCCCTCCCTCTCTCTTTCTCTCTCCCATGCTCTCTGTCTGGAAACTAAGAACACGAGAGAAATTCTAGTGACATATGTAGCACTATTTACAAATCAGCAAACAAATATATGATTTTTTAGTAGCACTGAGCTAATATTTTTTGGGGGTTTCATGTTCATACGAGAGGTCAAACTTGACATGGGAGGAGTCCCTAAAGAGAGACCTAAAGGACTGAAACATCACCAAAAAAAACTAGCCATGTACAGGGGAGCGTGAAAGTTAACTATCCACGTGTCAGAACCATGCCTATGTTTTGAGATCTTATGTGTTTCAACTCTAGCTCACCCCAACTTATTTGGGACTGAAATGCTCTTATTGATCTAACATGTATTTACCATTGTATGGAATTTGAAATTCAAGTTGTTATCAATAGTGTCATGGAGAGGCAAAAAGGATGGACTTACTCTATAATTTCTTGGTGTGCTACCGCGCGACGGTGTGTGGTAGTACCAAAAGGCTTGGTAGATCACTAGAATTTCGCTCAGACACACCCTTCTCCCGCACCCCAACCCTAGATCTAGATTTGTGAAACCACTCTTCCCCACATTCTTGATCCCTAGACACATACAAACCCATCCCGTCATGCTACTTCCTAACCTGCCACGTGTTGTCTCCCTCTTGCATTGCCCTTGTTGTACCACTTCTTTCACCATGGTCATGAGTCCCACAGAGCATGTGTGTTGGGCGACACCAGTCAACCGACACAGTGGTTGGCCGAGATGGCATGGTGGCAAGAGCTCCATCCGACAACAACTCCATATATATGGTGTTGACTGCTCCGACTGACGGAAGCTCCTCCTGAGCATTCTTGAGGCCGCCTCTCTTATGTGGCAGCCAATGCCAAACGCCATGAAAACCCGTTTGCTATGTCAATTTCAATCAGTTTGAGATGGCTCTTTTCTGTATTTCTGATTAAGACAACATGTATCTACCATGATTCAAACTTTAAAAGCCAAATCTGATCCACACATGGTGGTCAAATGAATAGAGAAATCCTAATATAAAAGGTAGCAGAGTCCATTTTTGCAAAAATATTAGATTTTTTAATACTGCATCATGATTAGTTATCGTTTTGTGTCACAAAAAATTTGGTTTGGAACTTTATATGCATGGTTCCCAAAAAAATTAGCAACCCTGTCTAATTTTTCCCATAAGCTTCATCGGGTGCTATTTAACTATTTAGTACACTGGTACACATTAAGAATTTTAGAGCACAAAATTTGGCCCTCATGAACAGTACACATTAAATAGCACTAGACCAATGTTATTTTAGGTTTGGTACTACCCGCTGTGAATTTGTGCTTATTATTCCTTGATGTGGCCATCAAATTAGATCTGTAATTTTGTGACATGCGATATACATTTTCTGTGAACATTGTAAGGAAAACATCTTTTTAGTAGGGGCACCCCTATTAAATGTGCAAGCAGACGTACCGTCCTGTGAGTACGTGCTAAGGTTGGTGGTGGAGATGACGGAGAAAATCTCCACACCGTTGATGATCGGCGGCAGCGTCGAGTTGCCAGTGGCGCTGATGGAGATGTTATAACTGTTATGCCTAGAGGGGAGGTTGTTGTAGGTGGCACCGATGTAAAGGTAGGTGGGCGTGAAGCCACTCGGATACCACAACTCGCCGTTAAGGTTGACGTAGAACTGCCGCACGGCGTTAATGGGGAGAATCTGCAGCTCAGAGAAGTGCAAGATGGCAATGTACCCTGGTGACGGGTCGTTGGGCTGGGGCTCCGGGCCCCAAGAAAACTCTATGTTCTTGGTGATGTCCCGCGGCCTGATCGCGCCTCGAAGACGTCATTGTCTATGCTTTGCACCGTCTTCTTTGTTGATATCACGGTCCAGATTTTCATGTTCACCCATGGGGTCCAGATTCGATCGTATGGATCACCAGGGTACCTGATCAATTTCAGTTATGGTTTATTACTACTCTCTCGAATCGGATTGGGTTACCATACGTTGAAGGTTCCGTATCCGCTAGGAACACGGTACAGTTTTCACACTTCTTTTGTAAAATTGGTGAGCTACTGAGCTTCTTGCATTTGAATTGAAAGAGGGTCTCCACTCACCTGATAAAGGTAGAATCGTCAGTCGGGCCGAGGTTGAGCCTGGTCATCAGCACCAGGCCCTGCGCCGCGGTCACCTGCGGGTACATCGTCTTCTTCAGCGGCCTCAGGTCAAGCCCGGAGATGAACGGCGTCCCGGTGCCGGTGTTTATCAAGCAAACCTGCACAAAGTCGTCCGGCACGACCACGAGGGCCTCCAGTTGCAGCGCGTACCCCATATTTGTGATGTTCACCACCCTCCAGAAGTTGACACCAATGTGGAGGTCAAATATGGGAATCTTGTCGAGCCCGTCGTAGTTTCCGTAGAAGAACGTGGTGCGGAGGAGGTACTTGAGCCCGGGCACCAGGGACCGGAGCGTGTAGCAGTTGCGCGTGCCGTCGGGGAAGCTGCGCAGGTCGTGGTACCGCTTGGAGAGGAGCAACTGCGGCTTCATGTACTCCACTGAGATGTTGTGGTTTGAGCCGGTGTCGGTGAAGGCAGCGTCCGGGGCGTAGGAGAGCTCGGTTACGCTGTCCACGTAGCTCATCGTCCCCGGTAACCCGCAGTCTATGCTTATGAAACCTGCAGTTCATGATCCTTAGTGATACAGGTAAACTTTACAATTATGCATGGTCGATTTTGTGAAAACATGGGCACAGTTAATCTTTTCAGGGACAGTGAGCATACATACCTTTGTTGTCAGGCTGGGCACGAGCTTGAAGCACCCTGCTGGAGGCGGCGGCAGCGGCGAGGCAGAGAAGCAGCAGCCACGGCGTGGACGCCATTGTCTACGGTGTTGATGGCTACAATATGCAATTGCAAGCATCTAAAGGAGCATCATAATATTTATATGTGCGGCCATGCGGGCTAGCACCATCCATGCCTCCATGTACATGCGCAGCCTCAACTCCCATTTCGCAACAAAAAACAAAACAAACAAAGACCGCATGTCCAGCTTTAATCCAGAATTCCAGATAGAAAGAGAACCAAATGTCTTTTGTTATCGATGGAAAACCAACAATGTCTGAATGTTATAGCTAGCATAATGATGGCACGAACACCATCATGCTTAGCCACGTTGCTACTCCTACTTGAGTAATGTCTACTACGGCGGGTCTTGCTCTCACCAGTGGGCATTAACCTTAATTCCCTCGTCACCTCTTTGTGGAACCCACGATCGACCTGATTAGTGCTATGGCAAACCGTCCGTCGAAGGTTTGACTTTAATTTCTTCGACCTGAGCATCTCCAATAGATGCCCAACATGCGGCGCGCTAAAAATCAATTTGCAGCGCTGAAATCGTCAGCTTTTGCGTGCCGCGGTGCGCTGGTTTAGCGGTCGCCACAAAATAAAGCGCGCCTGAGTCGCTTCAGCAGACGCGCTATATTGCATCTTTTTTTAAACTACGATTTGACACACATTTGGCTCCGATAGTACAAATGTGCATAGTTCACATAGACTGCTTCTACGATACAAAATAGTGCACATAGTCTTCTCGTACGATAGATAGAAAAACTCACTAGTACGAAAAGGGCCTATTGTCCCGGTTGGTGAGGGCCGTTTGTCCCGGTTCTTGAACCGGGACTAAAGGGTCGTTACTAATACCCTAGACCTTTAGTCCCGGTTCTAACACGAACCGGGACAGATGAGCCTCCAGGTGGCCGGTGCGCCGAGCCCAGACAGGACGGCCTTTGGTCCCGGTTGGTGGCACCAACCGGGACCAAAAGGCATTCACGCGTCAGCATTTCAGGGGATGGAATTTT
>LT934112.1:581515453-581545746 GCA_900231445.1 Triticum turgidum subsp. durum | reverse complement strand
CCATTAAGTACAGAAGTTTGTCATGCATATCGAGAGAAGTGATCGATCGACCTCTCCTTCTCCGAGAGATCGGTCGAACAACAAGTTTTCGTATTATCTATCCGATGCTACTGGCTACATACATATACAATATGTAAGATCTCTTACAATCCCCTAGAATATGAAATCAACTTCCACATGGTATTCTCTGGCTTTATTGATGACGTGGTCAAGAAAGAATCCCGCCAATTCCTCTTGAATTGCTTTCATGCGATCTTGTGGTAGGAGTTCATTCCGCATCTGCCACATCTAATTTGAAGAAGGGGGTTAATACATATATATGAATGAAACTCAACAGAAATGATGGTGTAATAAAATGAAATTGTGAATATTATTGCTTACGCACTTCATATTGTCTTTAGCCCTGCTTATTTTTTAAAGTCGCGTTGTAGATGAACTCGCACACGTAGTATCCACAGAAATTATTCCCTTGTTCCTGCCACAAGCACTTTACGAGAAATAGAGATCAATCAAACTGATAATGAAACATTATAAATGACATTAATGAAAGTATAGCTATAGAATCAATGGGAGATGCGCGCAACTAGCTAGCCAGTAGTACTTATTTTCGGGTATGTATATCGCAGCTCCTTCGGCAGTCAAGGAGCTTCTGCGGTGAACTGTTTCCAAATCCTGCAAGACAAAGAAAATAATTATTATTACTTGAGATATCAGGAAATGAACAAAAAGTTGCCGATATGGTGCGATAATGATCGATTGAACTTACTTGTTGAGCATTTTAGTCATGTCCGCATAGGTTTCGGGATCTTTTCGTCTCGAGTCTAAGACGGTTACTAGTCCCCACTCAAGATTAATCTCCAGAAGAACATAGTGGAAGATGCGCACTCATGCATAACTCATCAATTACATTACTATAACCTCGCTCGAGTAATAAGGGAAACCGAATATGCACATGACAGTAACACTCACTCGAAGTTGTAAGGAAAGAGTATGGTATCTTTGTTTTGATTTTTGATCAACGATTGTAGCAAGTTGGCCTCGTCCTCTTCGGCGTGCTTTTTAACCTGAATTTCATCTATGATATTTGTGTTAATGAACCCAATATCATATATTTCTTGTTTTCTGCACTCGACGATCTTCAATCTGCATAATATAGTGAGGACAATTAATTATAAATACATGCAATGAAAGAGCTGAGCTATATATAGAGACTTAATGACAGAAATAGTACTTACAGACAGTAGCAAAAGACCGTTAATTTATCGAGGGCCTTTTGATTGAAGAACTCGAAGAACTCCTCAAATGGAACATGCAATAGATCAGTTCCAACGAGGTCGTGCTCCTCTTTAATTCTCAAATACAAAGTATTCGTCCCCCCAGACTCTCTGCAGGTTTTCATGTACCAATTATGGAATCTTCGCATCATCATTGTTCGAGATTTTTCATCTTTGACGAGAGGCTTCCCGTACTCGTATCTGTGTTCGTCCACCTCCATGAAATCAAAATTTACATCGCCAGGCAGGTAATCTGCAAGATTGCCATAACCGGGCACCGTCTCCGGAGCATTAGCAACGATGTCGCCGCTAGACACATTGAGCGGGGGGCATGATTGATTTGCTTGTTCGCCGAGCTGGGCAATTTTTTTCGCAGCTGCTCGTTCTTTTAACCTTTGATCACTGACAGTACTTCCCGACCGCTCCGCTTCGAGATATGTCTGTTCAGTAATGCGCTCATAGTTGGTTCTCGGTGGAGACTTTGGTGGTTTCTTCAGGGCAGCGATAGTGCGCTTTGCTTTCACCGGATCTACCTTCTCCTCTGGAGGTGGATGTCTCTTTGCTTTCAACCCTTTAAAGAAGTACTCCACTTCGGTCCGCATGATCTTCGCATTTTCCTCCTTGGTCCTCTCGTACGGTAACTTCTCTAGAGGCTTGAGAGAAGGACCGTATATGTATTGCCTCCCGCCTCTGCTGGCTGTACTGCTAGATGTCAGAGCAGACGGAGCGGCTGCGGCGTCTGTCTTCTTTCGTGCTTGCTTACGAGGCGGAGGAGAAGGACTACGACGCGCCGAAGCAGCCGGGGCGGTGGCGGGTCTCTTCCGCCCTTGCTGTCGAGGCGTAGAAGGAGGAGGCTGCTGGCTGCTTGGGCGCGCCGGCGCAGGCAGAGAAGGAGGCAGAGTGCCGCCACGCGCCGGAGAAGGAGGCTGAGTGCCGTGATCATCACTCGCCGGAGGAGGAGGCGGTGGCGGAGGCGGAGTGCCCTGACTCGGCGGCGGCGGAGGAGGAGGCGTCCAGTTCGGAAGCTTGATGAACTCCTTCCGCCATAGGCATGGAGTCTTCAGAGCAGAACCCAACCGAGTGTCCCCTTCACCGGTAGGGTGGTCAAGCTGGAGATCCTCAAATCCCTCCGTTATTTCGTCCACCGTCACCCTAGCATATCCTTCTAGAATCGGACGACAGTGAAAAGTTGCGCCGGGTTCAGAAGGTCAAACTTGGCCAACAGCCGCCTTGACTTTTAAGTTCTGCCATTGCGTCATAAGGTGGCAATTTTGAGACTCCGTGATAAAATCCAGGGGGTAGCTAGCAGGAGCCGTCAAGACATGCTCCGACTGAAGAAGCTCGGTGGAAGCCGCACTGCTTCTCCGCTGAGATGGTGGGGTACCTTCGGCAGGTCGTTTGCTGCGATCTGCTTCTCGTTCCTCTAGCCCTTGTACCCTTTCGTGCAGCGCCTGCAGTTGCCTATGCTCCACTTTCTTCCTCCTCTCCTGGGTTTTGTAACCCCCTGCGTCCGGAAAACCAACCTTCCACCACTAAAAAAGACACATCCATGACATTTTGGGCCGAACGAAATTTTTTTCTGTCATACATATGACACTTCTATGACGATAATTGTGACAAAACCCGGTATCATCATAGATGTGGTGGGCTCCTACTTCTATGACAAAAAATCATGACAGAAAATGGGCTTTTCGTCCTGGGCGGGCCGAAGACGCAGCTGCATGACATTCTTTGGGTCGTCCATGACAGAAAAAACCGTGGTAGAAGCGAGGGGGAGGAAAATTTCGGGGAGTTGCCAGTTACGGTGGGAGAGCGATGCATGTTTCTCTCGTACAGGTACGTGCGTGTGTGCGAGGCGTTGGCTCTAAATGAACCCGAGCGAGGCATTGAGCGATTGCACTGCAGGCTACGCGTTACTGAACCCGATCGATCGATCGATGGCTGTTAACTGAACCCGATGGAGCGATTCCTTCGCTACTGCTGCTAACTGAAGCCGATCGATGCTGCCTCTGGGATGAACAGTGAGCGTTGCGGGGGGGTTTGGATAAACAGTGAGCGGTGGCGTTGCCTCTGGATGAACAGGAACCCGTGGTGTGGAGGGCTGGATGAACAGTAGACGGTGGAGGGGTGGCCGTGGAGGGGTGGTTGAACAGGACCCCGTGGTGTGGAGGGCTGGATGAATAGTAGACGGTGGAGGGGTGCCCGTGGAGGGGTGGTTGAACAGTAGCCGGTGGAGTAGCGCACGGTGGAGGCTGGATGAACAGGAGCCCGTGGAGGCTGGAGGAGGTCGACGGTAGCCCGTGGAGGCTGGAGGAGGTCAACAGTGGAGATGAACAGTATCCCGTGGAGTCCTGTATTGCGGTACGCCACACCCCTCCCGATGAACAGGACCCCCGTTTCGACCGTAGGAGGTCCGTTTCGTCCGTTTTGCGGTACGCCACACCCCTCCCGATTAACAGGACCCCCGTTTCGACCGTAGCGCTCCAACACAAGTCCGTTTCCTCCGTTTTGCAGTACGCCACACCCCTCCCGATCAATAGGACCCCCGTTTCGACCGTAGGAGGTCCGTTTCCTCCGTTTTGCAGTACGCCACACCCCTCCCGATCAATAGGACCCCCGTTTCGACCGTAGGAGGTCCGTTTCCTCCGTTGTGTGGTACGCCATCCATCGCCTGTTCCGTCCAAGCCGGTTGGCTCCCACGCGTTCCGTTGCCTCCCGATGAACACGACGCATTTCGTTGCATCCCCATGAACACGACGCATTCCGTTGCCTCCCCATGAACACGATGCATTCCGTTGCCTCCCCATGAACACGAGCCCTCGCCGTACGTATGCGCGACTAGGCGTTCGAGACCCGACCCTTATGTACACATATGTGGCCGTATTTTCTTTCTTGCACCCTGGCCGTTGTACGTACGTGTACATGCTACGTGCGCGCCTCTACTACAACACGTGCGTGCCTCTACAACGACCAGTATGTACGTACACGTTCGCGACCAGAATGACAATGCTACATATGCTTTGACCAGGTGGGTCCCGACTGTCAGGCACTTCCTTGCATGCGAAAATGTAGCTGGCGGGTCCCAGCAGTCAGAGGGGTGAATCATTTTTTTGCCCGGACGCACTTCCTTGCGTGCGAAGGTGTAGCTGGTGGGTCCCAGCAGTCAGGGGGAAACATTTTTTTCGCGAAATACGGTGGCCCATCTGGTGGGTCCCCACTGTCAGGTGGAGGAATAATTATTTTGCGCGTAATAAGGAGGCACTTCCTTGCTGCGGCCGTGGACCTAGCTGTCAGCCTCTCCACATACAGTCCATGTTCGATGGAAATTGTTCCTTGACCACGTTGACCACACCGCGCCGAGAGCACCAGGGCGGTGGACGACGGTGAGGCCTAGGAAGGGGACGACGGGGAGCCGGGAAGACGCGACAGTGGAAGCCCACGCCGAGAGGAGTACGAGGGTTCACTAGTTTGGCTGCGGTGTGAGGCTGTCGTCACCGTAGGGCCTGGGCAACGGTGGGAATAGTAGGGGACGGTGAGGCCTCCACGGCAGCACATCCGGCCACGGGAGGCAGGAGCATGCGGCACGACCGGTGCTGCTTTGGGCGGCTGGAGCAAGAAGACCAGAGGTTGAAGAAGCACTACGGCCGTTGGATGGATATTGTACGGTCACTGGAGCTAGAATCGTTTATATTGACTAAGTTGACAAAGCCCTCCGTCCCCGTCAACTTTGTAGGCCCACAAGTCAGCCTCCCACCAAGGTGGGTCCCAGCTAGCTAGGGGGGTATTCATTTTTTGGTGCATAATAAGGAGGCACTTCCGGTGGGTCCGAGCTGACAGTAGGGGGAACGTTTTTTTCGCGAAATACGATGGCCCATCGGGTGGATCCCAGCAGTCAGGGGCAAACGTTTTTTTCGCGAAATACTGGTGGCCCGTCCGGTGGGTCCCTACTGTCAGGTGGAGGAATAATTATTTTCCGCGTAATAAGGTGGCACTTCCTTGTGGCTGCCGTGGACCCAGCTGTCAGCCTCTCCACGTATAGTATTCTTCCGATGGAATTCGGTCGTTGACCACATTGACCACGCCGCGCCGAGAGCACCACGACGGTGGACGACGGAAAGGCCTAGGAAGGGGACAACACGAAGCCGGGGAAGACGCGGCAGTGGATGCCCACGCGGAGAGGAGTACGAGGGTTCACTAGTTCGGTTGCGCTACCGTCGCCGCAGAATAACAGGGGGTGTGGGTGAGTGGAGTGGAGGGATGGCCTGGCCAGCGGTGGGAGTTGTATGGGGGCGGTGAGGCCTCCGCGGCAGCACAGCCGGCCACGGGAGGCAGGAGCAGGCGGCACGACCGGTGCTGCTTTGGGCGGCTGGAGCAAGAAGACTAGAGGTTGAAGAAGCACTACGGCCGTTTGATGGACAACGTACGGTCAGTCGAGCTAGAATCGTGCATATTGACTAAGTTGACAAAGCCCTTCGTCCCTGTCAACTTAGTTGGCCCACTATACTGGGTCCCAGCTAGCAGGGGGTATTCTTTTTTTTGGGCGTAATAAGGAGGCACTTCCTTGCGTGCGAAGATATAGCTGGTGGGTCCGAGATATCAGCGGCGGTAACGTTTTTTCGCGAAATACAGAGGCCCTTTTAGTGGATCCCAGATGTTAGGTGGAGGAATCAATATTTTGCGCGTAATAAGGAGGCATTTCCTTGCGTGCGGACGTGGACCCAGCTATCAGCCTCTCCACGTACAGTCCACTTCCGATGGATGTCGTTCATTGACCACGTTGACCAGGCCACGCCGAGAGCACCAGGGCAGTGGACGACGACGAGGCCTAGGAAGGGAACGACACGGAGCCAGGGAATACTCGGCAGTTATTTCCCACGCGGAGGAGTACGAGGGTTTACTGGTTCGTCTGCCGTCGCCGGAGAATAACAACATGTGTGGGACTGAGGGTGAGTAGAGGGATAGCTAGGCCAGCAATGGGAGTACGATGGGGCGGTGAGGCCTGCGCGACAGCACAGCCGGCCGCAGGGAGGAGGGAGCAGGCAGTCCCGCTGGCGCTTGTTTGAGCGGCTGGAGCAGGAAGAGCAGAGATTTAAGAAGCAGGACGGCCGTTGGATGGACATCCAACAGTATACAGGCCATCTGTGGAAAGCCTCAAACCTGTGGAAAACATCATACAGCCCATCTGCCATTATGTCAAATAGTTTACAGCCCATTTGCTAATTCTTACGGATTTTTTTGGCGCCCATATGCTTTTTGTTAGCATTAAACCCAGATTGTGGACACGGTTAAAAAATTATACGAAATTTTGCATATGTCGGTGCGGTCTGAACTGTTTTTAATCCCGAAATTTCGAGTCACATTCAGACTGATTTTAAAAATAAATGTATATCAATATAAAATCCAATAAATTGTCCATGCATAAAAATCAATGCAATTTAAAATCTCGAAATGAAAAAAAGATATTTGAAACTAATTGTCGGTTTGATGTGTTTTAAAAATGTATAGCCCATTTCTCATTACTGATAGGCCATTTTCTCGGCCAGCCGAATGAAGTTCTCCTCGTCTAGCTCAACAGGCCTGATAAAGTGACTTACCTGACAAAACACAAAAAAACTGGGCTAGCCATTTTCAAAAAGAAAAAAAAACTACTGGCTGGTCTGTGGTAAACATAAAAGAAAAGGTTGTCTAGACAGGCTAGAGTGTCGCGCACAGCCCAGTTCACACCCTGCTTCCGTCTCAAAAACATATTAGATAAATGCCACTCCAATTATGGTGATTCATAAACATGCCATTGCAATTTCCAAACTTTGAAAAACGCCACTCCAGACTTCAAAAAATGCCACTAGAAATGGCATTTTTCAAAGTTTGGAAATTGCAGTGGCATTTCTCGGAGGCATTTATCAAATTAACCCAAAACAAAAATAACCGGGCGAGCTGCTGGGTCCCTGGTGTCAGCCGCTCGTTGTGCAATTCTCTCGTTTATTAGCATGGGACCCAGATGTCAGAAATCCACTAGGAGGAGCCATTTTTTATTGGCTTGAAATAAGGAGGCACTTGCTTGCGTACTGACATGACATTGGCGGGTCCCTGCTGTCATCCTCTCCACGTGCAATCATCTCCTGATTGTGTACGCATCAACTTGCTAGGCCCACAAGTCAGCCTCTAAACCCGTGGAGGACAAATACAACCCATTTAAAAAAATAACAGCCCATTCCATACGTTCAAACGGAAAGTTCAACATTCAGAGCAAACTAACAGGTCGGATCCACATATAGAGTACTGAACTTCCACGTTGACAACCATCATAGCCAAGTTAACTATCTACTCCCACTAGACAAGTACTAACATACTCTTAGCTAACTAGATGATGCCGGCGGTACACGCTAAACGCCGGCACCGGCGTCCTGCGCCTCGCCTCGGACTTGCCATAGGTGCGATAGGGCGCGTTCTCGCGCGCGTTGGCCCTTTCCATGCCGGCGTGGTCCACCGAAGCTTCGGCTTCCAAGCAGGAAACCCACTTGACGAGCTGGTAGTAAAAATCGGCGTCGCGAACGCGTGCGTGCCCGACAGCCTCCAGGGCTATTTGTCGGGCACCGGCCTCCATGTAGTCAACCCAGTTGCGGGCGCTCTACTCGCGACTCAAAGCGTCGGTGCGCTGCTACTCCATGTCCCGCTGGCGGCGCAAATCGGCGTTACACTGCTCCTCCGCCAGGCGGTCGCGCTCCAACTCCTGCTCCTCCGCCATGTTGTCGCGCTCCAACAACTCCTCGATCTACGCATTGCCATCTAAAGATAGATAGAATACCTCCTCCCTCCGTTTGCCTTCCGGTGAAAAACCGAACACTAGTTCCGGCGGTGACCGCCTCCGGCGTCGCCTACCGCGGACGGGCGGGGGCATGGCGGACGTGGCGAGCAACGTCGGGCTGGTGGGGGCTTATGAGGATATGGCGAGTTGGTCACGGTGGCACTGGAGAATGCCGGGAAATAATACTTATAGGGGGAAGGTAGCGCGACGGTCATCGGAATTCAATGCATAATGGCTTAGTGCACCAGCTTGCCGTGGAAAACTAGGGAAACTGAAATTATGACTACTGTCCCGTCCCGTCTGGGTCGCACGCCGGCATGGCGGTCCAACGAGTCCACTCGAATCATCTCCCTCCTTGTCAATAATGATTTCATGGATTTAAAAAGCCCGCAACAATTAAAGCGTATCTTTTTCGCATCAGTTAGCTGCCTTAATTACGGCCGGCTGCATGCAGGCACTCAGAATCGCTCGCAGGCAGTATGCGAAGCAGCATGCAACGAGTCGCAGCCAAGGGCACGCATGCAGCCACTTAAATCGCTGGAATTAATTAGGCTTAAACTTCTGCATGCCGTTAATTATTGCCATGCCTTGGTCTTGCTGCTTTGCTCACGGGACTAATAAACCCGGACGGAGGGAGTACCTTGATTGGTGAGAGGTTTGAATTAAGCCCTGCAAACCGGAAAGGAGGTACTAGTACGTGTGTGATCTGCTATTTATTCGGGTAGGATCGAGTAGGTCGTTTCTTGAATTAAGCCCTGCAAACCGGAAAGGAGGTAGTACGTGCATGATATGCTATTTATCCGTGTAGGATCGATAGTGTAGCTTGTCGGTTTCTTCAGAGGTAGGCATTTTTATCCGTGTAGGGATCGATAGTGTTGCTTGTCAGTTTCTTTAGAGGTAGGCATTTTTATTCAAAAAACTGCCACTTCGCATCTTGCGTCGCAAATAAAACTGCCAGGTGCGCATTTGTAGGCTAGCTAGTGATCGATCAGTAACTTGTAAACACTGAGCGAACAGAAATAAGTAACTGTTAATGCATCTCAATGATTCACAGATCATATACAAATATGTAGCTCCAAAAGCAAAGATCAGCCACTTCGGATCTTGCGTCGTAACTAAAACTAACTAGTACGATTCCCATACATAAGATCAACATGTTAATGCATCTCAATGATTTACAGATCGTATACATATATGTAGCTCCAAAAGCAAAGATCTAGAAAAAACATCTGTTCTTCCTACTAACATGGATGCTTCTCTTGGCCAACATTCAGTACAGACTGAAAGACAAATTTGTTTGTGAAGTCTACAATTCCTCTTGCAAACGTAACTGGTTTCACCAACAGCTGGAACCATGAGAATGAACCACACATGATGGAGGAACATCCAATACAATATGATTTGGTCTTCTCTCGATCACACTGCGGGACTATTTTCGGAATAAAAACTTTAACGTAGGGAAAATGATGCCCATTGTATAATCAGACCAAAGCAATGAAGCACCAACTGTTGGCCAGTAAATAGTACAGTACTACTTTTCTGCAGTCCATGAAGTGACTATCCAATCTTTGTGTCTATTTTCAAATGGCACTGCATGCAGTGACTATACTATTCTCTTGTGCAGTTCAACCAAAATTGCGGACACTTTGTTTGTTTGCCAAATAGCAATGGGCAGACATCTCTGTTTGCACAAATATCAAGCAGCTAGTAAACATATACCACACCATGTTCGCAGTGATGGAAGAGGTGAAATCGATACAACCGAAATTGAGCATCCAATCATTGAATCATGTCCTGCACCTCCAATGTAGGTCCACCCTGCCAATAAATTCACATGCAAACCACTAGTATTACTATCTAATGACAGTACAAAAAGAGTAGCAAGATAGTAGCAAACCATGTACCTTCGTAATGAATAGCTCATAGTGCCACCAATTGGATATAAAGGTTTGGAAAAAAACATGCTCCTAATGTTGAACCAGTTGGACTTTTTGTGCAGCTCCACTAAAATCGAGCATCCTTGTTTGCATAGATATTGAAAGTGTGATTACTATAAATGTGGCACTAGTTCAAGCATAGACTCACAAATATAAGCATTCCAATTTCTTAATGGGAAAAGGTAGAAAGACTGTTTCTAACCACCTGTTTGAAGGAATAAATAAAGCAACAGCGGCTGATGTCAGGAAGGCATACATAATTTTCTTTTCTGAAAAACTGAGCCATTCCTGACCTTTCCTCTTCTTTTAAGCAAATTTTGTGCAGTTCTACTAAAATAAAATGCCATCACTGCCTTGATAATTTAGTTACACTGTACAAAGGGAAATGACTTGACATTACATCATGATGTCAGGTATGTAGTAGACAGGCATTAGAGACAAACATACAGACCTCCTCCGATAACATAATGAACATTAATTTTAACAAAGGTGACTAGCTTTACCGGGATAATTTGAGTGAACTCTACACCCTCTGTTCCTTGATATAAGACGTTTTCGCGGTTCAATTTAAAGTACCCAAACATCTAGTATTTAGAAAAACAGGTAGTAGTTTTCTTGAGCACATATCTGGGAAAGCTTGCCACACTTTATTTATGTCCATATGCTAATGCAACACCATTCGAATACTACAAATATACACTAATCCAGTGGCTAGTGCAACAGTAGAGTAGTTAGTTTATTACATGGTACAGTATAATGGTTTTACTGAACAGATTTCAATAAACTCTAGCACTGGAAGGTTTCTATAAGAATTAACAATACAAAATGTAAAGGTAACAAGTTTCAGCATTAGTATACTAGTTGTGCATGAGCATTAAACCAAATACAAAAGTATGAAGGTAACTAGCATTACTAACTAATGATAGTATAAAAAATTGCAAACCATGTACCTCCAACACTACTAGGAAAAGGGCTATAGATGATATGGACACTAATGGCGCACCAGATATGGGTGCGCCATTAGTGGCCATATTACTAATGGCGCACTTAGTGTGTGGTGCGCCATTAGTAGTTTTGTCCTGGCCCCACACCCCTCCCCAGACTTACCAATGGCGCACCAGGGGGAAAGTGCGCCATTACTAGTTTTAACTAGTAATGGCGCACCAGTAAGAGATGCGCCATTGCTATCTATACGTATGGCGCACCCCCTACCGGTGCGCCATTGCTATCACCCCGTATCCCCTCCCTCTAGTCACGTTCTCTCCCCTCCCCTTCCTCCTAACACAGCCACCCGCCTCTCCTCCGGCTCTAACCCAACGCCGCCGCCGATCTCCTCTTCCGCATCACCTCTCCGGCGGCCTCCTCTCCCCATCCACGCCGCGCCGGCGACCTCCCTATCCTCTCCTCTGTCTGCCTGGTCGGGCCGAGACCCTAGCCCGATGCCATGGCGACCATGGCAGCAGGAGGAGCCCGGTCATGGCGGCCTCCTCTCCCTGCAGCGCTGCCGCACCTCACCTTCTCTTCTCTTCTCTCCTCTTCTCTCCCAGTAGAGGAGAGGAGGGGAGGGAAGGGAAGGCCTTCTCCGGCGAGCTTCCAGGGAGGTGAGGAGCGCCCAGATCCAGATCCACGGCGCATCGTCCCGTCGTCGACCTGAGCCGCGACCATCCATCCAGGGCCGACAGAAGCCATGACGGAGATGCCAGAAACCCTAGCCTAGCCTAGCCATGGAGGTACGACACCTCAACCTCCGGGCGACAGACGACGGCTGCAGGCCATCTCCGGTGACGGATCTCCGACCCCGACCATGGTGCGTGTGGCTGCAGGCCATCTTCTTCATCTCCCCTCCCGTCCCCTCATTGGTTCGTTTTATGTGCAGGGCAGGCTGCTGCTACTGGAGGCCCACGTCGCCTGCCTCCGCGTCGCCACCCCCGTCGACCAGCTCCCCCGCATCGACGTGCAGATCGCCGCGCGCGCCCCGCCGCCCGTGCCCCCTGCTGCCGCGCCCGCCGGCGGCGAGGAGCTCGACCTCTTCATGGTGAGCTGCTACCACCACCAGGCCTCCTCGCCTCACGCTCACGCCGCGTATGGACGCCCCGCGCCGGCTGGGCCGGGCTGCCCCGCACGTGCTCTATGTTATGTGTAGTAGATTGACGCGGCATGCATGCATGTGTGGTTCGAAAATTTGGGGATTGGATGGGATTTGGCGATGAAATTGCCCCGCTCGTGTTGGGACTGGGATTGGGATTTCAAACAGGCTAAGCCAGGTTACCTTTTTCTTCCAACGCACACAACATGTTTGAATGGTTGCGCACGAGCTCACATGGGATTATTAGCACTCGCTAACCTCCGCCGGTGGATTTGGTTAAAGTTAGCTTCTTCAACTATGAGTATTATGCTAGTTCATCCCTTGATTGCTACCCATCCCACCTCCAAATAATTTACTGCGTGCTCTAGGCTCTAGCTGTGAGCAACTTTGTTTCCTCAACCACAAGCGCCTCACCTCTGCGATAGAGACAAAAGCAAACCCCAAAAAACAACTACAAGTGTCCCTTTGCTAGGCAAGCAGGGGCTCCTTCCTTTGCCTGGAAATGGCAATTCTCCTTGTGTAAAGGTTATTATCGACCACCTGCCTTTTTCTCTATATATGTGTTCTAAAGGTTCTGTTTTCCTTGTTGCAGACACACTATGTGCTGCTCCTCTGTTCCTTCAAGGAATAGCTCCAGCAGCATGTGCGCGTCCACGCCATGGAGGCGGTGATGGCCTGCTGGGAGCTCGAGCAAACTCTGCAGAGTCTTACAGGTACCATACATCATCTTGACTTCATCAGTTCAGCAGCAAGATAAGTGCTTCTTAAATTCTCTAGGAAGAGGGTTTTACAATCTCCACACTACATGCTTATTAAGAGGTTGATAGTCACAGTAAGTATCATGCTACATGAGGGGCGCCGTTTCATAGGATCTCAACCACAGGGGAATTCTTTTTTAAAAGAAGGGATCCATTGCTTCTGCTCTCTGCATCCAGCGAGTACAAACATAACACAAATACTACCTCTGTACCAGAATATAAGAACTGCAAAAACGTCTTATATTTTGTTTTTCAACTCAACTAGAAAGAGCTCGATGACTGGCCATTTTCCTGTATTATTGCACGTCGTGACAGAAAATATAGGTCATAATTCACACCCTTGTAGGTCCTATGAGATACTAGGTCCACCTTTATAGTAGTACCGGTTCCTTCTTATATATTATTATTAGTTACAAGAGTTGCAGACTTTGAGCTGTTGGACCTGGCTTCAAAGCTGTACCTTTTGAGATTTCAGTTCGGTGTATGTGGCAGTTATTCATGAACCTTGTGTTGCACCAACCATGCAACTGAACTGACAGTACCTTGCATTCATAATCTTAGCTAAGTTGTCCTAATAAAGTCTCTCTTAATATGTCTACTGCAATTAGCTTCCACACGGAACAGTCACGGACTATATAATCGGGAACCATCACACAAGGGTTACCCTTTCAGATACTTTATGTTGCTTGTCAAAATGACATATAATCCATATAGGAAAAGAAGCCCCTTGCGTAGTGCAAAAAAAGCGTTGCATATTGAATAATGCTTCATCGTCAAAATGAACTGACATGGCTACAAAATTTCTAGTGGAATTGTACTTTACTTGAATTTAATTCATGGATATTGATTGTCTGCATATAGTACTGTTTTTAGTTCCTTTTGCTACGTCACATTTTCCACCATTTTGCCTGTAGGCATCACGAGGCACACACCTATGAGAAAACCATGCCAATATCCAGTCACACTGGAAACTGGTGTCGCTGTGAAAACCAAAGGGAGTGATTTTTCTTTTTTTTGTTGACAATAGAACTTTGCATAATCTGTTTGTATGTGTAATCATAAATCGGTTTACGATGAGAGGCATATGCTTGAACATGGAAGTTTGCCTTCAGATAATAATGAGAATTGTGTCAGAAAAAAAATAGAGCAAGATTAAGCCTGGATAGGCTTAGTTATATATTGTACTGAAAAAAACTAGAGCAAGAATAAGTACCTGCCAAGGCAAGACGCAATATAAATGTGACCAGGATAAGTTGGAGATTGGCCAGTTTTGAGTTTTGCTAATATCGATTCTTCCTATAGGGGCATCTCCTGGTGAAGGCACCGGGGCAACTATGTCCGATGACGAAGACAATCCGGTCGACAGTGAGAGCAACATGTTTGACGGGAATGATGTGTCAGATGGCATGGGCTTCGGAATGCTAACCAAGGGTGAGAGATCCTTGGTCGAGCGCGTGAGGCAAGAGCTGAAGCATGAGCTTAAACAGGTAAAGCTCGCTGCCTTCCATTCTGTCAGCTGCCACTATGTTGGTGTCCAAACTGAACTGTAAACAAAATTATTTTCCTGACTTTGCAGGGGTATAGAGAAAAGCTTGTGGACATCAGGGAGGAGATACTGCGGAAGCGAAGAGCCGGAAAGCTCACAGGGGACACGGCGTCTACCCTGAAAGCTTGGTGGCAAGCCCACGCCAAATGGCCGTACCCAACCGTATGTGACAGACATCCCGCATATACCGTCATCGCCAGCAACTTTGTCACCATTTTACATGCAATTCTTGTTGTGCTACTGATGAGCATCGCTGGTGGGTATTGCTAGGAAGAGGACAAGGCGCGGCTGGTGCAGGAGACGGGGCTGCAGCTGAAGCAGATCAACAACTGTTTCATCAACCAGCGCAAGCGGAACTGGCACAGCAACCCTACCTCGTCCTCGTCAGACAAGAGCAAGAGAAAAAGGTACGGCGATCGGCCCAAAAACAATCCTTTCATCACATGCTTGAAATCGCTCAGGTTTTCATTCCCTCTCTTTCATTCTCAAAAAAAAGGAACAATGCAGGTGAGGGCAACGCCGAGCAGTCCTGGTAGGGTGGGTGCGGTCGGTCGGAGAGCGAAGAACGAAGAACGAATGCCCCATATATGTACATAGCGCTTCCATCTTGTCGATGATTAGTGTTGAACCTCATATGTCCTCTGCAATTCATTTCCATTATAATCTTACTCATACAATATTCACACCATGTAATTCTGGAAAAGAAAGTATTGACATGTTATAAAAAATGACAATATTGACATGTTATAAATAGTTTGTTTGTATTTCTGTTTATTTTGTTACATTTTGCAGGGATAAAGTGAAGAAAAGAAGAAAAGATTACTAGAAGATTAGTTTTAGGGTTTTCTTTTATTTCCTTGCAATTTTCCTTTTATTGGATACTTGTAAAGACATTGTAATATTCTTACTATAATAAAAAATATGATTCTATTTCATTTTTTGTTTTTAAATTATTTTCCTTATAGGTTGTTTTCTGTAAAATTGGATTTTTTTTTGTTTTCCAAATACATTACTAGTGGCGCATTTAAGCCCTTATTAGTGGCGCACCTTCCTTTTTTACTAGTGGCGCACCTATAAGGTTATTAGTGGCGCACCTAGAGGGAATATCAGTGGAGCACCGAATGGTATACTAATGGTGCACTGCTAGGTGCGCCATTAGTATACCAGATACTAATGGCGCACCAGTGGTGCGCCATTAGTAAAAATTACTAATGGCGTGCTAGTAATGGCGCACCACTGATGCGCCATTAATGGCCATATTAGGTGCGCCATTAGTAGGGGTTTTTCTAGTAGTGCAAGGTAAATATCATTTCGAACTCGGGGGGACCTTAAAAATTGCTATCCCAATCTTGATAATCGATCAAACATAAAAGCTTGATCTTTCCTCTTGATAATCAAGAGAACAGCCGGAGGAGGAGGTGCCCACTCTTGACCGTTCCTCTTATCTTCATAATTGTCTATGCAGTTTAACCAAAATAAAATGACATCAGTGCCTTGGCATTTTGGTGACACTGTACAAAAAAATTAACTTATCTCATGAAAGTGAGGTATGTAATCTATAAGCATTAACAGTGCAAAAATCTGAAGGTTATAAAATTGCTTGACTTGACTGCTGGCGTTATACTAACAAAAAAAGTGGCAATAAGAGCATGGGAGGCCCATTCGGACAGTGGGCGCACCAGTACGATGTACCTCCACGGACGCAGAGTGGTGAGGGAGGTATGGTTGTCCAGAGCAACAAATATCCAGGCAGCATATGTGGATTACGTCCCTTCTTGTTCTCTTTAGCCACCTTTTTCCTATGTGAGGACAACAAACCGATCGACCTGGTCATTCTCTATCGCGTTGTCATGCCTTTCTACCCTTCTTCAACCAAGAGACACGAGACTCGTTCCTTAGCTACTGATTTTTCCCCTTTTCAACCTAGATGCGGGTTCGATGCCTACTCTCTTGGACAGTACAGTCTCCCTTCCTTTCCTTATTCAACCCAGACATGCATTAGTCTGCATGAAGTAGGGTTTCCTTTAATAGTGCAAATTATGGTTTTCTTTTGCGTGGCCAGCAGAGCAGAGGATAGCAAATTGGGAAGATGGTGGAGTGGAAAAAGATCCACATGCAACGACGTGCCAGATGGGGCAATAGAACAAGGGTATGGTTCGAAAAGAGGTAGCATACCTGAGGGTCGGCAGGAAGTGGCTTTGCTCGTGGTCGTCGTCCTCCGCACACACTACAGCAGCGATCCCGCGCGGGCGCTAGGTCTGGGAGGACGGCCTTGTCGTCAGTGCATGACCTCGCTCAACGATGACGAGTGCATCAACGCTGCACGTCCTTTTCTTCCCCGGCGGATCTGTGACCACTGGTGAGGAGGGAGAGAGGGGCCATCTTTTTTAGATCTGGAGAGAGGGTGGTAGTGTGAGAATCAAGTGGGCAGCCCTTGGCAAGAAAGCGCTGAAGCTCCAGCCTATATATCTTCTTTATACTACTAGTACTGGAGGTGGAGTAGTGGTAGAGTAGTTTATATTTTCTTTGCGTACAGTACCAGTTAGTCGTGCTTCAAAACTGAACGGCGTGCCATTAAAAAAATAAAGGCCGATAACTAATGCGGCACCTCGGGCCAACGCGGCCAGATCGCATTTTGCACGATAAATTACACACCATGTCTCGTTGACATGTGGTCCCGTTCCACATATCAGTGAGACGACGGCGAGTAGTAGGAGTATTTCTGAACCGACGTGTAGGCCGGGGCACCCCTTCGTGAACCGTGGCAAACTGGCAACTGTCCACCGACTCTTCGCCTTTCCCTCTCGATTTGGAACTACTGTCGCACGCTCTTCCTCTTTCTCCTCCATTTTCCTTCAGCCCTTCACCCTTTCTTCTGCCATTGTTCGATCGTCTTCTCCATGGAGGGAACAGGACGGAAACGACCCTGTTATTCTTGCCCCGATCTGAAAGATGACGTGGTGGAGGAACTCATTGATCGGTGCGACGTCATCACCTCGGCTAGCATGGCAAGTTTGTTCAAGCCCATTCTCTACTTAACTAATAACATCATTACAAGCAACCCAAGAGTCAAGGAGCGGTTTGGTCTCCCCTATATTCTTCGCCGTGACCCTGATGACTGGCGCCGTCACGACGGAGGCCTCGCCCTATGCAAGTTAATGCCGCTTGATAATGATACGTATGATGTTAAGATGCCATCGCTTGAGGGCAAGGCTTGGGCAGGCGCAAATGGAGATTGGGTTGTTTACATTGGGTCCAACTGCGAGTGGGAACTTGTGAATGTGTACACTCGTGACCGGGTTCCACTTCCAAAAATCTCAGCAGACTGCCCAGAGGTTGAGCACACAGGTATTGTACGCACGTTCAAAAACAATCATGGTGGTTGTCTTCTACGGAAGATAGCAATTTCTCGAGTCCCCAACCGCTCTTGGAATTACAAAAACTATGAAGTTGTTGCTATCTTCGACAAGCTTGTTGTCGTCGTCAGTGGTTTGACTGGATGGATATTGCTCAAAAATCAGTTTTTGTACACGGATGAGAACTGTCATGCAATTCAATACGAGGGCCTTGTGTTTGCTGCCACCACTCGTGGCACTGTTTTTGCATGGCATCCTCGTTGTTTCGGTACGTTTGTCTTCCACCATAATTATAATTGTTTCATCCACATGCATGCGGGTTAGCAAGGCTTGTCATAGTGGGGAGTAACTTAGACTAGTAACATGCATATGTTACTAGTTTATGTTGCTACCTCTATAGTGCATAGTATCTTAGATTAGTATCATATGTGGTCTCATTTATTGCCATGCATGACACATAGTAGCATCACATTTATTATGTTACGGTATCTACCTATGTTACTATAACCATCTCTCTCTTCCTTAATTGCCTGCCACATAAGCATGTTTGTGAGTCCCAAGTGCATGATACTACTTATGTTACCCCCACTATGGCCAGCCTTACTAATTAACCTTCTTCTTGTGTTTCCAAGGTCCTGTGAACATTCCACCACCTATACTTGAAGATTTTTATAACCAAGGGGGAGATGATGATGGTGATGATCACGAGCATGAGGACGAGCAGCGCCCGTATACTATTTGGCGCCTGGCAACTAATTCCGATGGATCACCTCTTCTCGTGTGTATACAGCCCACTGATGATGTTACTACTAAGGAAGCAAGTGTAGTCTCCCATGGTCGCACTCTTCAGACCTATTCCAACACCCGTTGCATGGTATTCGGGATGGATACTAGTGTGCTAGCGCCAACTCCTTCTCCCTGGTACAGAATTGATAGTCTTGGAGAAAATTCGCTCTTCCTTGGACAAAACTATCTGATGATGGTGAAAGGCGATCCAACTGCTATTGACACAATGTTACTACCATTTATGAGAAGCAATGATGTCTATACCTCGGACATTTGGGTGGTTCCCTACCCTGGTACTGATATAGTAGGCCGCTTCAGCCTGGATGATCAGTCCTGCGTTGGTCTCCAGATCGACAATGGATGGCCCGTCCCAGAGAATCACTTGTGGTTCAAAGCAAGCATTTCCAACGCCGAGGAATGGTTGAGTTGAAGTTCATTTCATTGCTTGTTATTTGTTGTGTGGTGAAAACTTTAGTATTTATAATGTATCCTCATTGTCGATGTGGGTTGATGACCTGTTGTATGTAATAAAATGATATGCCTGTGATAAACTTACTAAATTTATGAATGGCTTTCGAGTTGCTTCTGTGAGTGAGTGGTGCGACGGGGCAAAAAAATATTTTCCGAATACATAATTGTACGTGCATTACAATAGGTTATCGGATGGGGGCAATCAACAATAGTAGTACACTATTTGTACTAGCTTCACATGCTTTGCACGTCGTGCGGGTGTTTTTACTGTAGCCATATTGTACTACATAACCAGCACCTTGAATCCTCGATACTAGTAGTACTATATAGTACTAACTAGTAGGAGTAGTAGGGTGGCATGGGCCAGAACAAGCATTCACGTCCAGGAGTACGGCACATGCCACCAGCATGACTTCCATCTGACATCATATTTCTTGGAGTCCATGCTAAAGCAATCTCTTCAACCTCATCGTTTCTCTAACTCAGCCATTGCGCGGAGGGCGAGGTGGGGGTTTGCCGATAGTCGGTTTCCTTAACTGCGGTCCCACCTGTAAGGCCAACTGCAACACACGACCCCAAACGGACCTCCATTTTGCACGAACTCCAATAATAATTTTGACTAGAAAAGCAAGACCAAAGAAAACAAGAACCACAAGAATACATTTTACTACTCCTATAAGTTGGATTAGTGCCTTCTCGATGCATTCATTGTTGATCTACGGAGGCTCGATCTTGCGTGCTTCTTTCTTCTTCGAGTGTAAAGAAGTAGACGTTGCTTCCTCGCATCTAGTCTCATGTCTAGCCTCTATTCTAGTACTCCCTCCGGTCCATTTTTCTCTGCGTCTAAGCAGCAACACGCATACCAAGTAGGAGTATCAACAAGTGCACTAATCTCATCTATAGCCTCTGTGCTAGCTAAAAGTGATAGAACATCTACTAAATTGCGCTCTATCAATATATGGATGTACTCTTCTTCCCAATACAAAAACGTGCATCCATTCTACTCCCTCCGTTCTACTACCTCCGTCCTGGTTTATAGGTCCCCTTTGTAGTTTGTGTCAAATTTTGACTAAAGATTTAGCTAACAAAATGTTAATGCATGTCAAGAAAAATTATCTCATTAGATTCGTATTTGAACATAGTTTTCAAAAATATAATGTTTGGTGACATGCGTAAACATTTTGTTAGTTTAATCTATGGTCAAATTTGGCACGAAATATAATGGGGACCAATAAACCCAGACGGAGGTAGTATTTGTCAATATATATATGTATCTAGACATGTTTTAGTATATAGGCACATCCATTTTTGGACAAATGGAAGTCAAGTATTTTGGAACGGAGGGAGTACACAATAAAATTTTTAAGTTAGCACAACTAGTCTAATCCGAGAGCACAACCGAAGATTTGGTCGGGTTCTTCCTCCTTTTGCCGACACGTGGGACATCCAGCATCCAGGTCGTGTCATGAAAGAAAATAGAGTGGTAGTTGATAAGTTGAAGCCACGAGCTGTGCATCTTGGGCTAAACTGTAAATAGAATCTTACTACTCTTGAGTAACTCCAAAAGCGGCCACGGAAGATCTTTCTTGGATTTGTTTTTCATCACCAGCACGTCGAGGTGAAAGATGTGCAGGTTCAGTGGGTCCGCTTGCGTTTTCACTGACATGTGGGACCCCATGTGAGCAAACAGATGATGGGCTCCACGCATCCGCTGGCTGGCTGAGAAGAGAGATAGAGGAGTGCTAAGCACGGACTGCAGGAAATTTGTTCTACATATTGTACCTCGATATAGGCTCGATATAGTGGGGTGGCATGGGCCATAACTAGCATTCACGTCTAGCACTACGGCACACGCCACCCACACGAGTCCCATCCGACACCAATTTTCTTGGAGTCCATGCTACAGCCATCTCTTCTCCCTCCTGTTTTCTCAACCATCGCGCGGTGGGCGGGGTGGGGGTTTGCCGATAGTCGGTTTGCTCAACTACGGTCCCACTTGTAAGTGAAAATGCAACACCACATGCATTCCCGCTTGAGCGGTGTGCCGGACCAACCGTGTGGGGGTGCGACGCGAACACGGCAGGCTTTTCCTTTTGAACTCGTAACTTGTAAAATTTGGTTCTGTTCCATGGCGCGATCGATAGATAGAAAATAACGATTTTGCCTAGAGTAATGAGAAGTTTGGTTCTGACGCCGTTCATGCATGGAGTACGTACGAAAATTATGAAGTTGATGCGAAAGGTAAGATAATTACTGTAGTATCATATACTACTACATGGATTTGACGGAAAGATAAAAATACATACGGATCCATCAACGACATCCTCACGCCCTACTACGCCGGGTCACCAACCGACGTGTGAGGAGCAGCGGCGTTGGCGGCGAGCTCAACGTGCTTCTGAACAGTGCGTCCAAGGTTGCCCTGCGGTCCAAGAAGGCCAGCGTCCTATCGTCCTCCTCTTGCATGCGCGTAGACATGGGTGATTATGTCCATGGTGTCTTGCTGCGCCAGGCGTTGTGCGGCGAGCGCGACCTCAAGGTGGACATTCTCCGGCGCGATGGCGGGCAGTCGCAGGGCCACCAGTGCATCGAAGAGGTTGTCACCATAGTGGCCGTTGAGGGTGGCGGGCATCGCAGAGCCTGGGTGCGTCGGCTGAAGGCTTATGTCAAAGTCGTCCACGAGCTTCTTGACGACAGTGAACTAGTCAAGGAAACCGACGAGGACCTCGTCGAACAAGGGGACGAAGCTGTCGTCCAAGCGGCCCCTCGCCCTGCCGGCCTCAAGCAATACTACCTGGAGACGTTCCTCGTTGCTGGGCCGCAGGCCGGCATCGTGGACCATCTGGCACAACCGGCTGATGCTCGCGCTCATCGCCTCCATGGGTCTAGCTTAGCTTCTACTAGTCAACTGATCTTACGATTCGAGTGATCACTCTTGCCCTTGGTTAGCGTGCGTAGGTGCGTAGGATTTCGTACTACTCCTCGACCCTCTACTGCACTTGCCTTTGGCTGTATGATAGGTGGGCCAGTCACCCCCTGGGCCCACGTGTCATTCGCCCAAAGGTAGTTGACGTAAGTCAATGAAGCTGCGCCCCCTCCGTGCTGGGGCAGTATAGTCCTCTCACCGGACCTCTAGTTGGGGCCAAACGAGAGAAGTTTGATGTTTACTAGTTTATTGGTCCCCTTTGCATTTTGTGCCAAGTTCTGACCTTTGATTTAACTAATAAAATGTTAATGCATGTAAACAAAAATGTTGTGTAAGTCACATTGCAAAAACCAAATAATCCCAAAGCACTTAGGCACGGTGCATTAACTCCCTCCTTGTTTCTTATTTCGTGACATATCAACCAATGAGAGATGTGGGTCATGCATGCTTTCAATGACTTGAGACTACCAAACATGACATGCAGGGTTTAGTTCATTGCATGTAATCCTATTAAGACTCTAGTTAGCAAGAAAACATTAAGTTCTCTTGCCGATAGGAATAAAACACCATGTATTTATTTACAGAGGGAGTAGTACATTTTTTGTGACATGCATTACTAGATATTGCTAGTCAAATACTAAAATCCAGATGGACGTGGTAGTACTCCTGAGTCCAGACGGTGGTGCTACTAGTACTAGTAGTAGTACTACCAATGTAGTACTCCTAGGAGTACTAGCACTGTACTACCCATTGGTCAAATTATTATGTGCTGCTCCTCACAATGAAGTGACAAGACACTGCGCCGGAGATGACACCTGAGTATAGGCGCCGTGTTCGGCATACCATAGTCAGCCTCACCGTCTGCAGTCACTATTATCATGGCTGTAGAGCTAGCTTGCTTACAGCTAGCCCTGTTCGACATAATTTCCCGCGCGTAGATGCCCGTGCATTGCACGGAACACCAAGATTGGGGGTGGACTGCTCCGGTAGTGGCCATCGCGCCAGATTTTTCCATGGCCTTCTAGATGTGGTGGGGAGGAGATAAGGCTGATTGTGAGAGACAAGGAGTTGTTTGTAAATAGGGAACAAGTGCGGGCATCTTTTTGCAAAAATGGAGAAGCTTGGTTTGTATGCGTTAGATCTAGATCCGACGGCTACTAGTGAAAGATGGGAGGCACAACATCATCACCAACTCAGGACCTGTTTGATTCGCCGGATTTTGAAAACGCAGGAATAGGACACGGCAATATTACAAATTTCAAACTGATATTACAAATGTTAGGAGTAATGTTGCACCTAGGAAGAGAGAATTACTAGGAAGTTCATGTAAGAACTTTCGTTACTTTAGGTGGATGCAGCGTTATCGTACAAACTAAAATCCACCGCCCTGACAAGTCACTAATGGGCAAATAAGTTTTCGAGTCTCTGGCCACTTGATGTTTCAAAAACAAATTCAGCTTCTGCGGAGACTCTGTCATTTAGGCTTAGACGCTTGCGGTGATCAGCACGGCATTGTTGCACCAGAGAACGCCAAATCTCATTACCTTGAGCACACTTGCCTCCAGAACAAAGAACCTGGCCAATTTAATCTCAGATGTGCTGCCTCAGTAGTCGATCAAATCAATTTATGTAAGATGGAGATCAAGGCATTCGATGAGATTGTTATAGTGCAGCACATTTTTCACTTTCAGGTCTTTTTTTATTTGCAAAATAAGAGAACATATTAGAGCAGCTGGCTGCATAAGATTGCCGGATCATCAAGAGGTACCAATATCATTCGCTCATACGATAGGATTGGCTAGTTAGTGATATTTTTTCACTCTCTCTCTCTCTCTCTCTCTCTCTCTCTCTCTCTGTTTCTGTTTCCTCTCATTTAACTAGGAGCACGTGAAGAGCTTGGGCATTTGTTGCCTTCCACTATGTGGCCGATGCCATATTTCGCAAAAGTATGCCACATAATACGCATCGATGTCAAATCAAAAGATTTTGGCACCGCTCTCGCGATGTGAGAGAGTTGGCACCGCTGTGCACACAGACCCACATGTATAAACAAATCAATCAAACCAACTACACCAGCCTCTCACTCTCCCAAACAAGTGTTTTTTTATTGCCTCAGTCATCTCTCTCTCCCACGCAGTGTTTTTTCATTGCATTAGTTAATTTGGCACCGGAGCAAAGTAGGTGCTCCAGATTGGGGCACCAGGTGAGCAATGGAGGGGCATAGATGCCAAATGCATCACAAGTGAATTTGGCACATGTTTTGGCCTACATAGCCCACTGTTGTACTCCCTCCATCCCAAAATTCTTGTCTTAAATTTGTCTAAATAAGGATGTATCTAGTTACATTTTAGTGTTAGATACATCCATATCTAAACAATGTAAGACAAGAATTTTGGGATGGAGGGAATACTACCTCGTATTTAGTATAAAATTTTGACCATAGATTTACCTAAGAAAATGCCAATGCATGTCACTAAAAATTACACCATTTGAAATTATGTTCAAATACGAATCCAACGATATAGTTCTTAGTGACATGCATTAACATTTTGTTAGTTAAATCTATGGTCAAATTTTGATACTACAAAATTGGAAGAGTAAACCAGGACGGAGGTAGTACTTGCCCTTAGGGTAACCATAGAGTTACTGGAGTAGTCTAAGTTACTTTCCACTATGACTAGCCTAGGCTACTATAGTAGTACAACATAAAAATGATGCAGGTGATCACGTGAGAAAAAAAATACTAAAAACATTTCTTTCGGTGTAGTGCGTAGATGTAGTTTTGAACACTACACTTGTCATCGTAATTTGGGAAAATTGCGAAAAAATTGAGCTACGTTGTGATTACCGTTTACTAATAGGAAAGAAGTTTCACCTTGATGAGTAGCTTCTCCGTGCATGGAAAGCATGTAAGGAATTCAACAACTTGATCCAGATTGGGGCCGATAGAGTTTAGTGCTAAGATCTTCACTATGCGCATGGACTGGGTCAAGCTTGTGGGAATCATTTTCTGGAAGACGGTCGTCAATACATCAAGAAGAAATTTAAAAATGTGAATTTCAAGAAGACGGAGAAGAAGATGAGTGTTGTACCTGAACGATTACAGATCCAATAAAGAGTTCGGAGAATTTGGCAGACGAGTACACCAACGCTGTCAATTTCGGCGCGTCAATGACCCTGATTTTTGTTGGATCTTCTAGATCCGATACAAGCAATCTCTCAAGGAAAGGCGCATTCTCAATGACCATAACATGGAACAACTAGAGTGATCTCTTCCCAATTGATGTCTTGTTGCAGGGCCAACAAGACACATAAATCCATCGGAGATTCGTCGAGGCGATGTGGAGGCTAATGAACCCGTGGATCTGCTCAAGACGAAGGTACTCGAGCGCAGTACAGCTGCGGAGCAGGTGCTCCATAGCCTTCTTCGAGATGACAACGTCGAAGAGGTCGAGCTGCTTGAGTTGAGGGAGAAGAAGGGCGGCCACAGCATTAATCTAGGGAAGATAGCAGGAGCTGAAGCTGGCGCAACGCAGCGTTGGCGTGAGGTGGAGCACGGACGGCGGCAGAGAGCGACATCGTCTAGCTTCAAAGCTGAGCTCCTCGAGCGGATCTAGGGTGGGGGATAAGAACCACTCGTCGAACTTGGGTTGGACCTTGCAGTTGGTACTGAACATGCGGATGTCAAGGCGTCTAGCTGGCCCAGGGTGCGATGAAAGGATCTTGGAGACTACGGCCATGCGTTTGCAATCCCCATCACAGAGGTAGCTTTCGACGGTGAGGTTGAGGGGGACGCAGCGCCAGAGGGGGCGCCACCGCCGGGAGAGCAGGGCGGTCCGCACGGCAGATTTGGTGGGGAGGAGGCCGATGATGACGAGCAGCATGTCATCGGGGAGGCTACTGATGAAGTCCAGGCTCGCCGGATGCGGTTTTGGCTCGAGCAGCCTCCGCTTGTTGGCTGCCTCGCCGTCCATCTCAACCGGCGGCGACGCCGGTGTACACGTGTGCTGGTGTGTGTTGTGTGCTGGGTGTGCGCGAGTGCGTCCTTCTGTGCATGCCGCCGCGTAGTGGTGAATTGTGCGTGAGTGCGTCCTTCGCGCGCAAGAAGTTTGTCCTCAATCCGCCCTCAATTTACTAGCGTGCGGGGTGCTACCCCAAGTGGTTTCAACTTTGTTTCCTTTACCGCGTGTTAGATGGGCCTCTAGTTTACTTATTTTCACCCACTGCCACATGGGCCAGCAAACCAAGATACAGAACACGAGCTGACAACGCATCATGTGGATTGGTTGACCGGTCAACTAAACAATATACAGAGCTATACGCTGACACAGTGAGCGTATAATCCGTCGGTATAGAGAGTTCGAGTGAGAGGGGAGGCCCGTGAGAGATAGCAGAGAGAGAGAGAGAGAGAGAGAGAGAGAGAGAGAGAGAGAGAGAAAGAGCTACTCCCTCCGTTCGATAATGTAGTTACAACATTTTTTTAAAGTCAAACTTTTGAAACTTTGACCAAGTTTATAAAGAAATTACTTATATCGGCAATACCAAAGATAAATGATAGTATGAAGTAAGTACATGTTGTGATGAATCTAATGATCGTTCCAGATGTAAATTTTTTTCTCCACATATACCTAGTCAAACTTTTCTGAGGTTTGACTTTTCAAAACATCCATATGCTTATGGACGTGACAGAGTCCCTGACGAGAGAGAGAGAGAGAGAGAGAGAGAGTGAAAAAAGTGTGTGTGCGTGTGTGAAAGAGACATGGACAAAAGCGTGCGTGTCTTATGCAAACATATCACACATGCATCTTCGACAATGGAGGCAAGGTGAGGATATAGTGTGTGGTTGTTTGGAACCGAGAGAGGAAGACCCCTAGCACGTGGCCAAGAGGGGTTTGACAAACAAGGGAGAGAGGTCGAGAGAGACGTATGGAGAAAATGCAGACATGGGGAGGAGAGAGTGTATGTTTGTCATAGAGAGATCCCCTGGAGATCATGATGGGACTACATTGGTGGGAGATTCAGTGACAAGGTGTGTGCGCGATAGAAGATGCCCCGAGAGATATCGAGATAGACGTATGGATGGAAGGAGACAATAAGTGTGTTCCTGATGGCTAGTAAGAGATAATCATACTTAGGAGGGGGGAGTGCTTGCGCCTATGGCCCTGTTTGGATACTCTAACTCAGTTAGAGGTTAGAGTTAGATTCTAACCCTGAACTAACTCTAAGTAAAGTGGTGTTTGGATGGCAGGGTTAGATGGAGCGCGGATACGGCGAGGCACCTTCACGGGCGGTGCGAGAGGGAGGGAGGGAGAGGACGAGAAGCTTCAAGGAAGTGGGGTGGTATCTGCTGCGGGGAGAGCGAGAGAAAAAAGTGTTTATTAGTAGTCCCGAGAAGAACTTACCCAAATAAGCACCTCTTGGATGGGTTAGTTTTTTTGGATGGGTTAGATGCATCTAACCTAAACTAACCCTCCTGTTCGGATCTTTTTGGGTTAGTTGACTCCAAACTAACCCAAACTAACTCTAACACATGGATCCAAACAGAGCCTATGATGGAGTGAGGGATTATGGTACTTAGGGGGGTGCATGTCACATGGAGAGAGAACAAGGGCGGAGAGTGTTGGATGGGTCTATATGTATAGCGCGAGCAAGACATGTGTATGTGTGAACCAGGGAGATATAAGGCCTGTTTGGCTTGCGTCGTGAGCATCTTTTGTGTGGCCTGGGGTTGTGGCTGGATTTCATGCACGCTTGTTTGGGTTGCTACCCTGTGAAAAAGAAAGCCCGCCTGGGCTGGGTTCCCTTGCACTTTAATTAGCCTGGCTGAACTCCAGACACTGCAAGTAGCCAGGCCCAAGCGACCGATTTCGAATGCCTGGCCGTGCTTGGTCGTGCGGCCACGAGGCTAACAGCAACACGGATGGATATTAGCATTAAATAATTGATGCATGGATTGATTGATGGGACGTTGATGCTTTGCCTGGCCCAGGCATGAACCAAACGCTTCAGCACCACACAAGCCTGGCCAGGCAAAAATATTTTACATCTCACGTCCACACCAGGCAGTACCGACCATCAAGGCATGAGGGTCAGGTCACGAACCAAACTGACCAATAAAGTTTGAGAGAGATTGAGGAGCCCCGATAAGGCTGAGTGGTGTGTCAGATAGCTGAGAGGGGGAAAGAGATATTCCATCCGCTCAATAATGCGGTGCATGTGAGTTTTTTAGAAGTCAAACTTTGGAAACTTTGATCAGGTTACGCAAATGTTATTTATATCTACAATACCAAAGATACATCATACAAAACTACATCTCATGGTGAATCTAATGGTATATGTTTGCCGTACTAGATGTAATTCTTTTTCTCCACGTACATGGTCAAACTTTGTGATGTTTGACTTTTCAATAAATCTATGTGCTATGGACGGAGGTGAGTGCCTCAGTCGAGACAGATCAAGTGCGTGTGAACGAGAATGAGTAAGTGTGCAAAAAGAGTATGTGTGTGAAAGAGAAAGTGACAACAAACGATAAATTAGAGAGAGTGTGTGTGTTTTCGTTTCTTATGCGAACATATCATGCATGCATCTCGGAGATGGAAACACGAGGCGAGGAGATACACGAAGATAGCTAGTGTGTGATTGTTTGCAACGGAGAGAGACACCCCTATAGCACATGTCCAATAGAGGTCTGGCCAACAAGGAAAAAAGGTCGAGAGGGACACATGGATGGCATGAACGCATGGGGAGGGAGAGAGGGTGTGTTTGTGATAGAGATCCCCTCGAGATCGTGAGGGTACTATATGGGTGGGACATCGAGGGAGTGCGTGCGCGATAGAAAGATGCCCTGAGAGAAATCGAGATAGACCATGCACATATTTGTGATGGAGACTAAGATTAGCTAGTCATATACATATACGGGGGACTGCATGTGCCTACAATTGAGTGATAGACCACCATACTTGGCTAGCTGGGCATGAGATTGTGTGTGTGTGCGTGTGAGATGGAGAGAGAACGATGGAGAGAGATAGAGTTTTAGATGGGCCTATCGAGTGCGAGTGAGATATGCATGTGTATGTGTGACCCAGGTGGATGGAGAGTTTGAGAGAGGGGGGAAGAGCTCCGAGACGACATAGTGGTGCGTGAGAGAGTTAAGGGCAAAGAGACAAGGAATTTGTGTGCGTACGATGAGTGCACCCAAGATATCTAGGTTGGACTAGCTAGAGTATCATACATAGTGTGCGAGAGAGACCTACAGATGGTGTATATATGAATGCGGACTAGAAAGACCCCCCCCCCCACACACACACAGAGAGAGAGAGAGAGAGAGAGAGAGAAAGGGAGAGGGGCCAACAAGGTTTTTGTGTCGGATGCGTGCGACAGAATTGAAGATTGTCGGCGAGAGAGTGAGAGAGAGAGAGAGAGAACATGAGTCCGAGAGAGGGGGAGGTCATGTTTTATGCATCAAAGACTGATATAAACTTGCATTCAAATATTTAAATTGGAGACCATGTTGTCTGCAATCCACACATGAACGGATATATGCGTATATCAAACAAGTTCATTAATTTGACCTTCAACATGTTCATGGAGTACTATAATACTGTACAACATGCTACTCAATTGAGGTGTTCAATTTTGGATTTAGTTCACTATTTTGACCTACTGAATGAGCTAGTTCATTGAATCGAGATATTTCATTTTGGGTTTGATTCGCATTTTTGAGTGGGTCAACAATTTGTCATATAGTAAATCGCTAGCAACGAGCATGTAAAAACACATTACTCCCGAGCATCATCTCTCCATCTAAAAAAGAAGTGGCGAGCTAATATTTCAAAATTTGATTCGAATCGACTTGGTAAGGTACACGTTGATGCTCGTTCTCCCAAAATTTGAACGAACCGTTAAACATCCTCTCTGCTCGGTGGAATTCCCCCGAGCAAATAAATGGGACACGCGAAATTACCGTTCTATGTGGGACACACATCAATTGGCCCATTGTACATCGAGGGTAGGTTTGTAACTTCATCCAAGCGCGCCTTCTCCTCGGCGGAAATGGCATGTGCCGAATAATTCATAAACCATGGTCGGCAAAACACGCTCTCCTCGCCCGAAATAGCTCGCGCCCACTATTTCAAAACACGCTCTCCTCGCCCGAATTCGCTCGCGCCCACTATAGTTCAAAACACGCCCTCCTCGCCTGAAATCGCTCCCGCCACTATTTGGGGAGAAGCAAAGTTACTCAACTATCCCCGACCCTCAGTACACAGACCCAAGCCGAGAAACCTATAGGCAAGGGTAGAACTGTAACTCCCCCTCACATTTCAGACAAATGCGTCCGTAAGACATGG
>LT934112.1:581483173-581505826 GCA_900231445.1 Triticum turgidum subsp. durum | reverse complement strand
ATTGGTCCCGGTTGGTGCCACGAACCGGGACCAAAGCGTGGCATTGGTCCCGGTTCGTGCCACTAATTGGGACCAATGGCCTTGCACAGCGGTGGGGTGGTGGGAGTTTAGTCCCACCTTGCTAGTTGAGAGCGTCGACCACCTGCTTATAAGCACTGCTGCCTCCTCTCTCTTGAACTCCTCTGAACTGCAGGCCTATGGGCCTAATCTGACACTACTTTGCCTGTGGGCCTGCTGGGCCTTCTGCGGGCCTGAATCCTGGCCAATGGTAGGGTTTCTAGTCGTATTCAGGCCGTGGGGGCCTAGTAGGAGGCACTTTTTTTGTTTTCTTTACTTATTGTTGCTATTTTTATTTGTATTTCCAGTTTTTTTGTTTTGTTTTCTGCATTATTTATTTTCTTTTGTTTTTTGCTTTATTTTTTAATTCTTTTTGCTTTTAGTTTTAGAAAAATTATAAACTTTCTGTTAGTGCCATTAGTTTTCAAATTTGAAAACACTTTTTTTGTTTTTTTGTTTCCTTTCTTGCTTTATTTATTTTATTTTGTTTCTACTTACAACAAAATACTTATTGTTGCTATTTTTAATTTTTGTCCAGTATTTTTGTTTTGTTTTCTACATTATTTATTTTCTTTTGTTTTTGCTTTATTTTTTAATTCTTTTTGCTTTTAGTTTTAGAAAAATTATAAACTTTCTGTTAGTGCCATTAGTTTTCAAATTTGAAAACGCTTTTTTTGTTTTTTTGTTTTCTTTGTTGCTTTATTTATTTTATTTTGTTTCTACTTACAACAAAATACTTATTGTTCCAATTTTTATTTTGTTTCCAGTTTTTTGTTTTGTTTTCTGCATTATTTATTTTCTTTTGTTTTTTGCTTTATTTTTAATTCTTTTTGCTTTTAGGTCAGCAAAATTATAAACTTTCTATTAGTGCCATTAGTTTTCAAATTTGAATAGTTAAAATTTGAATTCTTTGAAATTTGTGTGAATCACAAGTTTGTGATTAACTTTACTAGAAAATGAACATAGATGCGCCTATAGAGAAAATTCAAACTAAATTCATAATAAATTTCTATGAATTTCAGAGAAATTCACTATGAATTTAGGTCAAATTCCCTGTATAGGGGCATCTATTTTCACTTTGAGAGGAGCTCAACAAGGAAGAGAGGGACGCGCTTATAAACCGGTGTGAGCGCCCTTCGGTTGGCGAGGTGGGACTAATCTCTGAGCGCAACGAGGACCAACCCTTTAGTCCCGGTTTGTGGCGCAAACCGGGACTAATGGTCATGGGCCAGGGGCGAGGCGCATTGGTCCCGGTTCGTGCGTGGAACCGGGACCAAAAGGTCCAGATGAACCGGGACCAATGGCCCACGTGGCTGCCCTCTTGAGAGTGTTCTTGGTGAGAACATAGTTGACAAGGAGCGAACCAGGATTAATGGTATTATGAGGGCCGAACCATAAGACATTAAAGCATTTCAAATGAACTCTGAAACAGTTGAAAGTTGGCATGGTATCATAATTTGACCCACATAGCATGTGCATGTACAAAACGGACAATGGTATCATACTCGTCTGTTACAAAGTTGGCATGGTATCATCATAATAGTTGCGGGAGAAAGTCTTCACTTTTTCTTTGCTTGTGTCATTTGCTTATTGCGCCGTAACCATGGATAATCTTCATCGTTTATCAGGATGCTTGGGTCAGCCTTGACTTTGAAGGAGGAATTTCATGAAACTTTTCATAATCTTCAGACATGTCTGTCTTGCCCTCCACTCCCACGATGTCCCTTTTTCCTGAAAGAACTATGTGGCGCTTTGGCTCATCGTATGATGTATTCGCTTCCTTATCTTTTCTTTTTCTCGGTCTGGTAGACATGTCCTTCACATAGATAACATGTGCCACATCATTGGCTAGGACGAACGGTTCATCAGTGTACCCAAGATTTTTCAGATCCACTGTTGTCATTCCATATTGTGGGTCTACTTGTACCCCGCCTCCTGACAGGTTGACCCATTTGCACTTAAACAAAGGGACCTTAAAATCATGTTCGTAGTCAGGTTCCCATATGTCCACTATGTAACCATAATATGTGTCCTTTCCCCTCTCGGTTGTTGCATCAAAGCGGACACCACTGTTTTGGTTGGTGCTCTTTTCATCTTGGTCAATCGTGTAAAATGTATTCCCATTTATCTCGTATCCTTTGTAAATCAATACAGTCAAAGATGGTCCCCTAGACAACAAGTACAGCTCATCACAAACAGTGTTGTCACCTCTGAGACGTGTTTCCAACCAACTGTTGAAAGTCCTGATGTGTTCACATGTAATCCAGTCGTCCCACTGCTCCGGGTTTTTGGAGCGCAAACTGTTCTTGTGTTCATCGACATAAGGGGTCACCAAGGTAGAGTTCTATAGAACTATGTAGTGTGCTTGAGACCAAGAATATCCATCCCTGCATATTATTGAGTCCCTTCCAAGCGGGCCTTTTCCAGTCAGTCTCCCCTCATACCGCAATTTAGGGAGACCTATCTTCTTAAGGCCAGGAATGAAGTCAACACAAAACCCGATGACATCCTCTGTTTGATGGCCCATGGAGATGCTTCCTTCTGGCCTAGCACGGTTACAGACATATTTCTTTAGGACTCCCATGAACCTCTCAAAGGGGAACATATTGTGTAGAAATATGGGCCCCAGAATGACAATCTGATCGACTAGATGAACTAGGACGTGCGTCATGATATTGAAGAAGGATGGTGGGAACACCAACTCGAAACTGACAAGACATTGCGCCACATCACTCCTTAGCCTTGGTACAAATTTCTGGATTGATCACCTTCTGAGAGATTGTATTGAGGAATGCACATAGCTTCACAATGGCTAATCAGACATTTTCCGGCATAAGCCCCCTCAATGCAACCGGGAGCAGTTGCGTCATAATCACGTGGCAGTCATGAGACTTTAGGTTCTGGAACTTTTTCTCTGGCATATTTATTATTCTCTTTATATTCAATGAGAAGCCAGTCCGGACCTTCATACTAAGTAGGCATTCAAAGAAGATTTCTTTCTCTTCTTTCATAAGAGCGTAGCTGGCAGGACCTTCATACTGCTTTGGAGGCATGCTGTCTTTTTCGTGCAAACGTTGCAGGTCCTCCCGTGCCTCAGGTGTATCTTTTGTCTTTCCATACACGCCCAAGAAGCCTAGCAGGTTCACGCAAAGGTTCTTCCTCACGTGCATCACGTCGATTGAAGAGCGGACCTCTAGGTCTTTCCAGTAGGGTAGGTCCCAAAATATAGATTTCTTCTTCCACATGGGTGTGTGTCCCTCAGCTGTTGGGGAACGTTGCAGAAATTTAAAAATTTTCCTACGGTTTCACCAAGATCCATCTATGAGTTCATCTAAGCAACGAGTCATGGGAGAGAGATTGCATCTACATACCACTTGTAGATCGCGTGCGGAAGCGTTCAAGAGAACGGTGATGATGGAGTTTTACTCGCCGTGATTCAAATCACCGATGACCAAGTGTCGAAAGAACAGCACCTCCGCGTTCAACACACGTACGGAGCGGATGACGTCTCCTCCTTCTTGATCCAGCAAGGGGGAGGAGAGGTCGATGATGATCCAGCAGCACAACGGCGTGGTGGTGGATGCAGCAGAACTCCGGCAGGGCTTCGCCAAGCTGCTGCGGGAGGAGGACGAGGTGTAGCAGGGGGGGCACCAAGACACAGGGTGCGGCTGCCCTCCCCCCTGCCCTCCTTTATATAGGCCCCCAGGGGGGGCGCCGGCCCTGGGAGATCCAATCTCCCAAGGGGGCGGCGGCCAGGGGGGGTGGAGTGCCCCCCAAGGCTAGTGGGGCGCGCCCCCACCTAGGGTTTCCAACCCTAGGCGCAGGGGGGCCCAGGGGGGCGCACCAGCCCACTAGGGGCTGGTTCCCCTCCCACTTCATCCCACGGGGCCCTCCGGGATAGGTGGCCCCACCCGGTGGACCCCCGGGACCCTTCCGGTGGTCCCGGTACAATACCGGGTGACCCCGAAACTTTCCCTATGGCCGAAACAGCACTTCCTATATATAGTTCTTTACCTCCTGATCATTTCGAACTCCTCGTGACGTCCAGGATCTCATCCGGGACTCCGAACAACATTCGGTTTGCTGCATACTCATATTCATACAACCCTAGCGTCACTGAACCTTAAGTGTGTAGACCCTACGGGTTCGGGAGACATGCAGACATGGCCAAGACGGCTCTCCGGTCAATAACCAACAGCGGGATCTGGATACCCATGTTGGCTCCCACATACTCCTCGATGATCTCATCGGATGAACCACGATGTCGAGGATTCAAGCAACCCCGTATACTATTCCCTTTGTCAGACGGTATGTTACTTGCCCGAGATTCGATCGCCGGTATCCCAATACCTCGTTCAATCTCGTTACCGGCAAGCCACTTTACTCATACCGTAATGCATGATCCCGTGACCAGACACTTGGTCACTTTGAGCTCATTATTATGATGCACTACCGAGTGGGCCCAGTGATACATCTCCGTTATACGGAGTGACAAATCCCAGTCTCGATCCGTGTCAACCCAACAGACACTTTCGGAGATACCTGTAGTGCACCTTTATAGTCACCTAGTTACGTTGTGACGTTTGGTACACCCAAAGCACTCCTACGGTATCCGGGAGTTACACGATCTCATGGTCTAAGGAAGAGATACTTGACATTGGAAAAGCTCTAGCAAAACGAACTACACGATCTTGTGCTATGCTTAGGATTGGGTCTTGTCCATCACATCATTCTCCTAATGATGTGATCCCGTTGTCAATGACATCTAATGTCCATAGTCAGGAAACCATGACTATCTGTTGACCAACGAGCTAGTCAACTAGAGGCTTACTAGGGATGTATTTGGTCTAAGTATTCACACGTGTATTACGATTTCCGGATAATACAATTATAGCATGAATAAAAGACAATTATCATGAACAAGGAAATATAATAATAATCCTTTTATTATTGCCTCTAGGGCATATTTCCAACAGTCTCCCACTTGCACTAGAGTCAATAATCTAGTTACATTGTGATGAATCGAACACCCATAGAGTTCTGGTGTTGATCATGTTTTGCTCATGAAAGAGGTTTAGTCAACGGATCTGCGACATTCAGATCCGTATGTACTTTGCAAATATCTATGTCTCCATCTTGAACATTTTCATGGATGGAGTTGAAACGACGCTTGATGTGCCTGGTCTTCTTGTGAAACCTGGGCTCCTTGGCAAGGGCAATAGCTCCAGTGTTGTCACAGAAGAGTTTGATCGGCCCCGACGCATTGGGTATGACTCCTAGGTCGGTGATGAACTCCTTCACCCAAATTGCTTCATGCGCTGCCTCCGAGGCTGCCATGTACTCCGCTTCACATGTAGATCCCGCCACGATGCTCTGCTTGCAGCTGCACCAGCTTACTGCTCCACCATTCAACATATACACGTATCCGGTTTGTAACTTAGAGTCATCCAGATCTGTGTCGAAGCTAGCATCGACGTAACCCTTTACGACGAGCTCTTCGTCACCTCCATAAACGAGAAACATGTCCTTTGTCCTTTTCAGGTACTTCAGGATATTCTTGACCGCTGTCCAGTGTTCCTTGCCGGGATTACTTTGGTACCTTCCTACCAAACTTACGGCAAGGTTTACATCAGGTCTGGTACACAGCATGGCATACATAATAGATCCTATGGCTGAGGCATAGGGGATGACACTCATCTCTTCTTTATCTTTTGCCGTGGTTGGGCATTGAGCCGAGCTCAATCTCATACCTTGCAATACAGGCAAGAACCCTTTCTTGGACTGATCCATTTTGAATTTCTTCAAAATCTTATCGAGGTATGTGCTTTGTGAAAGACCTATGAGGCGTATCGATCTATCCCTATAGATCTTGATGCCTAATATGTATGCAGCTTCTCCAAGGTCCTTCATTGAAAAACACTTATTCAAGTAGGCCTTAATGTTGTCCAAGAATTCTATATCATTTCCCATCAAAAGTATGTCATCTACATATAATATGAGAAATGCTACAGAGCTCCCACTCACTTTCTTGTAAACGCAGGCTTCTCCATAAGTCTGCATAAACCCAAACGCTTTGATCATCTCATCAAAGTGAATGTTCCAACTCCGAGATGCTTGCACCAGCCCATAAATGGATCGCTGGAGCTTACATACTTTGTTAGCATTCTTAGGATCGACAAAACCTTCCGGCTGCATCATATACAACTCTTCCTTAAGATAACCGTTAAGGAATGCCGTTTTGACGTCCATCTGCCATATCTCATAATCATAGTATGCGGCAATTGCTAACATGATTCGGACAGATTTAAGCTTCGCTACGGGAGAGAAAGTCTCATCGTAGTCAATCCCTTGAACTTGCCGATAACCCTTAGCGACAAGTTGAGCTTTATAGATGGTTACATTACCATCCGTGTCCGTCTTCTTCTTAAAGATCCATTTGTTTTCTATCGCTCGCCGATCATCGGGCAAGTCAGTCAAAGTCCATACTTTGTTTTCATACATGGATTCTATCCGGATTGCATGGCTTCAAGCCATTTGTTGGAATCTGGGCCCGCCATCGCTTCTTCATAGTTCGAAGGTTCACCGTTGTCTAACAACATGATTTCCAGGACAGGGTTGCCATACCACTCTGGTGTGGAACGTGTCCTTGTGGACCTATGAAGTTCAGTAGCAACTTGATCCGAAGTACCTTGATCATCATCATTAATTTCCTCTCCAATCGGCGTAGGCACCACAGGAACATTTTCCTGAGCTGCACTACTTTCCGGTTCAAGAGGTAGTACTTCATCGAGTTCTACTTTCCTCCCACTTACTCCTTTCGAGAGAAACTCTTTTTCCAGAAAGGATCTGTTCTTGGCAACAAAGATCTTGCCTTCGGATCTAAGGTAGAAGGTATACCCAATGGTTTCCTTAGGGTATCCTATGAAGACGCATTTTTCCGACTTGGGTTCGAGCATTTCAGGTTGAAGTTTCTTGACATAAGCATCGCATCCCCAAACTTTTAGAAACGACAGCTTAGGTTTCTTCCCAAACCATAATTCATACGGTGTCGTCTCAACGGATTTAGTCGGTGCCCTATTTAAAGTAAATGTAGCTGTCTCTAGAGCGTATCCCCAAAATGATAGCGGTAAATCGGTAAGAGACATCATAGATCGCACCATATCCAATATAGTGCGATTACGATGTTCGGACACACCGTTACGCTGAGGTGTTCCAGGCGGCGTGAGTTTTGAAATGATTCCACATTTCCTTAAGTGTGTACCAAATTTGTAACTTAAATATTCTCCTCCACGATCTGATCGTAGGAACTTTATCTTTGGTCACGTTGATTCTCTACCTCATTCTGAAATTCCTTGAACTTTTCAAAGGTATCAGACTTGTGTTTCATCAAGTAGACATACCCATATCTACTCAAGTCATCAGTGAGAGTGAGAACATAACGATATCCTCCGCGAGCCTCAACGCTCATTGGACCGCACACATCGGTATGTATGATTTCCAATAAGTTGGTTGCTCGCTCCATTGTTCCGGAGAATGGACTCTTGGTCATTTTACCCATGAGGCATGGTTCGCACATGTCAAATGATTCATAATCGAGAGACTCTAAAAGTCCATCAGTATGGAGCTTCTTCATGCGCTTGACACCAATGTGACCAAGGCGGCAGTGCCACAAGTATGTGGGACTATCGTTATCAACTTTACATCTTTTGGTATTCACGCTATGAATATGTGTAACATTACGTTCGAGATTCATTAAGAATAAACCATTGACCATCGGGGCATGACCATAAAACATATCTCTCATATAAATAGAACAACCATTATTCTCGGATTTAAATGAGTAGCCATCTCGCATCAAACGAGATCCAGATACAATGTTCATGCTCAAACTTGGCACTAAATAACAATTATTGAGTTTTAAAACTAATCCCGTAGGTAAATGTAGAGGTAGCGTGCCGACGGCGATCACATCGACCTTGGAACCATTCCCGACGCGCATCGTCACCTCGTCCTTCGCCAGTCTCTGCTTATTCCGCAGCTCCTACTGTGGGTTACAAATATGAGCAACGGCACCGGTATCAAATACCCAGGAGTTACTACGAGTACTGGTAAGGTACACATCAATTACATGTATATCAAATATACCTTTAGTGTTGTCGGCCTTCTTGTCCGCTAAGTACTTGCGGCAGTTCCGCTTCCAGTGACCCTTCCCTTTGCAATAAAAGCACTCAGTCTCAGGCTTGGGTCCATTCTTTGACTTCTTCCCGGCAACTGGCTTACCGGGCGCGGCACCATCTTTGCCGTCCTTCTTGAAGTTCTTCTTACCCTTGCCCTTCTTGAACTTAGTGGTCTTATTGACCATCGACACTTGATGTTCTTTCTTTATTTCAACCTCTGCTGACTTCAGCATTGAGAATACTTCAGGAATGGTCTTCACCATCCCTTGCATATTGTAGTTCAACACAAAGCTCTTCTAGCTCGGTGGGAGCGACTGAAGGATTCTGTCAATGACCGCCTCTTCCGGGAGGTTGATCTCCAGCTGGGACAGGCGGTTGTGCAACCCAGACATTTTGAGTATGTGCTCACTGACAGAACTGTTTTCCTCCATCTTACAACTATAGAACTTGTCGGAGACTTCATATCTCTCGACCCGGGCATGAGCTTGAAAAAACATTTTCATCTCTTCGAACATCTCATATGCTCCGTGTCGCTCAAAACGCTTTTGGAGCCCCGGTTCTAAGCTGTAAAGCATGCCGCACTGAACGAGGGAGTAATCATCAGCACGTGACTGCCAAGTGTTCATAACATCTTGGTTCTCTAGGATGGGTGCTTCACCTAGCGGTGCATCTAGGACATAATCTTTCTTGGGTGCTATGAGGATGACCCTCACGTTCCAGACCCAGTTCGAATAGTTGCTGCCATCATCTTTCAGCTTGGTTTTCTCTAGGAACGCGTTGAAGTTCATGTTGACATGAGCGTTGGCCATTTGATCTACAAGACATATTTTGCAAAGACTTTAGACTAAGTTCATGATAATTAAGTTCATCTAATCAAATTATTTAATGAACTCCCACTCATATTGACATCCCTCTAGTCATCTAAGTGTCACATGATCCGAGTCGACTAGGCCGTGTCCGATCATCACGTGAGACGGACTAGTCATCATCGGTGAACATCTCCATGTTGATCGTATCTTCCATACGACTCATGTTCGACCTTTCGGTCTCTTGTGTTCCAAGGCCATGTCTGTACATGCTAGGCTCGTCAAGTTAACCCTAAGTGTTTCTGCATGTGTAAAACTATCTTACACCTGTTGTATGTGAACATAAGGATCTATCACACTCGATCATCACGTGGTGCTTCGAAACGACGAACTTTAGCAACGGCGCACAGTTTGGGGGAACACTTTCTTGAAATTATTATAAGGGATCATCTTATTTACTACCGTCGTTCTGAGCAAACAAGATGCATAAACATAATAAACATCACATGCAATTATATAAAGTAGTGACATGATATGGCCAATATCATATAGCTCCTTCGATCTCCATCTTCGGGGCTCCATGATCATCTTCGTCACCGGCATGACACCATGATCTCCATCATCATGATCTCCATCATCGTGTCTTCATGAAGTTGTCACGCCAACGACTGCTTCTACTTCTATGGCTAACGCGTTTAGCAATAAAGTAAAGTAATTTACATGGCGTTCTTCAATGACACGCAGGTCATACAAAAAATAAAGACAACTCCTATGGCTCCTGCCGGTTGTCATACTCATCGACATGCAAGTCGTGATTCCTATTGCAAGAACATGATCTCATACATCACAATATATCATTCATCATTCATCACAACTTCTGGCCATATCACATCACATGACAATTGCTGCAAAAACAAGTTAGACGTCCTCTAATTGTTGTTGCATCTTTTACGTGGTTGCAATTGGGTTCTAGCAAGAACGTTTTCTTACCTACGAATAACCACAATGTGATATTGTCAACTTCTATTTACCCTTCATAAGGACCCTTTTCGTCGAATCCGCTCCAACTAAAGTGGGAGAGACAGACACCCGCTAGCCACCTTATGCAACTAGTGCATGTCAGTCGGTGGAACCTATCTCACGTAAGCGTGCGTGTAAGGTCGGTCCGGGCCGCTTCATCCCACAATACCGCTGAAGCAAGAAAAGACTAGTAGCGACAAGCAAGTTGACAAGATCTACGCCCACAACAAAATTGTGTTCTACTCGTGCAATAGAGAACTACACATAGACCTAGCTCATGATGCCACTTTTGGGGAACGTTGCAGAAATTTAAATTTTTTCCTACGGTTTCACCAAGATCCATCTATGAGTTCATCTAAGCAACGAGTCATGGGAGAGAGATTGCATCTACATACCACTTGTAGATCGTGTGCGAAAGCGTTCAAGAGAACGGTGATGATGGAGTCGTACTCGCCGTGATTCAAATCACCGATGACCAAGTGCCGAACGGACAGCACCTCCGCGTTCAACACACGTACGGAGCAGATGACGTCTCCTCCTTCTTGATCCAGCAAGGGGGGAGGAGAGGTTGATGATGATCCAGCAGCACAACGGCGTGGTGGTGGATGCAGCAGAACTCCGGCAGGGCTTCGCCAAGCTGCTGCGGGAGGAGGACGAGGTATAGCAGGGGGGGCGCCAAGACACAGGGTGCGGCTGCCCTCCCCCCTGCCCTCCTTTATATAGGCCCACAGGGGGGCGCCGGCCCTGGGAGATCCAATCTCCCAAGGGGGCGGCGGCCAGGGGGGGTGGAGTGCCCCCCAAGGCTAGTGGGGCGCGCCCCCACCTAGGGTTTCCAACCCTAGGCGCAGGGGGGGCCAGGGGGGCGCACCAGCCCACTAGGGGCTGGTTCCCCTCCCACTTCAGCCCACAGGGCCCTCCGGGATAGGTGGCCCCACCCGGTGGACCCCCGGGACCCTTCCGATGGTCCCGGTACAATACCGGGTTACCCGAAACTTTCCCGATGGCCGAAACAGCACTTCCTATATATAATTCTTTACCTCCGTACCATTCCGGAACTCCTCGTGACGTCCGGGATCTCATTCGGGACTCCGAACAACATTCGGTTTGCTGCATACTCATATTCATACAACCCTAGCGTCACCGAACCTTAAGTGTGTAGACCCTACGGGTTCGGGAGACATGCAGACATGACCGAGACGGCTCTCCGGTCAATAACCAACAGCGGGATCTGGATACCCATGTTGGCTCCCACATACTCCTCGATGATCTCATCGGATGAACCATGATGTCGAGGATTCAAGCAACCCCGTATACTATTCCCTTTGTCAGACGATATGTGACGGTGTCCTGGACTAGGGGGTACTCAACGCGTCGTCTCCCGATCAGTTGGATTGGGCCGAGGACCCCCATGGCCGTATACTCATGGGCCAGTCCGGATAGCTGCCGCATACAAGGAAGAATCAACAAGACTTGGCGATCAAGACAAGGACTCCTCCCCCACCGGCGTATTCGGCTAGGACTCTTGTTATCCTAGGCCTCTGGTGCATTATATAAACTGGGGTCAGGCTAGTCGATAGACATATACAACAACAATCATACCATAGACTAGCTTTTAGGGTTTAGCCTCTACGATCTCGTGGTAGATCTACTCTTGTACTACCCATATCATCAATATTAATAAAGCAGGACGTAGGCCCATCGAGAGGGCCCGAACCTGGGTAAAACATCGTGTCCCTTGCCTCCTATTACCATTGATCCTAAGACGCACTGCTTGGGACCCCATACTCAAGATCCGCTGGTTTTGACACCGACATTGGTGCTTTCATTGAGAGTTCCGCTGTGTGATCGACGAAAGGATCAATGGCTCGACTGCAGGTCAACTGCAACGTCGGCTTCTTCGTCACCAGCTCGACTGGTCACCTTGGCTTGACCGAGGACTGTGCCCTTCGTCATGTTCGGATGAAGGACTTCATCAACACCAACTCCGATCTCTATCAAGATCATGAAGGAGTCATCCATGGAGCTCGGGGGCTCAACGTCAACATTGCCCTCAGGCGACCGTGCTGTTTTTGTGGACAACAAACTTGTATCCGCCGCCACCGCCTCCTCGAGTGTCGCCTAAATGATTACTTCGGTGAAATTATGAGGAATTAAGTCTACAACAACCCTGCAAAAATTTCGTCGAGTTCCGATGGAGGAATCTCCGGCAATCTCCAATATATCGGAGCCCTATTGAATCTGGACGAGAATCCGGACGAGTTTAGGGCGTGGTATCCATCGTCTAGCTCGGATGTCCTTTGGAGGATCCAACCGTTGATTTGATTCAGAATTCCCTTATCTACCACCTGCCAAAAATTCAGCTCGATCTGACCGTCCAAACTCCGGGAAACTTCCGATTAGTGCATCACTTTTTGGATCTGTTTTATGCGTGAAAACGAATCCGACCCGAGTTCGTCTTTTTTATGAACGGGATTTCAGACATCCTTTTTGAAGGAAGTTTTGTATGGGGTATTGTGTTTTGTTCCCGAACACATCTCACTAACTTTAAGATCTTTTGAACATGATCTTCAACATCATGCTGGTGTCAAACCAGTCCGGCAATATTGCTCCACGGCTGCCGACCTGTGCTAGACACGTCATCGCTTTGTTGAGCCAAGCTCAACTTCTTCGGATCATCATCTTGGCAAGCCGAACAAGAGTCCGGCATCGCGAAGAATAAATCATCACCAACATCGCCGCCCCACGGATTACACGGAGCGGGCATACCGGCATCGCCGCACGGTCACTTCATCAAGCCGGCATCGACCACGTCATGACCTGCATCGGCAGGGCCGCACTATTGCTTCTTCAAGCTGGTGCCCATCACGCCGACCTACTTCGACATCTCGGCTGGACCGGGGGCTTCGTCATCTCTTCATCAACCTGCTCCGAACACTTCGGCGTCACTAGCCGACTAGGCATGGGTGCGCGGATCGAGTCCCAATTTTGGGAATCACCTTCCTTCGAATTGCTACAACAAATAAACCAGGTGCTATTAATCCTAGTATTTCTTTTTTGCTTGTTTGGGTTAAATTTTTTCCAAGGAATTATTACTCTGGTTAGTCCAGCATATGTACACAGGTCTATCAAATGGTGGCCGCATTATCGACGGTCACATGATGGTTCAGTCAATTTCCGTACACAGTTCGGCGAACGCCGCATCCGGAACTCGGACCGACCTGTGAATCCAGGCTTTGCCACGCCTTTATTGCATTACGCCGACGACCTGCATCGACATCGACTTCGGCGCCAGGCCATATTTCTTTTACTACTCACTTTGCATAAATTATTTATTATGCAACATTTTTTTAATTCCTATTATTACTATTATCCCCGGTCTGCACTCTTTTTTGTGCACAGGAAAATGATCCAGCCGGACTATATCCTTTGACGTCACCTCAGCTGGACGGGGGGCTTCGTCAACACTTCATTACCCCATGCCGGGGACTTCGGCATCACTCTGCCGTCCTGCATTAACCGTGCTATGTCACCACTTCGGAGTGCCGAGCTCCTTGCTCCGCCACCTCGGGACCGGCTTGGGGGATGGAACCTTGTCCCGCATCAAGCTCGGACCGCTTCGTCAATACCTAACACATTAACCAGCTAAGTTGCCTTCATGCTCAAAGTTTTAAATTTCTAACTTGTGTTTGGTTCGACCAAGAATTATACTTTTTTGTAAAAAAGTTGCTTGTAAAAATTTTTCCTTGTCGAAACTTTGTTCGCACACACTTGACGCGCTACGCGCGCTTGTTATACCTGGGGGCTTCTTTAACAGAAGCTTATTAATACGGGCTTTATGCCCAACACATGCGTCACACTTCCGCATGTACCTTTTATTCACCATTATATGCATCGATATGACCTAAGTTTTGGCCAAGCTGGGTTGCCTGGCTCCTGTGCTTACCCCTACGTTCCCGATTGTTCGGCTAGGTGGTAAAGGGAGCACCTCTGCGATTGTTACTGCCGGGTCAGCCGGATGTGTATCTCAGACTGGGTGAAGCCGAAAGCTAGCGTTCTTAAGGGAATACTCAGTCGGTGAACTAAAAGATGATTTCTTACCTATTTATTTACCTGCCCCCAGATGTTTTTCTGCTCTTTTCGCAGTCCGGACATGCACTTTAGGGCATGCCTCCTAGGGAAAGGAACCCCTAACGGAACTATTCTTCCTGGAAAATGTTTCTTACTAACCATGTAATATAACATAACTAGTTGGGCACTTGTCTGATAAAGCACTAATGACCCCTACGCCTGGTCTCCATGCATGCCCCGGTTTTTATAACCGCGAGGGTATTCAGACACACTCCGGACTATTGGGTCCAGAGGTTGAAGCGAAAAGGTCCGCTAGGACAAACGATCTACAATCCGGCTAGAAGGCATTCTACATGTCACCTTACATTTTATAGTCAACTTTTACCCAAGTCGCTTGGGGGCTCTTATGTTTATTTGAGCTGTTTCATACTAAGTGTTTTTCTTCTTAGTCATTGCAAAGTTAAAGCACGGCAGAAGCACTTTTTTTTCTAAAGTCCAATTTTCGGATCGGCACCGAACACTTGATCTTGTTCGGACGTCATGTTTTTACTGACTTTTTTGGTTTTCCAAGCTTTTGGCACTTTTAACTATTTGTGTGTTTTCAGCACAAGTCTCGCAGTGCAACGCCGGACACCTTTAGAGATTCGGCAAAAACATTCTCGGATATTGCTATATATGCATCAGCTTCGAATTGTGTCTTCGGTCAACAGTTGGGTTGCCCGGGTCCCGCGCTTGCCTCCTACGTTCCGCTTTGTTCGGCTAGGTGTGCAAAGGGAGAACCACTGCGATTGTGCTTCCAGCTTGCATGGTCAAGCACCTCAGTGGAGAAAGCCGAAAACTGACTGTCACAATAGGTGTAAACTAGTCAGCGATCCGATGACTATATTAAATGACGGGCCATTCATAACATTGGCCGAAGTGTTTCCGGCTTGACCTCGACTGTCGCCGAACACTACCGGGGGCTATTAACTGGCCTCCCAAACTAAATCCTCGATCTTTTGCTCTTACATTGGAGCTGAGGTTTCATGATCATGCTTAGCATGACAACCCAAAGAAAGGAACCGATAGCGGGACTATTTTCTTTGGAAGACATTTCTTCTGTTAAACAGCAATATAACATATCTCTCTGCGTATCTTTGTTTAGAAAGCCGTATGACCAGATTGCCTTGTTTGTCGTAAATCTTTGCCCTCATAAAGGCTTTATAAAGTAGGACAAACACTCCTCAGCTACCGGCCGAAGAGGTTGAAGCCCATGGTCGGTCAACAAAGTTTTGTACAATGCGGATCCGAGCATTAATGACATAAAGTACGTGGATACATTGAGTCATTACACATAATTTGTGATTTTACTATGGATATTGATCCTTAATTCGGCCACCCGTGCCCGCATTAAGGCTCGGGGGCTACTGGGCTTCGGGCTTATTATTTACAAATATTAAAGGGGCACATTGATCCCCTGATCTGGTGTTGCCACCCGACCAGTGTCTCGGGGGCTACTGCATTGCTTGTTCTATGCAGAAAATCTTAAGTGCAATACAGTTTCCGAGGAGATTTTGATCCTCAGGTTGGTCGGCCGCACCCAACCTGAGTCTCGAGGACTGAGCACGCCGCCTTTTGTGTCCCGAAGTCTTCTGCCGAGCTACAACTTGATCCTCAGACCGATTTTGCAAATCAACCTGAGTCTCAGCGGCTACGGGGATCAGCGGTCTTATGTCATCCTTCAGGTGCATCTCGGGTTTTAGACCGATACATACCTTGAGGGCTACTGGCTATATATCTCGTCAGAGAATAAATTACATCAATAAAAAACATTGACCAAAAATCAGCCCATGACAGAGGTGCTTAACCACCTCGGAAGCAGTTCGACATATAGCTCGGATGCAAGTGGTTGGCTCCTTAGAGGGCATTTCCGGCATTAATCTCGGTTAAACTCCTTCAAACTTCTTTGAACCAAGGTGATTTATGACACCTCGGATAAAGTCCGGCGTTGGAGCTCGGATACATAGTCCAGCGTTAGAGCTGGGAAGCAGTCCGGCATTGGTGCTCGGCTACAAAAGATACCTCGAATGCAGTCCGGCGTTGGAGCTCGGACGCAAGAGGACGTTGCCACCCGGGAACAACTTCAAACCCGAGGCATGGCATAAAAATAACAAGGCATTAATAAAGGCCGTAAACTTAAAGGGGCTCCTCGGATACCCAACGCGTAAACTCGTCGAATGCATTTCGGCGATCCTCAAGATAGAAGATGAGAAGATTTGTTGAACCAGTTTTCAAGACCGGCAACCGAAGATGAAGAACAGTTTGGAAGAATCGAGGAGCGTCCCTAACTTGAAGACCGGTTCAGGGGGCTACTGACGGTGTCTTGGACTAGGGGGTACTCAATGCGTCATCTCTTGATCAGTTGGATTGGGCCGAGGACCCCCATGGCCGTATACTCATGGGCTAGTCCGGACAGCTACCGCATACAAGGAAGTATCAACAAGACTTGGCAATCAAGACAAGGACTCCTCCCCCACCGGCGTATTCGGCTAGGACTCTTGTTATCCTAGGCCTCTGGTGCATTATATAAACCGGGGCCAGGCTAGTCGATAGACATATACAACAACAATCATACCATAGGCTAGCTTTTAGGGTTTAGCCTCTACGATCTCGTGGTAGATCTACTCTTGTACTACCCATATCACCAATATTAATAAAGCAGGACGTAGGGTTTTACCTCCATCGAGAGGGCCCGAACCTGGGTAAAACATCGTGTCCCTTTCCTCCTGTTACCATTGATCCTAAGACGCACTGCTTGGGACCCCCTACCCGAGATCCGCCGGTTTTGACACCGACAGTATGTTACTTGCCCGAGATTCGATCGTCGGTATCCCAATACCTCGTTCAATCTCGTTGCCGCAAGTCACTTTACTCGTACCGTAATGAATGATCCCGTGACCAGACACTTGGTCACTTTGAGCTCATTATGATGATGCACTACCGAGTGGGCCCAGTGATACCTCTCCGTTATACGGAGTGACAAATCCTAGTCCCGATCTGTGTCAACCCAACAGACACTTTTGGAGATACCTGTAGTGCACCTTTATAGTCACCCAGTTACGTTGTGACGTTTGGTACACCCAAAGCACTCCTACGGTATCCGGGAGTTACACGATCTCATGGTCTAAGGAAGAGATACTTGACATTGGAAAAGCTCTAGCAAAACGAACTACACGATCTTGTGCCATGCTTAGGATTGGGTCTTGTCCATCACATCATTCTCCTAATGATGTGATCCCGTTGTCAATGACATCTAATGTCCATAGTCAGCAAACCATGACTATCTATTGACCAACGAGCTAGTCAACTAGAGGCTTACTAGGGATGTATTTGGTCTAAGTATTCACACGTGTATTACGATTTCCGGATAATACAATTATAGCATGAATAAAAGACAATTATCATGAACAAGGAAATATAATAATAATAATCCTTTTATTATTGTCGACTAGATGAACTAGGACGTGCGTCATGATATTGAAGAAGGATGGTGGGAACACCAACTCGAAACTGACAAGACATTGCGCCACATCACTCCTTAGCCTTGGTATGATTTCTGGATCGATCACCTTCTGAGAGATTGCATTGAGGAATGCACATAGCTTCACAATGGCTAATCAGACGTTTTCTGGTAGAAGCCCCCTCAATGCAACCGGGAGCAGTTGCGTCATAATCACGTGGCAGTCATGAGACTTTAGGTTCTGGAACTTTTTCTCTGGCATATTTATTATTCCCTTTATATTCAACGAGAAGCCAGTCGGGACCTTCATACTAAGCAGGCATTCAAAGAAGATTTCTTTCTCTTCTTTCATAAGAGCGTAGCTGGCAAGACCTTCATACTGCTTCGGAGGCATGCTGTCTTTTTCGTGCAAACATTGCAGGTCCTCCCCTGCCTCAGGTGTATCTTTTGTCTTCCCATACATGCCCAAGAAGCCTAGCAGGTTCACGCAAAGGTTCTTCGTCACGTGCATCACGTCGATTGAAGAGCGGACCTCTAGGTCTTTCCAGTAGGGTAGGTCCCAAAATATAGATTTCTTCTTCCACATGGGTGCGTGTCCCTCAGCATCATTCGGAACAGCTAGTGCGCCGGGACCCTTTCCAAAGATTACGTGTAAATCATTGACCATAGCAAGTACGTGATCACCGGTACGCATGGCGGGCTTCTTCCGGTGATCTGCCTCGCCTTTGAAATGCTTGCCTTTCTTTTGACATTGATGGTTGGTCGGAAGAAATTGACGATGGCCCAGGTACACATTCTTCCTGCAGCTTCCCAGGTATATACTATCGGTGTCAAGTAAACAGTGCGTGCATGTGTGGTATCCCTTGTTTGTCTGTCCTGAAAGGTTACTGAGAGCGGGCCAATCGTTGATGGTCACGAACTACAACGCCTTTAGGTCAAATTCCTCCTGTTTGTGCTCATCCCACGTACGTACACCGTTTCCATTCCATAGCTGTAAAAGTTCTTCAACTAATGGCCTTAGGTACACATCAATGTCGTTGTCGGGTTCCTTAGGGCCTTGGATGAGAACTGGCATCATAATGAACTTCCGCTTCATGCACATCAAAGGAGGAAGGTTATACATACATAGAGTCACGGGCCAGGTGTTGTGATTGCTGCTCTGCTCCCCGAAAGGATTAATGCCAGCCGCGCTTAAAGCAAACCATATGTTCCTTGGGCCACTTGCAAACTCATCCCAGTACTTTCTCTCGATTTTTCTCCACTGCGACCCGTCAGCGGGTGCTCTCAACTTCCCGTCTTTCTTACGGTCCTCACTGTGCCATCGCATCAACTTGGCATGCTCTCCGTTTCTGAACAGACATTTCAACCGTGGTATTATAGGAGCATACCACATCACCTTCGCAGGAACCCTCTTCCTGGGGGGCTCACCGTCAACATCACCAGGGTCATCTTGTCTGATCTTATACCGTAATGCACCGCATACCGGGCATGCGTTCAAATCATTGTACGCACCATGGTAGAGGATGCAGTCATTAGGGCATGCATGTATCTTCTGCACCTCCAATCCTAGAGGGCATACGACCTTCTTTGCTGCGTATGTACTGTCGGGCAATTCGTTATCCTTTGGAAGCTTCTTTCTTCAATATTTTTAGTAGCTTCTCAAATCCTTTGTCAGGCACAACATTCTCTGCCTTCCACTGCAGCAATTCCAGTACGGTACCGAGCTTTGTGTTGCCATCTTCGCAATTGGGGTACAACCCTTTTTTGTGATCCTCTAACATGCGATCGAACTTCAGCTTCTCCTTTTGACTTTCGCATTGCGTCCTTGCATCGACAATGACCCGGCGGAGATCATCATCATCGGGCACATCGTATGGTTCCTCTTGATCTTCAGCAGCTTCGCCCGTTGCAGCATCATCGTGCACATCGTCTGGTTCCTCTTGATGTTCAGTAGCATCACCGTATTCAGGGGGCACATAGTTGTCATCGTACTCTTCTTCTTCGTCGTCTTCCATCATAACCCCTATTTCTCTGTGCCTCGTCCAAACATTATAGTGTGGCATGAAACCCTTGTAAAGCAGGTGGGTGTGAAGGATTTTCTGGTCAGAGTAAGACTTCGTATTCCCACATATAGGGCATGGACAACACATAAAACCATTCTGCTTGTTTGCCTCAGCCACTTCGAGAAATTCATGCACACCCTTAATGTACTCGGAGGTGTGTCTTGAACCGTACATCCATTGCCGGTTCATCTGCGTGCATTATATATAATTAAGTGTGTCAAAAACCATTACAGAACATCATGAATAGATAATTAAGTGACCAAATTAACAGAAGTTCATCATCACATTAAAACCAAAGTACATACATAGTTCTCATCTAACAACATATAGCTCTCCAGAGTATCTAATTAATTAAACCATACATTGAAACTATGTAAAACATTTCAATGCGAAAACAAATGCGATCATAATCGCAATCAAGGTAACAACTGATCCAACTGCATAATGATACCAAGCCTCGGTATGAATGGTATATTTTCTAATCTTTCTAATCTTCAAGCGCATTGAATCCATCTTGATCTTGTGATCATCAACGACATCCGCAACATGCAACTCCAATATCATCTTCTCCTCCTCAAATTTTCTTATGTTTTCCTTCAAGAAATTGTTTTCTTCTTCAACTAAATTTAACCTCTCGACAATAGGGTCGGTTGGAATTTCTGGTTCAACAACCTCCTAGATAAATAAAATCTATGTCACGTTGGTCGGCATAATTTTCATAAACAATAAATGAACCAATAGTTATGAAAAGATAATATATACCACATCCGAATCATAGACAGGACGAGGGCCGACGGGGGCGGATACCAAAACCATCGCACTACATAAGATGAAATAATAAAAGGAAGAAAATTATACAAGTATCTATCTAAACATACAAGTAAGAATATTTTTCCTTTCAGAAAGAAGATAAGAACAAGAGGCTCATCACGGTGGTGTCGGCGATGAGATCGGCGCGGGTGATTGACGGCGGTGAAGACGGAGACGGGGCGTGACGGACCGCTAAACCTAGACAAATATTGAGGAAATGGAGCTTGGAGGTCGAGCTTGGAGAGGAGAAAGCTTAAGTAGTGTGGCTCGGGCATTCCATCGAACACCTTGTGTGCACAGGAGGTGAGCTAGAGCACCATCAAGCCCTCTCCCCCTCGGCGGCCAGAAAAAACAAAGAAGTGTGCTCTGCTCTTACGTGAGGGGGTATATATAGGCACCTCATTGGTCCCGGTTGGTGGCATGAACCGGGACTAAAGGGCAGCCTTTGGTCCCGGTTCAAGCCACCAACCGGGACCAATGGTGGTGGGCCAGGAGCGAGGCCCATTGGTCCCGGTTCGTCCCACCAACCGGGACCAAAAGGTCCAGACGAACCGGGACCAATGGCCCACGTGGCCAGGTCGGCCCCCGGGGCTCACGAACCGGGTCCAATGCCCCCATGGGTCCCGGTTTTGGACTGAACTGGGACTAATGGGCTGACCCGACCTGGACCTTTGCCCTCTTTTCTACTAGTGACTACTACTACTACTCGTCATTCTCCGACTCGGACTCTGCCTCGGTGGTGTCCTCCTTCGATGTCTGAGCGTAGGCGTCAAGGAATCGCTCGTCGTTGGAGTCCCAGGACGACGCATCTCCTAGCGTGATGTTCAATTTGGCGACCGCCTTCTGCGTTCGCTTGTCCTCGCGATAGACGGCTCGCTCCTGCCTCCTCTCCTCCCTCTCCGTCCTCCTCTCCGCGAAGAATTGTTGCTCGTTGATGACGTCTTGCGGGAAGCGTTGGCGCCACAGCGCCATGGCTTTCTCGTCCATCTCGGTCAGGCTGAGACGGCGCTCCCGCCTCCGATTCTCACGACGATCCTCGTCGGTGAGAAGCCGCGGGGGAGGCACCAACTCTTGCGCCCGCTCCTGCGTCGTCACGTCCTAGAAGTTCATGTCCCAACGGGACCGCCGGAGGCGCCACGCCGCAGCGTCATACGCGCAGGCGCCCTCCTGGGCGAAGTCGAAGGTTCCGAGGCCGAGGCGCACGTCGCCCGACCGAATCTCGGCGGAGTAGGTGCCGGACGGACGCACACGGACGCCGCGGTAGCCCGGAGCTCCCCGACAGCGCGGCGGCATGGTAGCGCGGTGGTGGCTTGTCGGCGGAGAGGAAAGAAAGTTGTAGAGGGAGCGACGAGAGAGCGGTAAAGGGCGCTGCAATTTTATAGGCACGCCGGACGCGGTGCGCCAAATCTAGCGCGCGAGCTGCTGCTTTTTCCCCGCGCGCGCAATCGCTTCCCGCGCGCTAGTTTCCCGACTTCGCGAAGCGTGCGAAAACGTCCCGCGCGCACTAAAATACCAGTTTACCGCGCGCGCACGTCTTTTGGCGCGGCCGTTGGAGATGCTCTTACGACTATTCATTTTGCGTTGAGGGAATGCCAAGGAAGACAGGGAATGTTCGCCGTTCCCTACTGTTCTTTTGACCTTTTTTTCCAATGCAATTGCTAGGCGCATCCTGCGGGTACTTTATTTTTTGAAATTATATCTCCTAAATCACCAAGCTCCATGGAAGCCCTCGAGTCGACTGCCTAGATCGATTTCATTGCTGCCCCCGATTTTGACCAGGTCGCTCGCTGGGAGTGTTGGCCAACTGGTGGGTGCTGATAGTCAGCGGCTGGCGGGTGTGGCAGCGTGGCGGCTGGGAAATACCTCCGTTCGGAATTACTTATCTCAGAAATAGATGTATCTAAAACTAAAATACGTCTAGATACATCCATTTCTGCGACAAGTAATTCCGAACGGAGGGAGTACAATCCTTTAACAGTCGCTACAAGGGCGTTCTCTCGAGCGTGCCACGTCGGATTTCTACAGTGGCTCTCGACACCTTCCCGATAGAAAAATACCAGCCCAGGTAACACCTCCCCGATAGAAAAATAGCGATGGGAAACGGCGAGCGAGCGATTGAAACAGCCAGCGACTGAACCAGCCCGCGTCCCCCC
>LT934112.1:581453526-581483045 GCA_900231445.1 Triticum turgidum subsp. durum | reverse complement strand
ACTTCCCAGCGACGGTGGCGCTGGCTCAAGGCAGGGGAACGGCCGATGCGGGGTCCGTTGGATCGAGGCGTGAGAGCGGCGGATGCGGCGTCGGCGGGACGAGAAGAACATCGGTTGTAGCCAATTCGATGACCTGATCAAAATGAAAATACATCTGGTATAACTAATCTCTCTCTGTCTATCTCTTACGTGAAAAAAATGACAGAAAACATCTCTACATATTCTCAGGATTAGTCGCCATTAGTCCTGGTCTCCCACACAAGTAAAAAGAGAAAATAAGGAACATGTTCTATACGAGAGTGCTACCAAAGGAAACCAATGAAAAATCATGTTGACGTACAGCCCGCCGGCGGGGCCTGCAGAAGGCGATGTCGCTTTCTGGTGGAGGGTGGCCATGGACGTGTTGCAGGCGTTGGGGTGGCGCAGTGGCGCGAGCTCGGATGTACTCAGATAGGCCACCGCTTGCATTCAGTAGTCTATTCTAATTGTTAATCTTTTCACCCATCCGAACAATGAGCCATAACATAAGTTCATCGGTGAACTACATTTGGCTTATCACCGGAGTCGCTGACGTCGATGCATCTCCTCTATACCGCTGCCTCCTCCTCTACTTCGATTCTACTCTGTGTTTTGTTTGTGCAGATAGCATAGTCGCAGCCGATAAATGTCCCCAGTACCTATGCTGAGTAGTGCATCAAATCATGTTTCTGATATATAGTCTGTCATCAAAGCAATTGTAAGCAGACAACATTTTAAATATTGATTTTTTGCACTATACTCGATAGCAAAGGATATCCATGTGATGGGATATCATATACTTGGAGCAGCATCTCCTGACACTCTACCGGCATTCCTTTTACCAACAATTATGTGATGCGATTTCTGCCTAGCTTTTGCCTATGTTGGTCGACGAGAGTCTCCCATTGATGTTCTGATTGTTTCCCTACCATATTTGATTATTTCTATACTTAGCAAAGGAAGCTTACACTTGAGCTTCCATTCAGTATTGTCATTAGTTAGCTAATTAAGTTGTATATATGTTTCTTTCTCGGCACTGAATCATCTTGAATCTGTTTAAGTAGTGGGCTATTTTAATCCTCATGGGTGTACCAAGAGGAGTCTTTGGATGTCGTTCATTATTGGAAGCTGAAGTGTATTGGGGAAACCACTGTATTGGGGATGTTTTCTTGTAATTATCATCCAGGCCTTCAAGGCATGTCCTGTTGTCCAATTATGATTGGTTGATCTCTGCTGGCTGTATTGACTATTATCATTATTGCAAGTCCAAAGTTCAGAGCTTGTATTATGTTAATTTGAAGGTGATAGAAGAATGCATGTTAATTCCATCTCGTTCATGCATGTTTGCACTTTTACAATTTTTGGCTTACCATTCCATGGCTGGTTATGTTTTTGGGAGTTTTTTAGAGGCAGTAACTATTTTGAAGTTGGTAACAGACCCCCTTTTTCAGGTCATTCTGTGCTACAAATGTTGGCATGGATACTAATATCTTGATTGCTTGTTTTTTAAAAATTTATTTTAAGGCTTTAGAATGCTGCACCAATTATTCAACTTTATTTTCTTGGATTGCAGGTTGTCAAAAGGCAAACTATTCCAGATATAGGCAATGATGATGAAGTGCCAATATCAGGAAGAAAGTGACATGTACAACAGAGATTAGGAAATAATGTGGTTGTTTCTGATTCGTATAGGAGTCAACATAGTAATAAAAGGTATATATACTTCATCTATATTACTCAAGGAAAATTCTGGGATGAAGTATGTACCATTTCCTTAAATATTTCATTAATGCATGGGTATAAACTGAACATTGTATATTGTGACCCATGGAGGAGAAAACACCAAATGCAAATAGATGAGAAATCTTAGCATATTCCCTTGGAAATTTATGTAACAAAAGCTATCGGCTAGCCAACACAAAGGAGCTGGAATTTCAGAGCGACAGAAATAGGGATTTAATGTCTTTCAGATAGTTTGCATTTAGGGTAGTAGTTGTAGGTTTTATGTTCAGAATTTTTCTTTGTCGTCAAATTTTCTAGAAGAAATATGTGCCTACAGCTTCTATGAATTATATTGTACCATATTTACCACCAGCTCTTAAGCCAACAGCCGACATTGCGACTTCCTGTTCAGAAGGTTGATCTTAATTTCCTAATATTTTTTTATTTCATAATAATAAGTGAGAATCCCTCGCCAAATTAACCAGGCCAGTTTGCTATGTAGCCAACTCTTACTTCAACCCAACAGTCTTATCTACATATATCTAACCACATCGGATTTTGACAGGTTTATAGTTGAATTATCTTCATACATATGGCAGGTGCAGGAGGTACCATGCAAGCAAGCAGGGCGACCAGGATCATGCTGCAGGGGCTGGGTATATTTCCAGAGAATGTCATCCAGGCGGGATTTTTTCTTCTAAAATCAGTTTAAGGCCATGCCCCCCTCTACAACATACATGTTGGTGATGATGGTGCTGCTACCTGTACACAGGTATTACTCTCTTCGTCTCTCTATTACCTTGCCTCCCCACTCATGCTTTCAATTTGCTGTCAAGGGCCTCGGTGCCCAAGACAGCAGGACCTCGACTACGTAGTTCGTAGTCGCGGTGGATAGGAGCGCTAGGGTTTTTGCCTGGCTGCTCTATGATGCGGGAGGGGAAGATAGAAGGAAATAACTTTATTGCTTATCCCTAAAGGGTGCTAACTATCTGATATATAAAGGCCCCATGGGCTAATAACAAACTAGAAACCTATACGAAATAAACTAGTCTAGGAACTAATGTGCCCGGATCAGGACTCCTGTCCAGCCTGCGCCTTGCCTGATGCGGCCGTCGGCTGCTCCTGGCCGCGCGGCCCATGTCTGTAAGACGTGCCCCACATGACATCTCTCCCCCCCTCGACGAGCAGCTCGTCCTCGAGCTGAAAAGCGGGGTAGCGCTCGACGAAACTGTCAAGATCCTCCCATGTAGCTGACGAAGCTGCTTCACCCTTCCAGTGGACGAGTAGCTGGCGAACGCCGCGTGCTAGGCGCGCACGAGTCACGCGCTCTGGTTCTGGAACAGCCGCCCCGTTGTGGATCGAAGGCAATCCCGGCGGTGTAGTTGGAGGAATGCCGAAGAACTTCTTGAGGAGGCCCACGTGGAACACGTCATGGAGGCGCGAGCGTGCCGGAAGCTCAAGACGGTATGCCACGTCGTTGATCACTTCTGAAATGCGGTACGGCCCATAGAATCGTGGCTTGAGCTTGCCCCTGGTTGGCAAGTGGAGAGAGGACGCGGCGCGCTGTCGAAGGCGAAGCCAAACCCAATCGCCCACCTCATGCCGAATGTCCCGATGACGTCTGTCGTAGTAGGACTTATAGACCGCCTGGGCCTGTTGTAGACGATAGCGGACGTCCTCGATAAGTTCGTCGCGCTCAGCCATGCTCCTGGCCACTGCAGCCACCCGTGTGTCGCCGGGCTCGTAAGAGCGAATAGTGGGAGGGTCACGGCCATACACAAGCTTGAACGGAGTCTCTTGGGTTGCTGTCTGGTAGGCGGTGTTGTATATGTACTCAGCCCAGGGAAGCCACCGGAGCCACTGCTTGGAACGATCCCCGGTAAGACACCGTAAATACATCACAATGATCTTGTTAGCAGCCTCCGTTTGACCATCCGACTGCGGGTGAAATGCGGACGTCATGTGCAGCTTTGTCCCCGTGAGGCGCATGAGCTCTTGCCAAAAAGCGGAGGTGAAGACGGGGTCGCGGTCAGAGACCATGGACTGTGGCACGCCGTGGAGACGAACAACCTCAGCGAAGAACACCTGTGCCACTGACTCTGCCGTGTATGGGTGGGCTAACGCCACAAAATGGCAATACTTGCTGAAGCGATCCACCACGGTGAGGATGACAGACTTCCCGCCTACTCGAGGAAGCGCTTCCACGAAGTCGATGCCGATGTCAGTCCACACGCCCGTGGGTACCGGCAGCGGCAGGAGCAGCCCAGCGGGGTGCAAGTGCTCGGACTTGTACCGCTGGCAAGTACCGCAAGTGCGGATGTACTCCTGCACCGTCTTGCGAAGATTAGGTGCGTGGAAATCGCGGCGAAGACGATGCAATGTGCGCAGGACGCCTTCATGCCCATCATCGTGCACGGCACTGAGAATCTCCTGGAGTAGCGGGGATGACGGCGGAATGTAGAGGCGGCCGTTGAAAGTAACGAGGCCGTCGGAGAGCGCCCAAGGCTGTTGCCGCGCACCTGCCGTGATATCCTCCCGCAGTGCGACGAGCGCCGGATCAGTGGACGTCGCTTGCCGGAGGCGATTGATGAAGTCGAAACGAGGCCCTGAGACCGCCATGATCGTCGTCTCCTCCGTGTCACGGCGGGAAAGTGCATCCGCCACCGTGTTGGTACTACCTGCCTTGTACTCCACCGTAAAGTCGAATCCCAGGAGTTTGCCAACCCAATGATGCTGCGGGATGGTGGCCAAACGCTGGTCAAGCAGAAATTTGAGGCTGTAATGATCCGTTTTTACCACAAATTGACGCCCCCATAGGTACGGCCTCCAATGGCGAATCGCGAGCACCAGGCCGATGAGTTCCCGTTCATACGCTGCCAGGGAACGGTGACGTGGCGCGGCTGGCCGGCTAAAGAAAGCCACCGGGTGGTGGTCCTGAAGAAGGACGGCCCCGAAACCGTACGTCGATGCGTCACACTCGACGATGAACGGCCGTGTAAAATCCGGTAACGCGAGGACGGGAGCCGTGGTGATTGCCGTCTTGAGGGTGGTAAAAGCTGCTGCCGCCTCCGGCGACCAAGAGAAACCATCCTTGCGAAGGAGGGCCGTCAGGGGCGCGGCAACCACGCCAAAGTCCTTGACAAACTTGCGGTAGTACCCCGCAAGGCCGAGAAAGCCCCGAACCGCGCGCGCCGAGCGTGGTTGCGGCCAGTCCGCCACTGCCTGCACCTTTTCCGGATCCATGGCCACGCCTGCAGCGGAGATGGTGTGACCCAGGTATGCGATTGATTCAACGGCGAACGCGCATTTGGAGCGCTTGACGAAGAGCCGGTGCTGGTGCAGGACCGTGAAGACGGTGCGCACATGTCGGAGATGGTCAGCCCATGTCTCGCTGAAAATGAGGATGTCGTCAAAGAAGACGAGAACAAAACGGCGCAGATATGGCCGCAGCAGATCATTCATGAGGGCCTGGAACGTGGCCGGCGCGTTGCAGAGTCCGAACGGCATCACCAGAAACTCGTAGAGGCCGTCATGAGTACGGAAAGCTGTCTTCGGGATGTCCTCCGCACGCATCCGCACCTGGTGGTAGCCGGAACGTAAATCGAGCTTGGTGAAGAAACGAGCGTGCCGTAGCTCGTCGAGGAGTTCGTCCACCACCGGAATCGGGAACGCATTCTTGACAGTAATGGCGTTCAGGGCGCGATAATCGATGCAGAAGCGCCAGGACCCGTCGGCCTTGCGGACTAGCAGTACCGGGGACGAGAATGCGGAACAACTCGCACGGATGATACCTTGGGCGAGCATGGCGGCGCACTGACGCTCCAGCTCGTCCTTGTGCGCGGCCGGGTATCGATACGGACGGACGGCCACCGGGGCGGAACCAGGTAGCAGGGTGATGCCGTGATCGCGGCTGCGGGGCGGTGGCACGCCGGAGGGGTCGGCGAAGATGCCGTCGAACTCGGTGATGATGGCGTCCAGGAAGTCGCGGCCGCTGCATGATTTTAGGGCTGGCCCGTCCGGTCCTGCAATGCCGTGCCAGCACACCCGATGGCCCCGTCGCCAGAATGTCATGGAGAGGGCTCGGAAATCCCACAGGATCGGTCCGAGCGACGCCAGCCACTGCGTGCCCAGGACGATGTCGTAGCCCGCGAGCGGCAAGGCGAGGAAATCCTCCGCGAACTCCTCGTGGCCGATGCGGAAGGGCACGACGCGGTACGCGCCCTGGCACGGAACGCGCTCGCCGTTGGCCACCGTGACGCGCATCTTCTCTGTGGTGGGGGGCGGTAACGTAGCACGAGCGGCCGCCTCTTCGGCGATGAAGTTGTGGGTGGAGCCTGAATCGATCAGGGCGAGGAGGGAGACACCTCCGAGAGTAATCTGCATCTGCATGGTTTCACTCGTGCGCACGCCGGCGATCGCGTGGAGCGAGATTTGAGGGTCGGCCCGCGATGCATCATCAGTGGCGGAGGCCGCATCGTCGTCGTCGTCGTCCGGCGCTAAGTCGAGGAGAAAGATGCGCTGGCACACGCGGTTGTGGCCCCTGCCAAACTTCTCGTTACAGTTGAAGCAAAGGCCCAGGCGACGGCGTTCCTCCATCTCTGTCTGGGAGAGACGCTTGATTGGGCGTCCGTCCGGCAGATTGTGGCCCTGCTGAGGTGCGGCTGGTGGGGCCGGAGCGGGGGGCGCGAGGCGTGGTCCTGGTGTCGGCAGGATGCCCTTCTGTGGAAAACGCACCGGTGGCGCGGCGGAAAGCGCGCACTGGTCGCGCAGCTCCAATTTGCGGGCGAGGCTCATGGCGACGGCGAGGGACTGTGGGTTATGGATCTCCACGTCGAGGCTGAGGGGTGGCTGGAGTCCCGCGGTGAAGATCTGCACTTTCTGTGTCTCGGATAAGGTGCCTGCCCGGGGAAGGAGTGCCTCAAACCGCTCCTGGAAGTCGACGACGGACGTCGTGCGTTTGCACGCCATTAGTTCGCCCAGCGGGTTAGTGCGCAGCGGTGGCCCGAAGCGGAGATTGAGCAGCTCGGAGAAGCGGCGCCACGGAGGTGTGCCCTCGTCGCGCTGGACCTGCATATACCATAGTTGGGCAGGACCCTCGAGATTATAGGACGCCATCCACACCTTCTCCTCCTCGGCGATCCGTTGTTGATGGAAGAAGGACTCGCATCTGTTGATGAAGGCGAGCGGATCAGACTTGCCGTCGAACTTGGGGAAGTCCATCTTCTGGAACCTGGGCGGCCGATCATTGTGGTGCTGCCCATCATGGGCGGCGGCAGCGCTGGACGAAGAGGAGGACTTGTCCTTCTGGAGTGCGGTGACGGACGACTGCAGGGACATCACCGTGGCCGTCAAGGCCTCTATCATCTTAGCCAGATCTGTGGTGGTCGGTTCTGCCATGTCGGAAGTGACCGAGGCGGCAGCGGATTGTGGCGATGTCGGGGAGCTGGGCGCGGACACAGGGGGAAAAGCGGCCGGCGGATGGAGCGTGGACGAGGAGAAGGATCGCCTGGAACCTGATACCAAGTTGTCAAGGGCCTCGGTGCCCAAGACAGCAGGACCTCGACTACGTAGTTCGTAGTCGCGGTGGATAGGAGCGCTAGGGTTTTTGCCTGGCTGCTCTATGATGCGGGAGGGGAAGATAGAAGGAAATAACTTTATTGCTTATCCCTAAAGGGTGCTAACTATCTGATATATAAAGGCCCCATGGGCTAATAACAAACTAGAAACCTATACGAAATAAACTAGTCTAGGAACTAATGTGCCCGGATCAGGACTCCTGTCCAGCCTGCGCCTTGCCTGATGCGGCCGTCGGCTGCTCCTGGCCGCGCGGCCCACGTCTGTAAGACGTGCCCCACATGACATTTGCTCTTTCGCTTGGTGAGATTAATGTGAAAAAAATGATGTTTGGTGAGATTAATGTGGAAAAATGATGCTTGGGAGATTGTATATGTATCTACCGATAATACCTTTTCGATTAATTTTAAAATAGTTTGCTCGTTGTTGTCCAATACATCTGAATATATAATGGTTACTCCACTGCATGTTACTCCGCTTGAGGTAGACTTAAATTTCTCGTTCAGGTTATGTGTTTCAAGAACAGACATATGGATAATTTGAGATTTTTGGTCATTTATATTTGGCTGCTTCATTCTTCTCTAAAAGACTAAAACTGCAGGTATATTGGGTTTGATTAGGACATACTGTATCTTAAATGACATTCCCCATTGGGCAATTAAAACGATGGAAGGGCCATATGCGAATGGCACCAAAGCAACTTTGAATGACAAACATTTGCAAATCGCATTTCTAGGTATGGTTAATTCATGCATTATTGTTGTAACTCTTTGTTTCATCAGGAATTCAGTCACCAAGCCAGTTGGAGAGTGGTGATCACCTCGCACTCCAGCTACCTATTATCCCAAGGATAGAGACTCTAAAGTTCTGAAACTTTCCCTTTCTTTTTACTGCACATTAATCTTTTTGAGCTTGAACGAAGTTGTAACTTAAACATCAGGTGTCAACATTTATCACACTCTCTCCTTGTAAGTAATGCATATCTAGATGATCGGCCGGAGTATGCATATCTCCAGGTAAGTCCTCTTCGGACCCTTCCACTTTGTCGGGCTCACCATTGGAGACTCGGACGCCAGAATCGGCACCGCTGCTGTGTCTGTTGGTGACGCTCACACAAGATCCAGAGGCAGCACCTTGGTCATCTCCCTGCGAACATCTGACGATGTGGCCGCCGCCTTGATTCCACTTGTCTTGATACCCCAAAGAGAAAAGAGAGGAAAAATACAGAATAGATAGATATGATGCATTTGTCACTTATCATGCCAGTGTTAGGCTTGGAGATTTCTTCTCATATTTATACATAATTTTTGTTAGAAATCTTAAGAAAAAGATGGTGCTTGTTGAAGGCATCACACAAGTTGTGTTTAGAAGTACTGCAAAACGAAATACAGAGTAGCAGCCAAGCTAAACCTCGGAACATAAATGCCTTTATATAAAAATACCACTAGAGTGTGTTCCTGTGGAGTTAATATAAGGCAAATGAATTGTATCTCACTGTTTACCTATATCTTCCCTTTGCAGAGCAGTATTTTCACAACTAGGGAATGGAAAAGAATATGGACGTGGTCATCAGATCGAGCCAGAAGAAGGTTTGTACTCATCATCTCTGTAGACTTAATTTATTTTATATCTGCAAACTATGTTGCACATGCTTGTAGAATGGATGAAATAACCTTGCATGATATAAAGTTTTTTTCCTGAATTGTCCTAATACTCTTATTTAAATTTCTAGGAAAATGTACAATGAACCAGAATGTACCATGTCGAGTGGGAACAATTGACGAGACGCCGACGTTCTGGTTTCGAACCCCTCAACTCCAGTTTATCTCCTACATCACGCCTTCTGTCCTGGACATCCCCGGCTTCTATGGTGTTGACATCTACTTTTCTGCGACGCCCACGTGTGGGTCAATGATGGCACATATGAGCAACTGCTCGAGCAGGCGATGATGAAGGCGAGTGTTGGCTCGGTGGGTGCGGTGGAGGGCGATGAGGATGCCAGTGTGGACGTGAAGGCGGACGAATTCATCGCAAAGTTCTATGCGTAGATGAACTGCAGCAGCAAGTCTCAGGTCTGAAATACAGCGACTTGATGGATAGGAGCATGTGGACAAGTCATCATATGTAATTATTCAAACCAAACCGGAAATATAACCTGCTGCTACTCCCCAAGTTTAATATACTTCCACTCCAACGGATTTGGTCTACATTACTGCCATTCATCCAAGTATGTCTCAGTTGTACATGCATATGTGCTATCGATTAGAGAAAAAGACAATGGAAAGGGCGGCTGCCTATCTGGCACCGCAGCAGCACGTCTCAGGAGGCGCGCCATGGGCGCGCCCCAACCCCTAGTCGAGAAGCATTAACGTGCGCACAAGGAGCGATCGCTCGTGGTGTCCACGTCGGCAGGGCTCGAGCTAGCGCGTGGGTTGGGCAGGAGGTGTCGATGGGAGAGAAAAAAATGGAAAGGAAAGAGCGCTCGCTGAGGGAGGTGTTACCCGGACATGTTTTTGCTCATCATCCCTTCCTCACGAAGCAAACCCCATATCCCTCCTCTTCCGTCTCTCTCGCGCTGTCGCGCACACCTCGCGTCCGCATCTCTCTCTCTCGTGGCCTTTGCCTCTTCTCCTCCCCGTTCCTGTCTCCTAGCTGAGCTCCGGTGCGCCACAAGGACAACGGGTGGAGGCAATCCGGTGCGGACGGCGCACGTCTCGGCCCCGTAGCAGGAGGTGTCGGCGGCGGAGATGGTCGATGGGGAGCCTCTTCTTCCTGTGATCTGGTCCTCCCCATTCATGGCCATTGGCAGGAGGGTCCCCTCGGATTTATTCCATCCCCGGAGGAGGCAGCCGCCCTAGGAGGGGCGGTGCACGGGCACGGCTAGCTCGCTGGTCGTGACGTTGTTCCGCGACTGGTTCGCCTTCTTGTCGGCGCCACAGATGAGGCCTGCTGCTGCAACCTTGCCCTCGTTCCCACGGCGACGGACTATCCCCCAAGATGAATGGCCTCTTCAGGTTGAAATCCACGGGCTATGCCATGCGCGAGCTCGTCATCTATGTCGACCTCCACTCTGGCTCACGTGGCGCCGACGTCAAGCGGGAGGAGAAGGTTAGTTTGAATCTGACCGGTCTTCCCATTTCAAGGCCCCCCCCCCCTCCTCTCTCTCTCCCTCTCTCTCTCTATTCAGTCCGAAAGAAAATCTCCTTTTTGTTTATGTGCCTACAAGGTGTTCGATGAAAGATCCTGTACATGTGTGATGTTTATACTCGTATAAGTATCTTAATGCAACTTGTAGCCTTGCCATTCTAATCTAATTTTGTGCATTATCTTCAATTTTTGTTTCAGAGGGTAATGCCCAGCTCATTTGATGGGTCTATTTACTGTATAAGTTATTTGAGTAATGATGTGAAAGCAATGAATAAACTATCACAGATTTCATGCTTGCACTGTAGTTTATTTCTCCATTCATACATCATCAGTCTTAGTACTTGCTCTTGTGCCTGCCCGGCCTGGGTTTATTGAGTTTGCCTTCTCTTCCTAAATAACAGACCTGATTTCCTTTATGTCCTTGAAGCAAATACCACAGTGTTAGCTTGAAAATGTTTAGGATACACACAGAACCAGAAGGTAAATATGGGGTTTGAAGGAAACAGTACACACTGATTTTAGGTGCTGCACTTCAGAAACGAGCCCCTCCTTCACCCCAACAAGCACCTACATGTAAATTAACCTGCAGTCAGCATATTTTTATATTCATTGCTTGGAACAGCAAGCTGAATCAACTGAATTACTACATTATGGCAGGCCTTGGTGTACAAGACTTTAAGCCACTAATAAAAAAAAACAATGTTACACAGCTATTTATCTATGGTAGATACACTACAATGATGCATCAGTCTCACCAAACGATGTTGTGCTGGGTCTCATAGGATCACTTGCATGTCCTTGGACTTCCTATGATGCCCACAAACTAGGATGACTTGTATTTATAGTAACTACAACAGATCACTCTGATTATCTCACACGAAGCATTTCAAGCCCATGAGTTGTGGTTGTAGTTCTTTTCAAACTGCCATGATTTTAACCAAAAGTTTAGTACAGGTGCAAATTCTTATTTGTGTGATAACTGATAAGTTTATGACATTTTTGTCTTGCATGTTTATTTATAGCTTATATCTCTTTATTGCAATTCATAGGACGAGAATCGGGACATGAATCTGAACTATGATATTTTGATTTATGATCTATTCATGGAAATTGTGCAAAATAATGAGCAACGGTCATTATTTTGTCCCAGTGAAGCTCCAGGTTTGGTTCATTGCTGGGGATATGAGTTCCAGACTGTGTAGAAGAAATATAAAATAGAATTAAGCTGGGCTAGATATACATATTATGCTCATTGCATTGCCTTTTATTAAACAAATTATATAACATTGTGATGGGATAACGACAATATTGAAACATCATCAGCTGCCACTATCTATTTTGTGGGATCATCAGAAGGTGAAACTTATGTACCGTTCTATCATCCTGGTCATTAATTTGTTGGCGTGTAGCTGATGCAATATTAGTGTGTGTGCTTGTTTGTCGCTATTTTGCTGAAACAAGTACCATTATTGCATAGGTTATCATTTATCACTGTTAGAGTTGCAGTTTACCTTTGCCATGTAGATAATGTTCTTACCTCAAATTGACATATAGTGCATTCCAGGCATCAGGTTTTATCACTATTAAGATGTAACAATTGACTTCTCTCAGGGATATTTGACAAATCAGGATATATTCTCCATTATCATCCATGGGTGGCCCTTCACCCTCAGCCACTTCTCTAAACAAATAGAACCCTAGGAATTTCGTCAGATTATCAGATGGTTGCGAACTCGCATCTGGGCTTGCTGCTATTTCCGCTACCGGATAGTCAGTAATACCTCATTGCTTGCTTGACCTTATAACGTTTTATTCTATTTTATCTCTCTAAGAGTTGTTTCTTGAAAAATGAAATCATGTAGATTGTGCTTCATAAAAGTTTCGTAAAAAGGTCTACTGCATGACCTGCTGGGATCTGTGCAATCGCTTTGTTTAGACAAAAAAAATTCATGAACCAATTAGTCAAAAACTTGTGATTGTTGTTAATTTGTCGAAAGATTGGTACTCCCTCTGTAAACAAATATAAGACGTTTTAGATCACTAAAGTAGTGGTCTAAAATATCTTATATTTATTTACAGAGGGAGTACAACCTATTGTTTATACTGATTAGATCTTCTTGTTGGTATTTGCATCTGAGTTCCTATAATATACTTTGTGTGAGCAGCCAGATGACCTGGTCTATGTTCCTCAGCTCTGCTGACATTCATGAATCCATGTATCCACGTATCTCACTTACCACGTTGTCCTAAAAATCATTGACTATGACAGGCTCGGCAAGAAAGGCGCCAGCTGACGGATGGAGGTCACCACCATGACGATCGAGGCCGCATCGACAGACTCAGGTGCATGAGCTCGTTGGTGGTTTCAGTTTCATAATTCTCGTTACACCTAACCTCTGTTCGCTCAATCTCTGACAATTTCGCATATCATTGCATTGTCGAGTATGTGTAGCGGGATGGAAAGCAGCGACGCATCGTCCACGGAGTGGCCGCCATGGGACTAAACCTGCTGTCGGGCGTGGCGAGCTTGCCGACGTTTTACTACGAGCTGTCCAGGCACGGCTGCTCTGTCACGGCAAGCTTTTCTGGCGCGGCTGCTTGTCGCAGTCTCATGGGGTGCTGGTGCTACCTTGCAGCATGCTCTGTCGCGACAAGCTTGCCTGTGTGGCTGCTCGCCAGAGTCTCATGGGATGCTGCCTTGCAGCATGCCCTATCGTAGCAAGCTCGCCGGCGCGGCTGCTTGCCAGAGTCTCATGGGATGCTGCCTTGCAGCATGCTCTGTCGTGGCATGGTTGCCAGCGCGCTCGCCGGAGTCTCATGTGATGCTGCGTTGCAGCATGCTTTGTTGCGGCAAGCTTGCCGGCATGGCTGCTGCAAGTGGGTGCTATGGGTCGGCGGGCTGGTGCCCCTGCAGATAGAGGCGCTCCTACAGGAGATGAGGGAGTAGCTGCAGGACGACAAAGATCAGCTCAACGCCGTGCCAGTGCCACATTTTGGCTGGTACACGCTCGGACGGGCATGGCACCACTTCTTCATTTTCTCTTGCACCGGCTCGTCCTGCTATTTCCACCGAGTTGGAGGAAGATGGAGAGATGAGCCATTTTACTCACTAATAGAAAATCATTTGGGCAGAACTTCCTTTTTCACAAGAAGAGACGAAAATGCTCCATGAAGTTGATTGATTGTGCCTCCAATTTTGGATGCCGTATGCGTTGCTTCTGAACCACTTCCGTTTATGTCTTCGGTCATGTAATCTATATAAGGCACATGTTAATATCTATGAGTCCTAAGCTGATGCATGGTACGAGTGTTGCATTTCCAGTGTTCTCTTATTTTCTTCAGTCAAGACCATGCAATAATAGTGAAGTACACTCAGCAACATGAAAGGGGCGTGCCCAACCTGGCACCGCCCCATGTTCCTCTCAGGCGGCACGCCATGGCGCGCCCCAACCACTAGTACGTGTTAAGCGGATGCGTTTGCCCGGCTATGTACAGAGGAGAGAGGCGGTCTGGGGAGGGATTTGTGTTGCCATCGATAGGCTTTTTTTTAAACACAGTACATATGCAAGCTCTTATATACACGCACATACATTCATCATTATGAATGTACACAGACACACCTTATCCCTATGAGCACCTTAAAGACTGAGCCGGCATATCATTTTGAAATTTACGAAGTCACCGTAGGTACCTCGGCATCGATGGAAACGTCTCTTTCCATTGAATGCACATCGCCGAAAATCCTGAAATAAATCCAAAAATAAATGTGAGCACCAGGACTTGAGCCCTGATGGGCTGGGTTTACCACAATCTAGGGTGTGATGTGTTGTGCATTGCCCTTGTCGGAGGAGGTCGCGCGGTGCGAGCGCTTCCGTGCTTGACGGTTCTCCGTCCACCTGTGTGTTGCCACTATTGCTCCGGTGGATGTTTTGGCGGCTCGCACGCCGCCCGGTCTGTCTTAGGTACGCATTTTTGGACATGTGTAATAGAGAGGCTCGAGCGCCACCCGGTCCGTACTAGGTACGCATTCTTTGACACGTATAATAGAGAGGCTCGAGTACGAGGGAGTGGAGGAGGCAGCCGCTACTTCTCACCCATTGCCATATCCGGCCGCCGCCTCGCCTCTACATGCCGGATTCTGCCGCAGCAAAGCCTGGTAAGGGCGGAGCAGTTTAGACGACGCCGACGTGGTGGTGGTGTGAGGTGAGCAGGAGGAGAGGCTGCACAGGGCCGAGGTCGTCGAGGTCGCGGACGGAGCGGTTGGCCGAGCACGGTGCGAAGCATGTCGTCCATGCGCTCGGTGTCGTGGTTGCCGATGCCAAGCTGCTCTGCATCACTGTTGCCTATGGTGGTGGCGGTGGCGCTCAAGATGGGGGAGCTGACGCCACATCACGTGTATGTGTGGAGAAGAGGGGGACACTGGCGGTTGGGCCCGTGCATGAAAGAAGGACGTCTCAATCGATCTTAAAACTTACTCCCTCCGTTCCTAAATATTTGTCTTTTTAGAGATTCAAATGAACTACCACATACGGATGTATATAGACATGTTTTATATGTACATTCACTCATTTTGCTTCGTATGTAGTCACTTGTTGAAAACTCTAGAAAGACAAATATTTAGGAACGGAGGGAGTATAAAGTAATATAAGCCGTTTTAGATCGAGAACGGCGATAAGCCGGACGAGCCTCGTGTGCTCCTGTTTTCATGGCCAATGAAACAGCGCCACATTTCATACCCATTTATGGGATGAAAATACTGCCGTCTGCGGGTCTTTTATAGTAGTGTTGTAATACGATGGGTGTTGCAACACAAACATTATTTTTTTTTATTAATGAATGAGGCAAATCTTTTACCCCTTTTAAAAAAAAATTGTTGTCTATATATAAGGATAATAGTGGACATACTGTGATGGGCCATACAGACGGTGTGGACGGAGGACAGCACCGGCGTAGCAGCCCTGAAAATGTACCTTTGGTACAGGATCGCAAACGAGATATACCCCGGATCTCACCAACCCAGCGAAATTGCACGAGGCATAGGTAGTCGTCACCAGCTCATCGCTATCAAAGACCTCTTGATGCGGTTGATGGGACTGAATAAACTTTCTTTCTCTATTATAAGTACGGTTGTAGTGCACATAAGTACACGTCCTTTTTTCTTCCCTTCTTATCACCCTAACAACCCAGCATGCGTTACCCGCACATCTGATAGTGACAAGCCAACGTTGACAATTTTTATATCGAACAGTACAAGCCATCCTAGCTCTAGATATCTTCGGTAGGGAGGCCAAGCCTAGCGTACAAGCAATTCTTCCTTCTTCTTTTCTCCTTTTATTTTTTGGTTCGACAATGGTGCAAGCAACTCCTTATTATCCTTTTCATTTTTTGGTTCGACAACAGTACAAGCAATTCTTATCCTCATGGTTGATGTCTTAATACATACTACCTCTATTTTTAAGATTTTTTGATAGTTTAAATAGAACTGCCAAAACAAGATCCCACACACACAAAAAAGAACTGCCGAAACGAGAGGGGCGATTTGGCTCGCGAGCTCATCTACCCCTCCCATGAACAGTAAAATCAAAATAAAGACTAATTTAAAAAAAACTGTTTTTTGAATGGAAGATGTTTCAGTGTGTGAGGTCCATACCAAATTTCAGCTCGTTTGGTCATCTAAGTAGCTATCAACAAAACAGACGAATTTGGGGCCGGTGAAATAGTGTACTGTTCATGTACTATTCGACCTTTTTTTTTGCCGAGAGCAACTTAGATGTCCAAACAAGATAAAATTTGGCACCGACCTCACGCACGGAAACATCTCCCATTTAAAAAATCGGATATTTTTGAAATTTTAAATGTCTTTTTCTTGTTCATGGGGTGCACATGAGCCCAGACTCAGAAATGGATATTCGTGCCAAAACGATTTATATTTAGTAACAAAGGGTGTACTACTTAGGGCGCACGTTTCGTTGGTTACATCGTGTTTGGAGTCTTTGCCTATGTGACCCAGTTAGGACTAACTCAGTAAATACATGCCACAAATCATGTTGTGCATGTAGTTTGATAGCCTGCATGTAGACTGTTTGCATCATCAGCGAACCAACTTCTCACTGTAGTTTGGTTGCCTACGTTGGGCTGGGTTGATGCATTACGCGGTGTATTGGGTGCACGACCTATGTTGTGATCATCCCTTCTCACTAGTGGTGACCGTACCACACATGACACTTACGTTGTAGTTTGAAATAAACATTGTTCCTGTCCTAATTAGTAAACAAATGATAGTTCATCCTAACTACTAACAAATTGCATAACAAATTAACAATCCTATGACTTAATAGGAAAAAGTTCATCAGTGCCTAACTAGGGGGGAGTCCATATCCTAGTAGTCTCCAATTGTTGCTTCTTCTTCCTCTGTTGCTGCTTCTTCTGTTGCTTCTTCTCAAATTTGACCACACCATGGACGAAGGTATCATCATCATCAGCCATCACATAGTCCTCCTCCGGCACAAGCTCATCACAACACCCTTGTAAGATCCGGTTATGGAGGATGCAACATGAAAGAACAAGCTAGCCTAACCTAGGTGGGGAAAGGCTGATACGACTTCTGATCCAGGATCTTAAACCTATTCCTCAGAACTCTAAATGCCCTCTCAATCATAACTCTAAGGGTGAGTATCTAAGATTGAACAATTCATGTGTAGTCCTAGACTCCTAGGCCCTAGCATAGTTCCTAGAAGGGGACTCTTCATATGGTACCTGGTTTTTTTAAGAGTGGACAAACACCAAGCCGACATGTATAGCCAGTATCTCCTCGTTAGACTTGTCATCGAGGATGTTGATGCCCCTGTCAAGCCACGCTGTTAGCAAGAATGTTAGTATCATATGCTTATCCTTCGCAGCCAGCTAACATACATGTGAACTTCAGATCGAAGTCAACAGCAGCAAGCACATTCTGCCTTGTAGTGCTTTCTACCCTTGTATGCTGCAAAAAGTGCCCTTGACACTCTAGCAGACACATTAGTATCATCTATTGCACCAACGCAATCCGATAATGGCATGAAAACATGATGTTATAGCTATATCGGAACAATAGAACGATGTCAAGGCATGAACTACGAGTAGTGCTCACCTTGAAATACAGAAACCATCTTGGGTTGTTGTGAATCTTGCTAGGATTTTGCCATGTTGGTGCCTTGATCATATCTCCTTTGAGCTCCCCAATAGCATAAAAGACTTTCTTGAAATACCTGGAAATGGTCTCTACTGATATCCTTACTGTGTTGTGAATAACCCTAAACCTCTGATTATGACCTACAACATGGGGGAATGTGGCAACTTGCTCTTACATAGAGGTACGGATGTTATCCCCCCCTATTTCTGAACGGCTCCACAAGCTTGGCAAAAGGTGCTCTTTGCACACGAAGCATCCACAGAGCCTCTACATCATGGCAGTTCTAGATGTAGTTCGGATTAGCCATCCTCTCCCAGTCTCGGATTAACATTGGACCATAACGAGGACAGTCTTAGCAGTCCGACGAACAACTCTCTTATGGATCAACATGACCTAGAACTGAATTTCCTGAACAACTAGTTTTGTTTGTTCGTCCATAACCTAGGTGGCATTGATGATGCGATGAGCAGTGGCAAAATCGATACTACACCATACTTAAAAGCCTAGCAAATGGCCTAAAAAGGAGGGGTTGATAGTTGGAGCCGATGACCCCGCCCATGGCATAGATGAGGAGGACGAGATGGAGCCAGAGACGAATGGGAGAAGCAGGTCCTACTACTGGAGATTGAAGTCGTTGCCGTCGCTTCCACAGATATGAGTCACCGCCGCCCACCAAGACAATAATTGAGCCTAGGTTTATCCTCACACTAGACATGAGTGAGTAAATGTGGGCCACTACTAGACTTTGTGCCATCCAATGCCAATCGATTTCCTTTTCCCGCCATCTTCACCCATATTTTCCCTACACCGGCATGTATGCCATGCCCAACTTTTGCGCCCGACTCATCCTGACTCACTAGAAATGACCAATTCAAGTGTTCCTAGCGAGCCAGGCTCTAGGTTGCTTTAAGGTCCGTGCATGTGCCAGTCAGGCTTCCATGTATGCTACCAAACAGGGTTTTCTTGCATCCAGTGGGCCTCCTTGGAGCGATGCAGGCAGCCAACACGCCCTTAGGGAATCTCCTATGCTTACCCTCAAACCGCCCGAAAAGCATCCGGGTCGCACGGTCCAGACGTGTTTTTCCATCCAACGCGCTAATGTATGATGTTTGCTTGAACTGTGTCGGTATTTCCCCAAAGAGGAAGGGATGATGCAGCACAACAACGGTAGGTATTTCCATTAGAGATGAGACCAAGGTTATCGAACTAGTAGGAGAACCACGCAACACCACGTAAACAGCTCCTGCACACAAAGAACAAATACTTGAGCCCGACGTAAGGGAGGGGTTGTCAATCCCTCAGGGTAAAAGGATAAGTAAAATCGTAGTAGTTTGGATAAATAGATCTTGCGGGAGCGCGAGATAAAATAAATAACTAAAAACTGCAACAAGGTGTTTTTGTATTTTTGGATTAATAGATCTGGAAATAAAAGCAAATAAAAATAGATCTTGAAGGCAAATATGATTAAGAAGAGACCCGGGGGCCATAGATTTCTCTAGTGGCTTCTCTCGAGAAAAATAACATACAGTGGGTAAACAAATTACTGTTGAGCAATTGATAGAACTTCAAATAATCATGACGATATCCGGGCAATGATCATTATATAGGCATCACATCCAAGATTAGTAGACCGACTCCTGCCTGCATCTACTACTATTACTCCACACATCGACCGCTATCCAGCATGCATCTAGTGTATTAAGTTCATGGAGAAACGGAGTAATGCAATAAGAACTGTGACATGATGTAGACAAGATCTATTTATATAGAAAAGACCCCATCTTGTTATTCTTAATGGCAACGATACATACATGTCGGTTCCCTTTCTGTCACTAGGATCAAGCACCGTAAGATCGAACCCATCACAAAGCACCTCTCCCCATTGCAAGAAAAATTGATCTAGTTGGCCTAACTAAACCAAAGATTCAAAGAAGAAATACGAGGTTATAAGTAATCATGCATATAAGAGATCAAAAGACTCAAATAACTTTCATGGATAAAAACATAGAACTGATCATAAACTCAAAGTTCATCGGATCCCAACAAACACACCGCAAAAAGAGAGACATCAAATAGATCTCCAAGAGACCATTGTATTGATAATCAAGAGAGAGAGAGAGAGAGAGAGAGAGAGAGAGGAAGCCATTTAGCTACTAACTACGGACCTGTAGGTGTACAATGAACTACTCACACATCATCGGAGAGGCACCAATGAAGATGATGAACCCCTCCGTGATGGTGTCTAGATTGGATCTAGTGGTTCTGGAACTTGCGGCGGCCGGAATTGATTTTCATCGAATCTCCCAGGGTTTTTGGAATATTGGGGTATTTATAGAGCAAAGAGGCGGCGCGGGAGGTCACTGAGGTGGGCACAACCCATCAGGATGCGCCTGGGCCTCTAGGCACACCCTGGTGTCTTGTGCTCACCTCGGACCCCCTCTTCAGTACTTCTTTGGCCCACTGGATGTCTTCTGGTCCAAAAAAATCCACAAAAAGTTTCGCTTCATTTGGACTCCGTTTGATATTGATTTCCTGCGATGTAAAAAACAAGCAGAAAACAGCAACTGGCACTTGGCACTATGTCAATAGGTTAGTCCCAAAAAGTGATATAAAGTTGCTATAAAATGATTGTAAAATATCCAAGAATGATAATATAACAGCATGGGACAATCAAAAACTATAGATCATTGCAGACGTATCAGCACCCCCAAGCTTAATTCCTGGTCGTCCTCGAGTAGGTAAATGATAAAAACAGAATTTTTGATGTGGAATGCTGCCTAACATGTTCATCACATATTATTTTCTTTGTAGCATGGACATTTGGACTTTTATATGGTCCAAAGCAATAGTCTAGTTTTGACATGAAGACTTTATTACTCAAGCATATCAACAAGCAACCATGTCTTTCAAAATATCAACACTAAAGCATGTTATCCCTAGCCCATTATGCTCAATCATTGATCCATTCATGAAACACACTGGCATATTAGCTACACCCAATGCTCAAGTAAGATCATAGTGCCCCTTAGTTGGTGCTTTGTAAGAGAAGATGGAGACTCAAGTAAAATAAAAATTGCATAAAGTAAATAGAAAGGCCCTTCAAGGAGGGAAGTAGGGATTTGTAGAGGTGCTAGAGCTCAAAGCAAAAAAGATAGAGATAAAACATTCTGGGTGGCATGCTTTTCCTGTCAACGAAAACGATCGAGTAGTTTCCAATACTTTCCATGCTAGATATATCATAGGCGGTTCCCAAACAAGAATAAAGTTTATTCCTTTTTTCACCATACTTTAACTTTCCATGGCTAACCGTATCCACGGGTGCCTTCCATACCAACACATTCCAAGGAATTTATTATTTGACAACATAAAGTAAATTCATTTTTCATTTTGGGACTGGGCATACCTAATACCTTTGCCATACTCTCGTGCAATGACAAGTGAATAAACACTCATCTTGAGAATAACATATCTAGCATGGAAATATATCAGCCACCCCCTACCATTTCATGAGCGGTACGAGGACACAAAAGGAAATTTATTTTGAAATTTAGAGATGGCACATACAAATTTTCTTAGAATGGCAAAAGAATATTGCATATAGGTAGGTATAGTGGACTCATGTGGCAAAAATTGGTTTAAAGGATTTGGATGCACAAGTAGTGATCATACTTAGTGCAAATGAGGGCTAGCAAAAGATTGGAAAGCATCCAACCAAGAAACAAAAAATCTCATAAGCGAGCATTAAGCATAACTAACACCGAATAATGCACCACAAGTAGGATGTAATTTCATTTCATAACTATTGACTTTCGTGCTTGCATAGGGAATCACAAACCTTAACACCAATATTCTTACTAAAGCATAATTACTCATCAACATGACTCACATATCACTATCATCATATCTCAAAACTATTAGAAATAATCAAGTTTATTTTGTCCAATGATATTCATGAAAGTTTTTATTATATGCTTCTTGGATATTCATCACTTTGGGACTAATTTCATATGTTGCTTTTGATAGCTCCAACAAATTTAAGTGAAGAACATGAGCATGAAAATTTTCTTCTCTCAAAATAATTTAAGTGAAGCAAGAGAGAATTTCTTAAAAAAATTACGAACTCTCAAGTAAATATAAACGAAGCATGAGAACATTTGTTCAAAAATAGTAAAGCACACCGTGCTCAAAAAGATATAAGTGAAGCACTAGAGCAATTTCATAGCTCATAAAGATTTAAGTGAAGCATAGAGAGCAATTCTAACAAGTCATAGCATAATTTTGGCTCCCTCAACTAGGTGTGTCCAGCAAGGATAGATGACATAAAACACAAAGCAAAACAAGAAAAGACTCATATCATACAAGACGCTCCAAGAAAAACTCATAATATGTGATGAATAAAAATATAGCTCCAAGTAAAATACCGATGGTTGTTAGAAGAAAGAGGGGATGCCATTCGGGGGCATCCCCAAGCTTAGTTGCTTGATACTTCTTCAATATTATCTTGGGGTGCCTCGGGCATCCCCAAGATTATCATTTTGCTAATCCTTATTCTTTCATCCATCGCGATCTCACCCAAAACTTGAAAACTTCAATCACGCAAAACTCAACAAAACCTTCGTGAGATCCATTAGTATAAGAAAGCAAATCACTAAGTATTGTTGCAAACCCATTCATATTTTGTTATTGTATTATATATACTGTATTTTAACTTTTCCATGGCAAAAACTCTTCAAAGGAAACCATAGAATCATCAAAACAAGCACATAACACAACGAAAACAGAATCTGTCAAAAACAGAACAGTCTGTAGTAATCAGGGAACTTCGTATACTTCTGTCACTCCAAAAATTCTGAAAAATTAGGACAACGTAGGAAATTTGTATATCTATCTTGTGTAAAACATTCAGAGCAAAAGAACGTTTCTGTGATTTATGAAAATTATTTTTCTGAGCGCAAAAGTTTCTGTTTTTCAACAAGATCGAATCAACTATCACCCAAATTATCCCAAAGGCTTTGATTGGCACAAACACTAATTTAAACCACAAAAACACATCTAAACAGAGGCATAATTGTTCAAACACCCAAGAACAGAAAGAAAATGAAAAAATAAATTTTATTCATTGGGTTGCCTCCCAACGAGCGCTATCGTTTTACGCCCCTAGCTAGGCATAAAATTTTATTGATGCTCACATAAAAGACAAGAATTGAAGCATAAAGAGAGGATCATGAAACATGTGGCAAAAAAATTAAGTCTAGCATAATTCCTATGCATAGGAATTTTATAAGCAAACAAACTATCATGACAAGAAACATCTAACATATGCAAAGAAGAGGAATAAAACATTAATGATCTCAACATAATGAGAGGTAATTTAGTAACACGAAAATTTCTACAACCATATTTTCCTCTCTCATAATAATTACATGTAGGATCATAATCAAATTCAATAATATAACTATCACATAAAATATTCTCTTCATGATCCACATGCATGCAAAGTTGACACTCTTCCAAAATAGTGGGATTATCATCAAATAAAGTCATGACCTCTCCAAGCCCACATTCATCAAAATTTTCATAAGATTGAACACTCTCCACATATTTTGGGTTATTTTTAGCTAAAGTTGACACTCTTCCAAACCCACTTTTATATTATCGCAAGCATATTCAAGGTTTAATTAAATTTTGAAGATCATAAGAACCATTATCACCCCAATCATGATCATTGAAATAAGTAGTGGCAATAGAAATATTAGCATCCCCAAGCTTGGGGTTTTGCATATTATTAGCAAAATTGACATTAATAGAATTTGTAATAACATCGTTGCAATCATCTTTTCATTCAAGGAGCTATCATGAATGACTTTATAAATTCCTTCGTTTAACACTTCATCACAATTTTCAGATTCATAAATCTCAACCAAAACTTCATAAAGATAATCTAGTGCACTCAATTTACTAGCAATTGGTTATCATAATTGGATCTTTTGAAAAGATTAGCAAGTGAATGAGGATCCATATCAATAAATTTTTAGCAAGCAAATAGAAGTCACATGGCAACACAAGCAAACATGAGATCTGACGAGAAAAGGGCAAACGAAAAAGAGGGAGAATAAAATGATAACTTTTTATGAAGTGAGAGAGAGGAAAACGAGAGGCAAATGGATGATGTAAATTGCAAGGAGATGAGATTTGTGATTATCAACCTGGTAGATGTTGATGATGTCTCCCCGGCAACGGCGCCAGAAATTCCTTTTGATGTTTGCTTGAACTACGTCGATGTTCCCCAAAGAGGAAGGGATGATGAAGCATAGGCACGGTAGGTATTTCCCTCAGTGATGAGACCAAGGTTATCGAACCAGTAGGAGAACCACGCAACACCACGCGAACAGCTCCTGCACACAAAGAACAAATACTTGCAACCTGACGTAAGAGAGGGGTTGTCGATCCCTCACGGGTAAAAGGATAGGTAAAATTGTAGTAGTTTGGATAAATAGATCTCACGGGAACGCGAGATAAAATAAATAACTAAAAGTTGCAGCAAGGTATTTTTGTATTTTTGGATTAATATATCTGAAAGTAAAAGCAAATACAAATAGATCTCGAAGGCAAGTATGATTAAGAAGAGACCCGGGGGCCGTAGATTTCACTAGTGGCTTCTCTCGAGAAAAATAACATATGTTGGGTAAACAAATTACTGTTGTGCAATTGATAGAACTTCAAAAAATCATGACGATATCCAGGAAATGATCATTATATAGGCATCACGTACAAGATTAGTAGACCGACTCCTACCTGCATCTACTACTATTACTCCACACATCGACCGCTATCCAGCATGCATCTAGTGTATTAAGTTCATGGAGAAATGGAGTAATGCAATAAGAACGATGACATGATGTAGACAAGATCTATTTATGTAGAAATAGACCACATCTTGTTATCCTTAATGGCGACGATACATACATGTCGGTTCCCTTTCTGTCACTGGGATCAAGCACCGTAAGATCGAACACATCACAAAGCACCTCTTCCCATGGCAAGAAAAATCGATCTAGTTGGCCTAACTAAACTGTCGTGGAATTGTCACGGCAGATGTCCTAGTGAAAGGACTTAGTCGTGCAGCCATCGCAACTAGGAAGCTTGAAGGGGTTAAAATGGGACAAAGGACACGGGAGTTTATACTGGTTTGGTCCCTTGCGGTGAAGGTAATGGCTTAATCCAGTTTGAGGTGGGATTGCTTATGTCTCGATTAGAAGGGAGCGAATCCGCTTGACCTAGCTCTCGATTTGATGTTATTTGTCTTGAACCGCCGCCGGGTCGTCCCTATATATACAGAGGTCGACGCCCAGCGGCTCACAGAGTCCCGGCCGGCTCATAAACAGTGTCCGGCTTGGTCTCTCTCTATTCTTGCCTTACAATACAAGTTATATACATATGGCGGTTTATCTCTACGGGCCTTGAGTCGCCTTTGGGCTTTGGGCCCTTAACTGAACCGCCATCTTCAAGTGTCGTCATGGGCTTCATATCTTGAATCGCCATAGGTATAACCCGGCCCCTCCTGGGCGGGTCATACCTAATAGTTATATCTCCAACATTAGGCCCCAGATTGATTTGAACTGGTTCATGTCAATCTTAAACACTTAGAAAAATCTTCTACTCTTCATTGTGCGAGAATATATAACCCGCCATGGCATCATCTTCTGGATTTACGATAACTCGCTCCGACGGCATCTGCCATTACTTCACACTTTATCCAACATATCTCAACGGATCCTTATCTTAATGACCATCCCGAGAATCGAGGCGTCCTGGTAGCTGGATAACCATATTTTCGGCCTCCTTGTTTTTTGCGCCCATTTATTAGTCTTTCCCTTATAAATAGCCACGACCCAGTCTTTTCTTATTCTCCCCCTTTCCAGTGTCTTCTTCCTCTCGCAACCCTTTTGCCGCTCGAGCTCCAACGCCGCTGCAGAGCACCTCGTCCTCCTCAACCTCGGCCGCTGCATCAACCTGAGTTGGACCAGAGTACGTCGGCGTCCCGCCATAGTTGAATCTGCACTTGTAAGTGCTTCTTCTTCCGCGCGTTAGATCGCATTAGGGATCCTGACTGTTCATCGTGTTCTTCATGGTTTCTCCATAGTTCCTCCACCGTAGCCTCTTTGGATCCAAAAGCAATATAGAACTTATGCGGCGGTGGTTTTGCTTCCACTTTTAATACCAGTAGACCCCCTTTGTCTGGAAAGAGATATTATAATAGCTTACGAACTCATCTGTACTAGTTTTTTTGGTCTAGATTAATTTCTTTTTCCTAACCACCCGTTGATCCAAAATAATAGCTGTAGCCTGTGAAACTTGTTTGTGTAACACTTAGCCAAAAACTGCATTTTGTTAGATCCACCTAGTCGTGGCGGCTTAAACCGCCGGCTTAATAGGAATGCTCAATAGATAATATCAACCACTCATGGCGGCTTAAATAACTTGAGATGGCGGTTTAAATAACCTGACGTAATTAGCCAGATACCATTAGGCCCCTTAATAAGCCACCATTTTGAATATGTATTGTAAAACTTTCTCTCTGGCTTAAATTTGAACTGGCAATTTTTACTCTTTGTTAGGCTTCCTTCTCCACAATGCCACCCAAAACAAGCACTTCATGCAACTGGGTCAAATCCATCGTCACGGATAGTACCCTTGATGACTTTGTAAAAACCGGCTATCTGCCAAAGAAGGAAGTCATGTCGTACCGTGCTCCTGATCCAACAGAAGAAAAATCTCAGCCCAAAGAAGGGGAAGTCATCGTTTTTACTGATCACATGATCCGGGGCTTTTCGCCACCCGGCTCAAAATTCTTTAGAGATGTTCTGCACTTCTTTGACCTCCGTCCTTAAGACATCGGACCCAACTCCGTGTCTAATATTTGCAACTTTCAAGTGTTTTGTGAGGTGTATCTTGAAGAAGAGCCCAGCTTGCTACTCTTCAGAGAGTTGTTTTATTTGAACCGCCAGAATGAATGTGCCAACGAACCTAGTTTGGAGCTCGGCATGGTCTCAATCCAACGACGGAGAGATGCCATTTTCCCTTATGTGAATCCACCAAGTCACCCCAAAGACTGGAACCAGACATGGTTCTACTGCCAAGATACTTCTCCGGTTGATGAGAACCCTCTGCCCGGCTTTCGCGCCCTGTGCCTCGAGTCTAATCATCCTCTTCTAGACAAGTTGTCAGCTATGGATCGCCAGAAAATCGCCCCCACCATGGCTAAAGGCTTTTTGGGGAACGGTTTAAATGGTATTGACTTGGTCCGGGTTTGGGTTGCCTGGAGGATCATTCCGTTGAGCCGCCGCTCCGGTTTGATGTGCACCTACACGGGCGATAAGAATGACCCTCTGCGGCACAGCCCTGACGATTTACCTGACGACGTCATTGATGATATGAAAAAGTCACTCTTGAATGAAAGCCTAGCAGATTGTGGCAAGGTGGGCTTAAGCCCTTTCTGCAAAGCTAACCTGGCTCCAACGGTAAGCCGCCAAACTGAAGAAATTTACCTTCAACCTTAATGTTTGGTTTTTACTCAAACCTTTACTGATTTTCACAGGCTGACGACAAATTTTGGAAAACAAAGTATGATCATGAGGCTGCAAAGAGGGCCAGGAAGGCCAAGAGAGCCGCCAGGAAAGCCGCCACCAAGAAGAGAGGAAAGAAGACCAGCGCCTCTGACTTGCTTCAACTAGAAGATTCCTCTGAGTCAGAGGTAGCTCTTGACTCTCTTGGCTCATTTTTTAACCACCTTATTGACACTGATTATCATCAGGATGACACGGGAACGAGCCACAGAGTGGATGAAGAGGTAACTATTATTTCCTCCAACTCCGAGCCTTTGCCAAGACAGAAAATCCGAAGAGTAACCCGGAAAGTAAGATTTTCACATCCCTTAGCTTATCAGGATCCTCAATTTCTTTTGAAGCAACAGATTCATGAGAGCCGGAGGTAGACCCGGACCAGCAAGGACGCGGAACTCTCCTCCGGCTTACCAAATACACCAAGGAAGCGCCGGAACGAGGACACCTCCGACTTAAATTCTTTTTATCCTTTGGCGGGTCTCACTTGTCAACCACTCAACTCTTCTGATTCAAATTATCAGGAAACTTCACCTTCCTCCGGCGACTCAATCCAGTCCAACATGCTGGCTTTTAAGACCGCTCCAAGGTAATGATGATTTATTTATCCTGTATTCATTTCAATTCTTTATATTTGTACTGACCTTTTTGATCTTATGCAGCGGAAAAGCAAAGCCCAGCAAGAGGGTGAAAAAGAACAATCTGGCCAAAGAGCCAACCATCAACAAGCCGGAACTCCAAACCACCGCACCTGAGGCCTCTGTTCCTGAGCCGCCGCTTGAACTGGCTCATGATACGCCAACATCAACTGCTGACCCGCCTGCCGATCAAGCCGCTGACGGCTCTATAAACCCTGAAGTCTCTAGCCTGGCCAAGACAGCCGACCCACAAGATGTTGATGTAGAAATTACCAAGACCGGCTATACTGAGCCGGGGAGACCTACTGTGCTAGCCAAGTGTTCTGCCAAAGAGAGCACATGGAGCGCCGTAAGGTCAGAGTTGATGTTGCTGACTATACTCACATGAGCATTGGGGAAGTCTTTTCTGGCTATCTTAGCCAAGTGCACAGCAGTCGTGACCTCGAAGTTGATATATATGGTGAAACAAATGCACCAGAAATTTGAGGTATAAACTCTTCCCTTCACTGAATTATCCTTATTATGCCTGCCCCCAATTCTATTGCTTATGATGAATATGCTGTAGACTTAGAACAAACTTATGAGCATCAGTAATATCCTTTGGTTAAGCCTGTAAAAAAATCTGGCTTAATCTATAGTCCCCAAGGGCCGGTTTAATTAGCATGAATAAGCTGGTCCTTCACCTACCTGTGTAGAATATAGTACTTGTGTAGCATTAATAGCAATATGCATTAGCCCCCAAGTGCCAAGTACTCTTGCTTGCAAAGTGCTTGGGACTTACTCTCATGAAGCGCCACTTAGACAGAACTTTCGGTAGACATTAGCCCCCAAGTGCCAAGTGTTGTTGCTTGCAAAAGGCTTCAGACTTAACACTGTATACTAATATTCACTACTAGGGAAAACCTTATACACAGAATCTTAGCAGCAGCGTGGTTTAAAAACAGATGCTACTGCTAATTAGCAGTAGCGAGCTTCAAAAAACAACGCTACTAATATCTAAGTAGCAGTAGCGCTCTAGGTGAAACGAGCGCTACTACTATAATTGCCACGGTGTTGCCTCCAGGCTAGATATAGTAGTAGCGCCCTTCCGAGGGACGCACTACTGCTAAAATACTTAGTAGCAGCATTTTTCCTCAAAACTCGCTACTGCTAAGTATCACCACAACTAATTAAGTTTAGTCCCATACTGCTAAGCGAACAAGGTGTTTACCACCTTAAATATGTTACTTCTCAACCTATCTCGAGCACTTGGTCTTCAATGAACTATATGTGTATGATTTGTGGCTGCAATATGAATCCTCGCCTGTACCTATACAGGTACAGTGAGGATTCATGTTGACTATTTAGATTCTACACAAAAAGATCAATGATGACCAATGTATATTCTTGATGTTTTTACATTGCTTAGACTTAGAGCATTTTTTCAGGACAAAGCGTTACTGATATTGGGATAAACAAAAGAAATAACTGCTTCCATTAGCAGTAGCATTTTTTACTAAAATGCGCTATAGATAAGTTAGCTATAGCGCTTTTTCCTTAGAGCGCTACTGCTAGTTCGACTTAACCACCCCCCGGCTCAAAATTTCGCTAAGTCCTCCTTTCACCCCCCCCCCCTCCCGGCCTGTTCCC
>LT934112.1:581424246-581453182 GCA_900231445.1 Triticum turgidum subsp. durum | reverse complement strand
GTTAATTTAGGGTTCATAGATAATGATTTTTAGTAGTAGTGGATATTAATTAGTAGTAGTGATGGTAAACTAGTTGTATAATTAGCAGTAGTAGATGTTAATTAGTAGTAGATGTAGTAGTAGATGTTAATTAGTAGTAGTAGATGTACTAGTTTCTTTCTATTTATAGTAAGTTTATATTTAGTAAGAATAAGTTGAATTAATAGAACTAGTTTAGTTTTAGTTGAACTAGTTTAGTTTTAGTTGAACTAGTTTAGTAAGTAAATTAATAACTAGTACACCTCCGAGTTTAGTTGAACTAGTTTAGTTTTAGTTGAACTAGTTAGTTTTAGTTGAACTAGTTTCTATTTATAGTAAGTTTATATTTAGTAAGAACTAGTTGAATTAATAGAACTAGTTGAACATGTCATATTTGTTATTATTTTTTAGTTTAAGAAATTATTTCATGTTTTGGTTACACCTCTGAGTGGCCTATGTTTTGCCGGAGTGTTGATTAATTTCTGTTCCGCCAAATTTCAGGCGCTCGATATGTCCTCTTTTAGCAAAGGTCATGCCGGATTTTTCCGTGAATTTTGGCATGACTTGTGCTAGAATATGTACAAGTTTAATCTTTGAATTATGAACGTAGGAAATGTCGTACTCGGACGACGACAGTCTCCCGGGGGAGTGCAGCTGGTGCCACGACGATCGAGGTATGTGCGACAGGTTCATTGAGCTGGATGAAGATTGGCGCTTCAGCATTAAGCTCGGGGAGACCTTCGATGTTGAAACGGTGCGCAACAACGACAAGTGTTTTTTTCGTAATTAAGCATGACTTCAACTATTTCAACGGCTAATTTTCATCTTTTACAATTCGACTAGCTTATCCCATGCTATGCAAGACGCTATGTCTTTGAGAGGATGGGTTTTGAAGACCATGAACATTTTGAAACAAAGAAAATACACCTAAGGACCCATCATGATATGGATTTTGAAGTAAATCTGTGCAATGCTCAGAGCGTAACCCATTTTGGTTGCCAAAATTGGGAAGCACTTTGCAAAATGTATGGTTTTTATGAGGGTATGATTGTCACCATGGATCTTGGTGATCCTGACATCGAGCAAGACAATATGGACATTTGGGTCCTTGTTGATACCCTTCCGATTGTACCGCTATGTGAGTTTCACAAACATAGTTATTAACTAATTTATATTGTTTATTTCAAAATAGTTGACAACTTATTTCCATTGACAGCTTATTTTGATTCTTCAGAGACTGTGCGGAAGATGGTAGACAAAACCCACTACACTGATGGCTCCGAATTAACTTATAAGGAGAAAATTCATCTGATCGCATTTTGTACTCTTCTTGAGGATTACAATAACTATTATCGAACTCCTCCAAATTATGGTGAATACGTGCCACTAGTGCACGTGTTGAACCACGGTAACTTCTCTGGAGATACCCTGGTAAGATTTTTTACTATTACGACATCCATGCATCTTTTGCATACTTGTAAAACTAGTACATCATTGCTAACTACAAAGTTATTACTATGTTTTTCAATAGAAACTCCCATGGATTGTGTGCCTCATATGATGTATCTGAATGGTCGCCTTACAGTTCTGAACATACTGCCATGTAAATCTAGGGAGCTCACCTGTGCATATCAGATTTCTAAAACCGATGAACACATGTTCATCAAAGAATGGAAGAAATGTATGGAAATTCGCAAGGAGGTTCATGGAAGTAACATTCAGCGAAAGGCAAGAATTGGAGACAGGCTAATCTCCATTCTCCGTTAAGGAGAGTCAGCGGTTATCTTGTTTTTTGCTATTTTACCTTAGAAAATGTAGTAGGTCTTAATCGAATGTAGTAGGTCCTATGAGGTACAATATGTTTATTATGTGGTAATGTGTTAGAGTTGATAATGAGGAGTACTTGTGATTACGGCTAGTGACCAATTTGCTATGTGATGTCATTGATGAAAACGATGATCTTGAGGAGGTGTTATATGACAATGATGTATTATGATGATAAGTTGTTAATGATATGATGATGATGATGATGATATTATTATATCATTGGGTGAAAGAACTGCGGATTAGTTTCAAGTGGATGGACATCCACTTGAAACTAGTCCACGGTTCTTTCACCCCGTGATGTAATAACTCATTATGATGTAAAAACAATCTCTAAATTCCTGTTGTATGAAAACTTGTGTAAAGGTGTATGAATACAACATGAAATAAAAAAGAAATAAAATACTAAATAATAGTAGTAGCACGGGCAAGGAGAAGCGCTACTACTAATTACCAGTAGCGCTCTTCTGGAGAAGCGCTACTACTAAGTCAATTTAGCAGTAGTGTGGGTCTAGGCACGCTATTGCTAAGCTTTAGCTGTAGTGCCTTATCAGTAGCGCTCCTGCCCGCGCTACTGATAGGCCTAAAACCCGCGCTGCTGCTAGGCTTTTCCCTAGTAGCGATTCATGATTTTGACCCGGTATCTGTACAGGCCACCACTACTCAACTTCAATCAGAGTTGTCTGAATTGAAGAATCGCCTGGAGTCACAGGAGACTGAAACCCAAAGGGCAAATTCCAAATTTGAATTCAGTATATATGAACAAGAGAAATTGAAATCCGAGTTGAGAAAAAGGCCTGGGCTGAAGAAAAAATTGCCTTAACCCAACGAGCTAAAAAAGCAGAGGCGGCTCTTGAAGAGTTGACCGCTGATTTGTCCAGCTTAAAACGCCATATATCTCAGATGGTCTCAGCAATCTTTGGTAAGTCGCCCTACAAGTATCAAGTATTGAATCTTTCTGCTGGTCATATGAATTATCATTAACTCACCTGATATTGCTATGCAGGCCCCTAGAGCACAAATCTCAACCAGGACATGCTGGTGAAGCTGAAGGCGGTTTACACGCTCGTGGAACAACTTTACACTGGATCTCAGCACGCCTTAGCCACAGTTGCTCTGTCAAACAAAGTCCCCACACTCCTGGTAGATGTGCTAAAGAAGCTTTATTTGTTGCCCCGGTGATTCAATGAATTAAGGCGATTGTCTGCGAAAGCCGAAGCCGTGGCTGCCTTAAGCCGGGCCAAAGCTTGGCTACCGGAATTAGACCCAGCCGAAATCGCCATTGGGTATCCAAGCCTTAAGGAGGATGGAACTTCATTCGAACAGGAGGACTTCGCCAGTTGTGTAAAGGAAATACGCCATGTGGCCACCCTGATTGCTGATGAGGCGGATCTCACCAAGTACCATCCGGGTTATGACGCGGAGAATCGGAGGATGCCGACGCCGCATTATAAAGTGACAAGCCTAATCCCACCAATCCGTAAGCATACCTTCGCTCCTGAAGTTGACTCGGTCGGACTAATTGATGATGAAGCTGAATTTGAAGCTTTGAATGGCATTGACTGGTCGTCATCAACCTTCCAGGACAGGGAACAGGACGAAGGAGTGGAGAGGGTTGATCCGGAAGCTTCAGGTCAACAAGAGAATTGATCCGCCGGGCGGCTCATATTTGTAGCCTGTTGAAAAACAATTTAATCATTTGGACTCGGGGAGTCATGTAATAGGGTAGAAATAACTTTTCTTTGTCGTGCCATTGTGCATGTTTTGGTGCTCAACATTGTTAAGCCCCCGTCTTATATTCGCCCCTTTTTATACTTATCATCTATTTTCCTTATGCATAAGAAAGTCTTTGAACTGTCCTACACACAGAAATAGATCACAAGAACCCTTGGCGGCTTACCGCAGGGCGGGTCATAATATCTTACATACAACCACTAATATGGAAAAAGGAGTCATAGATAAGCCTGTTATGAATTATAGCTTTGAAAACACAACTATAATATCATACCTGTGATTTTGAATTTGCACTACCGGTTTATGTGACCTGAACCCAATCCTTAGAAGCCAACACTTCCAAATGTATGATGATTGTCCTATGCTGGCGACTTATCGTCCAAAGACAAGCCGGGTTAAATATAAACCACACATATACTTAGATCTAAACAAAAAAGTCTCAAGATAAAACCAAAGATTGTTTTCAAAAAACTTAAGCCAAATAGAAAGAAAAATCGAGGCTTCTAATTCGAATACGATCAGTAAACCAGACCAAAGGGGTTAAGCTAGGATTCGAATATGATCATGTAGCCCCCAGTGGTTTTGATGTTGCGCCGATCAACAGGGTACCCACAGCTATGTTCTCTTTGGTTCGAATACGACCTATGTTTGAACAGGATGCCCCCAAATGTCCTTGAGAGTTTTTTTAACGACTCTGATTTGAAGACGATCCAAGTCAGACCCAAAAGAGGTTAAGCTATGATTCAAACACAATCAAGAAGCCCCCAAGTGAGTTTGGCATTGTGCCAATCAAGAGGGTACCGACAGCTATGTTCTCTTTGGTTCGAATACGACCTATGTTTGAACAGGAAGCCCCCTAGTGATCATGAGGTTTAACGGCTAGATTCGAATACGATCATGAGCCGGACCAAGAGGGTTAAGATAGATTCGAATACGATCAGCCCCCAATTGGTCGCTGGAATTATGATGACGAAAACATATGATCATTGAGGATGAAAAGGACAGACTGCTTTATTCCTTATCATAATATATGGATCATCAAAAATATGTACATCATGAGAGCCGGTGGCTCAAGTGTAGTAAGGTCGAAGATGAGCAATATTCCACGGCCGATGGGTCTCCTCCTCCGACTTACGTGAGTCTTTGTGCTCTCGAACATCGATAAGGTAGTATGACCCATTGTTCAAGTTCTTGCTGACCACAAAGGGCCCTTCCCAAGGTGGGGATAACTTGTGTGCATCCGTTTGATCCTGGATGAGCCAAAGCACCAAATCACCTTCTTGAAAGGTTCTGGACTTAACCTGGCAGCTGTGATAACGCCGCAGGTCCTGCTGGTAAATCTCCGAGCAGGCTGCAGCCAAGTCACGCTTTTCATCTAATAGGTCAAGTGCATCCTGATGCGCTTGTTCATTATCAGCTTCAACATAAGCCGCCTCATGGGGCGAGTCATGACGGATGTCACTAGGTAGAACTGTCTCTGCTCCGTAAACCTTGAAGAAAGGCGTGTAACCCGTAGACCTGTTGGGGATAGTATTGATGCTCCATATCACAGAAGGTAACTCCTCCACCTAACAACCCGACATTCGTTGCAAAGGAACCATAAGCCGGGGCTTGATGCCTTTCAAGATTTCCTGATTGGCTCTTTCAGCTTGACCATTGGATTGGGGGTGAGATACTGATGAAACATCAAGCCGGATATGCTCATGTTGACAGAACTCCTCCATGGCACCATTGGACAGATTAGTGCCATTGTCAGTTATAATGCTATGTGGAAAGCCAAAACGAAAGATCACCTTTTCATGAATTGAACCGCCATGGCTGCGTCACACTTACTAACTGGCTCTGCCTCAACCCACTTTGTGAATTTGTGAACCGCCACCAAGAGGTGGGTCTTTTTATCTTTGGATCTTTTGAAAGGCCCAACCATGTCGAGTCCCCAGACTGCAAACGGCCAAGTAATTGGAATCATCCTAAATTCTTGAGCCGACACGTGAGCCCGTCGTGAGAATTTCTGACAACCATCACATTTACTGACCAGATCCTCCGCATCAGCATGAGCCGTCAGCCAATAAAATACATGATGAAAAGCTTTGGCCACAAGGGACTTTGAACCAGCATGATGGCCAAAATCTCCTTCATGAATCTCACGAAGAATTTCTTGACCTTCCTCAGGAGAGACACAACGCTGAAACGCCCCAGTGACACTGTGATGATGCAAGTCACCATTGGCAATTGTCATTGACTTAGACCACCGGGTTATCTGCCTAGCCAAGGTTTCATCCTCAAGCAACTCGCCCCGGGTCATGTAAGCCAAATATGGCACTGTCCAATCAGGGATGACGTGAAGAGCCGCCACCAATTGTGCTTCCGGGTCAGGAACAACCAAGTCTTACTCTGTAGGCAACTTGACAGAAGGGTTATGCAGAATATCCAAGAAAGTGTTAGGTGGCATCGGCTTATGCTGAGACCCTAGCCGGCTTAAAGCATTAGCCGCCTCATTCTTTCTACGATTAATGTGCTCCACTTGGTAACCCTTAAAGTGTCCAGCAATGGCATTAACTTCACGGTGATAAGCCGCCATGAGGGGATCCTTGGAATCCCACTTTCCTGGGACTTGCTGAGCCACCAAATCTGAGTCGCCAAAGCACCTTACCTGGCTTAAGCTCATCTCCTTAGCCATCCGAAGACCATGGAGCAAGGCCTCATACTCAGCTGCATTGTTAGTACAAGGAAACATAAACCTTAGCACATAACAAAATTTGTCACCTCGAGGGGAAGCTAAAACAACTCCATCCCCCGAGCCCTCCAATTGCCTGGACCCATCAAAGTGAATAGTCCAATATGTATTGTCTGGCTTCTCTTCAGGCATCTGCAGCTCTATCCAGTCGTTGATGAAGTCCACCCGTGCTTGAGACTTGATAGCAGTGAGTGGCACATACTTTAAACCATGAGGCCCAAGTTCAATGGCCCACTTGGCGACTCGTCCTGTGGCTTCTCTGTTTTAAATGATATCTCCTAAAGGAGCAGAACTGACCATAGTGATGGGATGACCCAGAAAATATTGCTTAAGCTTCTGGCTTGGCATGAACACCCCATAAATGAGCTTCTGCCAGTGTGGATATCTTTGCTTGGACTCAATAAGCACCTCACTGATATAGTAAACCGGCCATTGACCGGATATTCCTTGCCAGCGTCCTTGCGCTCCAACATAATGGCCACACTGACAGCACGTGTGTTAGCAGCCACATATAACAATAATGGCTCCTTATCAATGGGAGCAGCAAGAACCGGTGGCACAGCGAACTGCCTCTTCAAATCTTCAAATGCAGCATTAGCAGCATCACTCTAGACGAAGTCGTCTGTTTTCTTCATCATCTGATACAGTGGTATGGCCTTCTCACCTAACCGGCTTATGAACTGTCTTAAGGCGGCAATACGACCCGCCAAACACTGAACATCATTGACTCACACCGGCTTAGCCAAAGAGGTGATGGCTTTTATCTTCTCCGGGTTAGCTTCAATGCCTCTGTTAGAAACCAGAAAACCCAAAAGCTTGCCTGTTGGCACACCAAAAACACACTTGGCCAGGTTAAGCATCATCTTGTAGACCCGGAGATTATCAAAGGTTTCCTCCAGATCATCTATCAAGGTCTTCTTCTCTCTAGACTTCACCACAATGTCGTCCACATAGGCATGAACATTGTGCCCAATCTGATTGTGAAGATAGTTCTGCACAAATCGTTGATAAGTCGCCTGGGCACTCTTGAGCCCAAAAGGCATAGATACATATCAGAAGGCTCCAAAAGGAGTAATAAAAGCCGTCTTCTCCTGGTCCTTAACTACCATCTTGATCTGATGATAACCAGAATAAGCATCCAAAAAGCTCAAACGCTCACAACCCGATGTAGCATCAATGATTTGATCAATACGAGGGAGAGCAAAGGATCAGCCAGACAAGCCTTGTTTAAGTCCGTGTAATCCACACACATACGCCTGGTGCTGTTCTTCTTAAGCACTAGCACCGGGTTAGACAACCACTCTGGATGAAAAACTTCAACAATGAACCCGGTCGCCAAGAGCTGGGCCACTTCCTCACCAATGGCCTTACGCCTCTCCTCATTGAGCTGCCAAATAAACTGCTTGACCGGCTTAAATTTTGGATCAATATTGAGAGTGTGCTCAGTGAGTTCTCTTGGTACACCTGGCATGTCAGAAGGTTTCCATGCAAAGATGTCCCGGTTCTCACGGATGAACTCGATGAGCGCGCTTTCCTATTTGGGATCCAGGTTAGGACTAATACTGAACTATTTAGATGAGTCGCCAAGAACAAAGTCAACCAGCTTGGTATCGTCGGCCGATTTAAACTTCATTACCGGCTCATGCTCTATGGTTGGCTTCTTCAAAGACGTCATGTCTGTCGGGTCAACATTGTCCTTGTAAAACTTCAACTCCTCTATTGCACAGAAAGACTCAGCGTAAGCAGCATCGCCTTACTCACATTCCAAAGCTATCTTCCGACTCCCATGAACTGTGATGGTACCCTTATGACCCGGCATCTTGAGCTGCAGATAAACATAACAAGGCCATGCCATGAACTTTGCATAAGCCAGCCGTCCAAACAGAGCGTGATATGGGCTTTTGATTTTGACCACCTCAAAAGTTAACTTCTCAGCCCTGGAATCATGCTCATCTCCAAAGGCCACTTCCAGCGCAATCTTACCCATCGGGTACGCCGACTTACCCGACACCAGTCCATGGAAAACAGTGTTGGACGTCTTAAGATTTTGATCAGTCAACCCCATGCGAGGAAAAGTCTCATAATAAAGGATGTTGATGCTGCTGCCTCCATCCATGAGCACTTTAGTGAATTTATATCCACCAACCTGAGGTGCCACCACCAAAGCCAAGTGACCCAGATTGTCAACCCGGGAAGGGTGATCTGCCCTACTCCAAAGAATAGGCTGCTCAGACCATCTCAAATAACAAGGAACCACCGGCTCAACGGCGTTCACAGCCCTCTTATGAAGTTTCTGGCCCTGTTTGCACAAACTGGTGGTAAACACATGGTATTGTCCACTATTTAGCTGCTTCGGATTACTCTGATATCCGGATTGCTGCTGCTGCTGACCCCCCTGGCCAAATTGCTGATTATAACCGCCCTGATTACCTTGAGGGTTTTGAAAGTTGGAATTAGAACCGCCACCCGGGCCATGAAAACCGACGCTGCCTGAGCTGCCGCCCGGTCCATGATTGCTGTCAAACATGTTAGAATTCTTGAAAGCCTTCATGATCGTACAATCCTTCCACGGGTGAGTGGCCGGTTTCTGCTGAGTACCATGCCTTGGACATGGCTCATTTAGAAACTGCTCAAGAGTGGGACGGGACCCGCCGGACCGAGGAGGTGGTTTTCCCTTACGTTGTTGATTGTTGCCCTGCGCATTGGTGTTAGCCACAAACTCCGAGCTACCATCAGTCTTACGTTTATTATTGCCCCCTTGATTTGTCGGGTTATGCTGAGGACCCTTGGCATTGCCGCTCTTTTTTCCCTTCCCTGCCTTCTCTTTGTCAGACTTGGGATCCTTGGTACTATCAGAGTCGGCATATTTGACTAGAGCCGCCATCAGCTGGCCCATGTCATTACAATCGCGCTTGAGCCGCCCCAGCTTCTGTTTCAGAGGCTCAAAACGACATTTTTTCTTCAACATTAAGACTGCAGAGTCAGCATCCATCTTATCAGATGAATGTATTATGGCCTTGACCTGGCGCACCCAATGGTTGGTGGACTCACCCTCCTCTTGCTTGCAATTAGTCAAGTCCACTATCGACATGGGTTTCTTGCATGTATCCTTAAAGTTCTGAATAAACCGAACCTTTAACTCTGCCCATGAGCCAATGGAACTAGTTTGCAGCCCCTTCAACCAAGTGCGGGCCGTTCCACCCAGCATCATGGTGAAATACTTGGCCATTGCAGCATCACTGACTTCCAATAGTTCCATGGCCATCTCATAGCTTTCGATCCATGCCCCAGGTTGTAAGTCGGCCGTGTAATTAGGCACCTTTCGAGGTCCCTTGAAATCCTTGGGCAAACGCTCATTATGCAGAGCCGACACCAAACAAGGTACGCCCCCAGTCCTAGTGGCCACGCCAGCTTCAATTGAAGACGTTGGATAAACCGGAAAAGACTGTTAAGCCGCCCGCTGAGCCGCCTCCTCAGCCGCCTGCTGAGCCGCCCGCTCAGCCTCTTGAGGTATCCTATCCTGATCAACCAAGTTAGGATCTCCATCACGTGCCGGGTCATGGCCACACGGCTGGTCACGGCGCCGGGCGTTCCTTGAAACGGCTGCTGAATCCATGTGACTGTTATAACTCGGGCTCCGGCTTGGGCGAGGGGTCGAATGAATCATGTCTCGACTATAAGAGTACGCCTCCTCCTGCGCCAAAGCCGTCTAAAGAAGTTCTCTGACCCTTCGTGTTTCAACCGCCTTCGGAGAGTCGCCATCCACCGAGAGAGCCACCAATCATGCCACAGCAGGGATCATGTTCTCCAAAGGGTTAGAATAACGACCCAGTGGTGTTGGTACATAGTGAGGTGGAGAAGTATTTAGACGAGTGGGTTCCGTCACACGTGGCTGAACTGGCATCCCAGCCCCGGGTGTTGCAACCCGGTTTACCTCCGGTGGTTTACTGGGTGTCGGTGTCAAAACCGGCGGATCTCGGGTAGGGGGTCCCGATCTGTGCGTCTCGGGTGATGGTAACAGGAAGCAAGGGACACAGATGTTTACCCAGGTTTGGGCCCTCTTGATGGAGGTAAAACCCTACTTCCTGCTTGATTAATATTGAAGATATGGGTAGTACAAGAGTAGATCTACCACGAGATCATAGAGGCTAAACCCTAAGAGCTAGCCTATGATGGTATGATCGTAAATGTGATCGGCCTTCTAACGAGCAACCTCTCCGGCTATATTGACACCGGGGAGAGCTAGGGTTTACATGGAGTCGGTTACAAGGAAGGAAACACAATATCCGGATCGCCAAGCTTGCCTTCCACGCCAAGGAGAGTCCCATCCGGACACGGGCCGAAGTCTTGAGTCTTGTATCTTCACGCTTCAATAGTACGGGCGATGTATACAGTCCAGCTGTCCAGATACCCCCTTATCCAGGAATCCCTCAGTAGCCCCTGAACCAGGCTTCAATGACGATGAGTCCAGCGCGCAATCTTGTCTTCGGCATTACAAGGCGGGTTCCATCTCCGAATACTCCAAAGCACCTGTTACGACGAATAGTGTCCAGCATCCCATCAATGTTGTACTCCTCGGCTTCAGTGTCTCAATAATGACCATCTCCACACGTCGAGCAAATGCGAAGAGTCAAGGCATTTTTGCATCTACCACCCTCAATCCTCCAGGTTGTCCGTCTATTTGAAGGGACGGGGATTCTCAGATCCAAACCTCACTCTCCCTCCCTGAGCTAGCATCCAACAGAGCGCTCCGCGAAAAACCATTCCAACATGGCCGGCCGTCGCAGCTCTTCTGCTCGCCCTCCTTGTTCCAAGTCGGGGGATTGGGGAGAGTGTTCAGTTCCTCATAGTCGTTTGATAGAGTTACAAACCCAAGGGTTTCTCCCACCGGCATTCATGGTCCCTGTCCGAGCCGGAATAGCCACTTATGACGGAGGGGAACAAGCGGAGGGATCTCCAAATCCATCTCCAGAGGAGCGTATATGCCTCATCCCGCATCTGCTAAGGGGCGTCGGGTTTCCCATCCACCCATTTCTTTGCGAGCTCCTGGAGTTCTACGACCTCCAGTTGCACAACCTTACCCCTGCCTCCATTCTGCATATAGCGGAGTACGTCACCCTTTCCGAGCTGTTTTTAGGCTGCGAACCTCACTTCAGATTATGGAGGAAGATGTTCTGCCTTGTCCCCCGCAACCAGGGAGAATCCCTATGTCAAGTGTGCGGGGCTGAAGTATGGCGCATTGCCGAGACCGGATACCTGTCCGGCACTCTTAAGAAGGCACTAGAAAACTAGCCTTCAGAGTGGTTTTACATTGATGATGTTCCCCTTCTGGATCCAGTCCGGACAGGTCTCCCCAAGTTCAGTAACGCCCCACCAAGGGCACGCCTAAGTTGGCGCCCTTGGGGCCCTCAAGAAGAGGACACGAGGGAAATACACTTCCTGATGAGCAGGATAAAGTTACTGGCCAAATCCGGACTGACGATAGTCGAGGACATGGCAATATGCATAATGCGGGGAGTGCAACCGCTTCAATATCGGGGGAAGCCCATGTGGCACTTCAACGGGGAAGACGACGCCACCCGCTGTGGCCGTAAGGGTCCGGACTCCGCCACTGCTTTCGCAAGGATATTGTCTGATTTATATAAATGGGAAGAGGAGGAATTCCTTCGCATTAAACCGCGAGATGGTTTCTCCATGTACAACCCCCCAGAGTGGGTAAGTCGTCACTCCTTTCCCTGTTTTACTTATTTTAGCGTTCTTCTGCTAAGATTACCTGCATCGATGTTTCCGAGCAGGAACTGAGGAGGGCCATAGAAGGAATCTTCAGCCCCTCCCCGCAGCCAGAGGACCCCGGAAGGGCCCTAGATCCAGGACTCAAAGAAGATCCGGATATTACCGTGGAGCTTGTCAACGGGGTATTTCATCAAGCGAGCTGGGATGGTGCCTCAGTGGCCATTACGGCCGACTATCCCGGATCGCTCCCTGTGTCGCGTGTAAGCCTAACTAAAAAACCCTATCCTCCGAAGAGGACTCCCCTCAGGTATTATGATTTACCCTTGAGGCGTCGTGCTGTTTGCAGAGACGACGATCGGAGCACGGGGCCGAGCCCCTAGGGACTCGTCGACCACGGGCGTCCGGATCGGACAGGCTCAAGAGGAAGGCGGTGAGGATCGACACACCACTGCAGAGGTAAAGTAATAACCTGTCCTGCAATTATAGTATTTGAAATATGATAGCACCCTTTGTGTCTGGCAGGAAGAGGAGCAGTCGGAGTATATCCGAGGATCCCGCCAATCACGCCTCCTCCAGCCAGGTTCCAGAACCGGCTTCGAGGGCGGAGGCGGACATGGGGCCAGTACCGCATAGTTCTCCGACAGAGGATGCAGATATGTTTTCGGCCACGAACTCCGAAGTGGAGAGCGCCATGAATCACTGGCGCCGGAGGACCGTGCTTCGGAACAACATCTTTTCCGAGGAGGCTTTTAATGCCTTCAATTCGACAGACGCATAGCTGCTCAAGGCGGGCTTGCCTAAGCGATGAACCAGTATACCAAAGATATACGGGTAAGAAATTTTGATAAGTATGTATAGTAGTAGCCCCTGAGACTTGAAATAGTTGGAACAACTGTTTAAATGATCAATTTATGCACAGGTTCTTGTAGATAAGAATGAACAATTGACTCGGGAGCTGGAGGAATGTAAGGCCCAGCTGAGGGACACGGTTGCCAAGTTAGAGGGATCCCGGAAGGCCTCCTCTGGTAACATTTGTCTCAATTGTACTAAGATGCACCAGTTAGTAAATGGCTGATATGACAAATCTAACAGAAAATTCTGCAGATAATCCCGGGGTGAATCCGGAGGGTGTAAGAGATGACGACTCGCATCTCAAAGGGCGGCTAAAGGCTGGCGAGCGCATTCTCACGCAAGTTCGGCAGGAAAAGAACAATCTTCAAGATGCCAATGTCCGGCTGGACGTGGAGTTAAAAGACGCCCGCGCCCAGCTGGCAGACTCCGTAAAGGAGAATAAAATGCTTCAACGCGGCATTTATGGTGAGTGCCTAGACAAATTGTATGATAGTTCGGGGAGGAAGTGTATTGAATGAATTTTTCTTGTAGGAATGTTAACGGGTCGCCCCGAGGAGGAGATGCCCTCATCTACAGGTGATGTACTACAAGAACTTTCACAGTTGCACGAGCGAGCTCGGCAGGTGATGCACGGCATTGCTCAGGCCTTGTGGCCATCAAGCCTCCTGTCGAATGGCATGGGGGAGCTTGTGGACCTGCTTCAAGGAGCCCGGTGGCGCTTCCGACTGTGGAAGATATCAGCGTGCCGGCAAGGTGCAAGAGAAGCCTGGGCAATGGTGAAGACGCGCTACACCAAGCTGGACCCGAACCATATGACCGAAGTAGGACCGGCGGGGCCCGATGGGCAAGAAATTCCCGTAAGTCTGGTATATGACCAGGTAGCGTTAGCCGCTAAGTATTCTCAACAGGATTGTAAGCTAGATAGCATGTTGGATGGTATAGAGGAGGAATACAGTCAGTCCAAGTGACTATGTAATTTAATGGGCATAAGTAGCCCCTAGCCGGATTAAAATCATTTGTCATGGCAGACCTTTTCGCTTCAGCCCCCGGATCCTACAGTCCGGGGTGTGTCCGAATACCCGCTCGGTTATACAAAACTGGGGTATGCATGGAGACCATGCGTAGGGGTCATAAGTGCTTGAACAGACAAGTACCCAACTAGTTATGTTATATTACATGGATAGTAAGAAACATCTTCCAGGGAGAATAGTTCCGTTAGGGGTTCCTTTCCCTGGGTATGCATGCGGCAATGCACATGTCCGAACTGCGAACGATGGCGCAGGATACAAGATTTCTGGGGATTTACATTGTAATAAACGGATACACTTTTGTTCACCGATCGAATATTCTCTTAAGGAAACTAGCTTTCGGCTTCACCCAGTCTGAGGTACACATCCGGCTGAACCGGCAGTAACAATCGTGGAGGTGCTCCCCTTATGCCCTAGCCAAATTAACGGGAACGTAGGGCATAAACACAAGAGCCAGGCAACCCAGCTTGGCCACATCTTAAGTCATATCGATGCATATAATGGTGAAGAAAAGGCACATATGGAAAAGAAACTCATATGTGATGGGCAAAAAGCCATTTGAGTAATTATTTTTAGCTTCCGTATGGGAAGCCCCCAGGTATTGCTTACACACATAGTGCGGCCGGAGTAATCCGGGAGTCCGCACTGTATTAAGTACTTTGTGTGAAGATAAAAAGGTAGATAAAGGAAAAGTGAGGCGGAGCATAAGTAAAAGGGAGGGAGTAAAGAGACGAACACTAAGTTCGGCGTTAGGCGTAGAATCTCCGGAGTCTGGCCCCGTTCCATGGGTTCGGCTCGAGTCTGTTATCGGATGCATTACGTAAGCGGTACGCTCCTCAGTGAGAACTTTGTCAATGACGAAGGGACCTTCCCACTTGGGTTTGAGTTTGTCCTTCTTCTTCTCCGGTAGGCGTAGAACGAGCTCACCAATATTGTAAGTTTTGGCCCGCACTTCTCTGCTTTGATATCGTCGAGCCTGCTACTGATAGAATGCGGAACTGGCTTTTGCGACATCGCGCTCCTCCTCTAGGGCATCCAAGTTATCCTGACGATCTAACTCGGCTTCCTTCTCTTCGTACATGTGTACGTGTGGCGAATCATGTATTATGTCGCAGGGTAGTACTGCTTCTGCACCGTACACCATAAAAAATGGTGTATATCCGGTGGTGCGATTCGGTGTGGTCCGCAGCCCCCAGAGTATGGAGTCGAGCTCCTCCACCCAGTGCGTATCCAATTCTGTCCAAGATCGCACTAGCCTGGGTTTGATGCCGCTCATGATGAGACCGTTTGCCCGTTCGACCTGGCCGTTTGTTTGGGGATGGTAAACGGAAGCGTAGTCGAGCTTAATGCCCATTTTGCCGCACCAAGTTTTCACTTCATCGGCTGTGAAATTTGAGCCATTATCAGTGATGATGTTGTGGGGGACACCGTATCGGTGTACGACCCCGGATATGAAGTCTATTACTAGTCCGGATTCGGCCGTTTTGACTGGTTTGGCTTCTATCCATTTGGTGAACTTGTCCACCATGACCAGTAAGTATTTTTTCTTATGGCTTCCCCTTTAAGAGGACCAACCATATCCAGCCCCCAGACCGCGAAGGGCCAGGTTATGGGGATTGTTTGGAGAGCGGTAGGGGGCATATGACTCTGATTGGCAAAGAGCTGGCAGCCGACGCATTGTTGGACAAGGTCCTATGTGTCTGCTCGGGCCGTCGGCCAATAGAAGCATGTACGGAAGGACTTAATGACTAGCGCTCGAGCCGCGGCGTGGTGTCCGCCCAGTCCAGCATGGATTTCAGCCAAGAGTTACCGCCCTCCCTCTTCGGAGATGCACCTTTGGAGCACTCTGATCGCGCTTTTCCTATAGAGTTCCCCTTCATGGACTTTGTAAGCTTTAGAACGTCGGACGATGCAGCGTGCTTCATTTTGGTCTTCGGGGAGCTCCTGCCTATTTAGGTAGGCCAAGAAAGGCTCAGTCCACGGGACGATTACGGCCATGATTTTGTGGGCCGAAGATGTTATTTCGATGGCAGAGCCTCCGATTGTGTCTGATGGTTCGGAATCTGGGGGTGTGTTCGAATCCGTGCTAGTATTGCCGGACTCCCCTTCCCATACTACAGATTGCTTGAACAACCTTTCCAGGAATATTTTAGGTGGGACAGGGTCGCGTTTAGTGCCGATGCGGGCGAGGACGTCCGCCGCTTGATTGTTTTCTCGAGCCACATGGTGGAATTCGAGCCCCTCGAACCATGCTAACATTTTGAGGACGGCATTACGGTAGGCCGCCATTTTCGGATCCTTGGCATCAAAGTCTCCGTTTATTTCTGATATTGCGAGGTTCGAATCCCCGCGCATTTCCAGGCGTTGGATGCCCATAGAGACTGCTATCCTAAGACCATGCAACAGAGCCTCATATTCGGCTGCATTGTTGGAGTCTGTGTATAATATTTGGAGGACGTACTGGACCGTGTCTCCGGTGGGAGACGTCAGGACTACACCTGCTCCCAATCCAGTCAGCATTTTAGAGCCGTCGAAGTGCATGATCCATTTGGAGTATGCGTCATACTCTTTAGTTAGTTCGGCTTCCTTCCATTCGGCGACAAAGTCAGCTAGTACTTGCGACTTGATGGCCCGCCGTGGTTTGTATATTATGTCGAATGGAAGGAGCTCGATAGCCCATTTAGCAATTCGGCCCGTAGCGTCGCGGTTATTTATTATGTCACTGAGTGGTACTTAGGAGGCTACTGTAATCGAACACTCTTGAAATTAGTGTCGCAGCTTCCGGGATGCCATGAAGACCGCGTATGCTATTTTTTGATAGTGTGGGTATCGGGATTTGCATGGGGTGAGGACCGTGGATACGTAATAAACCGACTTTTGGAGCAGGAATTTGTATCTGTCACCCTCTTGTTCGACGACGAGCACTGCGCTTACAACTTGATGTGTTGTAGCTATGTACAGTAGCATAGGCTCGCCGATATTCGGCGCTGTTAGAACTGGATTACTGGCCAGTAAGGTCTTTATTTCATCGAGTCCGGCTGCGTCTGCGTCCGTCCACACGAAGTGTTCGATGCGCCGAAGGAGGCGGTAAAGAGGTAATGCCTTTTCTCCTAACCTGGAGATAAAGCGGCTCAAAGCAGCCACGCATCCGGCTAGTTTATGGATGTGCTTGAGGTCTGTTGGTATAGCGAACAGCTACAGTGCTCGGATTTTTGCCAGATTCGCTTCAATTCCTCTATTGTAAACAAAGAAGCCCAGCAGTTTCCCAGAGGGGACGCCGAAAACGCATTTTTCCGGATTCAACTTGATGTCGTATGTCCGGAGGTTATCGAATGTAAGCCTCAAGTCATCTATTAGGGTTTCGATGTGTCTTGTTTCTATGACTACGTCATCCACGTATGCTTCCACTGTTTTGCCGATTTGCTTTTCCAGGCATGTTTGAATCATGCGTTGATAATGTTGGAAATATGCCCTAGAGGCAATAATAAAATTATTATTATTATATTTCCTTGTTCATGATAATTTTCTGTTATTCATGCTATAATTGTGTTATCCATAAATCGTAATATACGTGTGAATACATAGACCACAACATGTCCCTAATGAGCCTCTAGTTAACTAGCTCTTTGATCAAAAGATAGTCATGGTTTCCTGACTATGGACATTGGATGCCGTTGATAACGGGATCACATCATTAGGGGAATGATGTGATGGATAAGACCCAATCCTAGGCATAGCACAAGATCGTGTAGTTTGTTTGCCAGAGCTTTTCCAATGTCAAGTATCATTTCCTTAGACCATGAGATCGTGTAACTCCCGGGTGCTGTAGGAGTGCTTTGGGTGTACCAAACGTCACAATGTAACTAGGTGACTATAAAAGTATACTACGGGTATCCCTGAAAGTATCTGTTGGGTTGACATGGATCGAGACTGGGATTTCTCACTCTGTATGACGGAGAGGTATCTCTGGGCCCACTCGGTAATGCATCATCATAATGAGCTCAATGTGACCAAGTGTTTGGTCACGGGATCATGCATTATGGTACGAGTAAAGTGACTTGCCGGTAACGAGATTGAACGAGGTATTGGGATACCGACGATCGAATCTCAGGCAAGTAACATACCGATTGGCAAAGGGAATTGTATATGGGATTACTTGAATCCTCGACATCGTGGTTCATCCGATGAGATCATAGAGGAGCATGTGGGAACCAACATGGGTATCCAGATCCCGCTGTTGGTTATTGACCGGAGAGTCGTCTCAGTCATGTCTGCATGTCTCCCGAACCCGTAGGGTCTACACACTTAAGGTTCGGTGATGCTAGGGTTGTAGAGATATTAGTATGTGGTAACCCGAAAGTTGTTCGGAGTCCCAGATGAGATCCTAGACGTCACGAGGAGTTCCGGAATGGTCCGGAGGTGAAGAATTATATATAGGAAGTCCAGTTTCGGCCATCGGGAAAGTTTCGGGGGTCACCGGTATTGTATCGGGAGCACCGGAAGGGTCCTGGGGGTCCATCGGGTGGGGCCACCTATCCCGGAGGGCCCCATGGGCTGAAGTGGGAGGAGGAACCAGCCCCTGGTGGGCTGGTGCGCCACCCTTGGGCCTCCCCCTGCGCCTAGGGTTGGAAACCCTAGGGGTGGGGGCGCCCCACTTGCTTTGGGGGGCAAACCACCCCCTTGGCCGCCGCCCCCCCTTTTGAGATCCAATCTCTAGGCCCCCCCAGGGCCCCTATATAAAGAGGGGGGAGGGAGGGCTGCACACCCCTGCTCCTGGCGCCTCCCTCTCCCTCTGCAACACCTCTCCCTCTCGTAGAGCTTGGCGAAGCCCTGCCGAGATCACTGCTACTTCCATCACCATGTCGTAGTGCTGCTGGATCTCCATCAACCTCTCCTTCCCCCTTGCTGGATCAAGAAGGAGGAGACATCTTCCCAACCGTATGTGTGTTGAACGCGAAGGTGCTGTCCGTTCAGCACTAGGATCATCGGTGATTTGGATCACAACGAGTATGACTCCCTCAACCCCGTTCTCTTGAACGCTTCCGTGCGCGATCTACAAGGGTATGTAGATGATATCCTCTCTCTCGTTGCTAGATGACTCCATAGATTGATCTTGGTGAAGCGTAGAAAATTTTTCTTTTTCTGCAATGTTCCCCAACAGTGGTATCAGAGCTAGGTCTATGCGTAGTTTTCTTTGCACGAGTAGAACACAAATTTGTTGTGGGCGTAGATGTTGTCAATTTTCTTGCCACTACTAGTCTTATCTTGTTTCGGCGGCATCGTGGGATGAAGCGGCCCGGACTGACCTTACACGTACGCTTACGTGAGACAGGTTCCACCGACTGATATGCACTAGTTGCATAAGGTGGCTAGCAGGTGTCTGTCTCTCCCACTTTAGTCGGATCGGATTCGATGAAAAGGGTCCTTATGAAGGGTAAATAGAAATTGGCATATCACGTTGTGGCTTTTACGTAGATAAGAAACGTTCTTGCTAGAACCCTATTGCAGCCACGTAAAAACATGCAACAACAATTAAAGGACGTCTAACTTGTTTTTGCAGCATTTGCCTTTGTGATGTGATATGGCCAAAAGTTTGTGATGAATGATATATATGTGATGTATGAGATCATGTTCTTCTAATAGGAATCACGACTTGCATGTCGATGAGTATGACAACCGGCAGGAGCCATAGGAGTTGTCTTAATTATTGTATGACCTGCGTGTCAATGAATAAACGCCATGTAATTACTTTACTTTATTGCTAAACCATTAGCCATAGTAGTAGAAGTAATAGTTGGCGAACAACTTCATGGAGACACGATGATGGAGATCATGATGATGGAGATCATGGTGTCTTGCCGGTGACGAAGATGATCATGGCGCCCCGAAGATGGAGATCAAAGGAGCAATATGATATTGGCCATATCATGTCACTATTTTATTGCATGTGATGTTTATCATGTTTTTGCATCTTATTTGTTTAGAATGACGGTAGTAAATAAGATGATCCCTCATAATAATTTCAATAAAGTGTTCCCCCTAACTATGCGCCGTCGCGAAAGTTCGTTCTTTCGAAGCACCACGTGATGATCGGGTGTGATAGATCCTAACGTTCACATACAACGGGTGTAAGACAGATTGACACATGCAAAACACTTAGGTTGACTTGACGATCCTAGCATGTACAGACATGGCCTCGGAACACAAGAGACCGAAAGGTCGAACATGAGTCATATGGAAGATATGATCAACATGGAGATGTTCACCGATGATGACTAGTCAGTCTCACGTGATGATTGGACACGGTCTAGTTGAGTCAGATCATGTATCACTTAGATGACTAGAGGGATGTCTAATCTAAGTGGGAGTTCATTAAATAATTTGATTAGATGAACTTAATTATCATGAACTTAGTCTAAAAACCTTTCCAAAATGTCTTGTAGATCAAATGGCCAATGCTCATGTCAACCTCAACTTCAACGCGTTCCTAGAGAAAACGAAGCTGAAAGATGATGGCAGCAACTATACGGACTGGGTCCGAAACCTGAGGATCATCCTCATAGCTGCCAAGAAAGCATATGTCCTAGAAGGACCACTAGGTGACGCACCCATCCCAGAGAACCAAGAGGTTATGAACGCTTGGCAGTTATGTGCTGATGATTACTCCCTCGTTCAGTGCGGCATGGTTTACAGCTTAGAACCGGGGCTCCAAAAGCGTTTTGAGCAACACGGAGCATATGAGATGTTCGAAGAGCTGAAAATGGTTTTCCAAGCTCATGCCTGGGTCGAGAGATATGAAGTCTCCGACAAGTTCTACAGTTGTAAGATGGAGGAAAATAGTTCTGTCAGTGAGCACATACTCAAAATGTCAGGGTTGCACAATCGCCTGTCCCAGCTGGACATTAACCTCCCGGACGAGGTGGTCATTGACAGAATCCTTCAGTCGCTCCCACCTAGCTACAAGAGCTTTGTGATGAACTTCAATATGCAGGGGATGGTGAAAACTATTCCTGAAGTATTTTCAATGTTGAAATCAGCGGAGGTGGAAATCAAAAAGGAACATCAAGTGTTGATGGTCAATAAAACCACTAAGTTCAAGAAAGGCAAGGGTAAGAAGAACTTCAAGAAGGACGGCAAGGGAGTTGCCGTGCCCGGTAAGCCAGTTCCGGGAAGAAGCCAAAGAATGGAGCCAAACCTGAGTCTGAGTGCTTTTATTGCAAGGGAAGCGGACACTGGAAGCGGAACTGCCCCAAATACTTAGCGGACAAGACGGCCGGCAACACTAAAGGTATATGTGATATACATGTAATTGATGTGTACCTTACCAGTACTCGTAGTAGCTCCTGGGTATTTGATACCGGTGCGGTTGCTCATATTTGTAACTCAAAACAGGAGCTGCGGAATAAGCAGAGACTGGCGAAGGACAAGGTGACGATGCGCGTCGCGAATGGTTCCAAGGTCGATGTGATCGCCGTCGGCACGCTACCTCTACATTTACCTACGGGATTAGTTTTAAACCTCAATAATTATTATTTAGTGCCAGCTTTGAGCATGAACATTGTATCTGGATCTCTTGTAATACGAGATGGCTACTCATTTAAATCCGAGAATAATGGTTGTTCTATTTATATGAGAGATATGTTTTATGGTCATGCCCCGATGGTCAATGGTTTACTCTTAATGAATCTCGAACGTGATGTTACACATATTCATAGTGTGAATACCAAAAGATGTAAAGTTGATAATGATAGTCCCACATACTTGTGGCACTGTCGCCTTGGTCACATTGGTGTCAAGCGCATGAAGAAGCTCCATGCTGATGGACTTTTAGAGTCTCTCGATTATGAATCATTTGACACATGCGAACCATGCCTCATGGGCAAAATGACCAAGACTCCGTTCTTCGGAACAATGGAGCGAGCAACCAACTTATTGGAAATCATACATACTGATGTGTGCGGTCCAATGAGTGTTGAGGCTCGTGGAGGATATCGTTATGTTCTCACTCTCACTGACAACTTGAGTAGATATGGCTATGTCTACTTGATGAAACACAAGTCTGAGACCTTTGAAAAGTTCAAGGAATTTCAGAATGAGGTAGAGAATCAACGTGACCGAAAAATAAACTGCTTACAATCAGATCGTGGCACTACTAGAAATACCACTACTAATGGCGCACCTAATATGGCCATTAATGGCGCATCACTGGTGTGCCACTGACAGCACGCCATTAGTAATTTTTACTAATGGCGCACCAGCTGGTGCGCCATTAGTATCTGGTATACTAATGGCGCACCACCTGGTGCGCCATTAGTATATGCGAGGGTGCGCCATTAGTATGCCTCCCAGTTGGCATGTACACCCAGGTGCTTTGGCATACTAATGGCGCACCACCTCTGGATGCGCCATTAGTAACCGCAGCATACTAATGGCGCACTACCCGGTGATGCGCCATTAGTATGCACTGTCATACTAATGGCGCACTGCCGTGTGATGCGCCATTAGTATGAATATTAGGTTTTTTTTATTTTTTTATTTTCTGTTTTTTGCACAGGTTACAAAATGTATAATTTGACAAAATATAGACAGCACACATCAACAATAGATTCATCAAATACAATAGAATATTAGTCTTTGAATACAATTCATCATATTAGTCTCCGAATACAATTCATCATATTAGTCTCCGAATTAAAAAGACCGAACAAAGATAGAACATTATATTACAAGTCTCGAGACCGCGAGTAGCGAGTTTGTCTTCGCATTACAAGTCGATATCGATCATCTAAACTACCATCACATAGAAGAGAGCTGCGGTCATCACGATGAGCATCATCACGATGAAACTCGTCTTCATCTGGTTCCTCCAACGCTCCCTCCCCTCTCCTGCTAGATAGCGGGCGTATCTAGATTCGGCCTCGGCCCTAGTGGTGTACCCTTTGTAACTGTTACCGCTGAATCGGTGAACCTGTCTCCAACACTCCTCCCAGTCATCGTAGACTCCGGGAACCTTACCCTTGTACACGACATACGTCGGCATCACTATGCACTAGCCAAACGAAACGTTAGTACCAATTCACAGACAATACATAAGCAATATATAATTATGCAACAGAACGATCGGAAGAGAAAAGCAAGACATTAATAGCATCGATTACATCTAAGTTGAACGACTCGCAAAACCAAAGAGACATACTACAAGTTCATTAAAGTTTAATTACAACATGAGTCAATCGATGTTTCAGAACTAGACAACTCGACTCAAGGGACTGGAGCGTGGATGAAGCCACCGTCTATCGTGGGAGTCATGAAAGAACGGGCGTTGTCATCCTGCATTTGTAGCATTGTGTCGATGTCACTGTTGGACGGTTGATTTCTGAGGTAGAACTGCCCCGAGGTACGAAGGACATCTTGATGGATGATTTCCGCAAACTCCGACTGGATGCGAAAGAATTCTTGTCGGAGGTCCGCGTCCTGGATTGCTGACACGCTCGCGGCCCAATCTTGGAGTTTACTCGGTAGCAGAAGTTGATGATGGTCCCGTACGATCGCCTGCATGTGATGGATGGCGTAGTAGGCACCCTTCTGACCGCCAGGCGGCTGCTTGACGCAGCAGAACGTCGTATTGTGGGAGAACACGTGCTTGCCGTACTTACGAATAGGCCTGGTGAAGGTGCCTCCAGATTGGGCGTAGCCGGGGAGAACATCATCAAGAACCTTCTTGACATTTGTGTAGTCTACGTTCGACTGACGGTCCGGGTCGAAATACGTGGCCATGGAATATTTGGGGCTTAGGAGGATGAGCGTGCAACGTGTGTCACTGCAGAAAACACGGAATGTTAAAAGAAAAATGATCGAAAAGTAAGAATTCATATGTTACGGGCCGGTTGAGGGGAGGACTTACTCGGGAAAGTAAGGCACGAGGAAGTTATCCTTATCTTGGTTTGCCAGAATGACGCCTTCGAGGTAAGAACTCGCGACTTGCCAGTCCCCAGCGCTGCCCAAGATCTTGGCACGCATGTAGAAGGGGTCGACTATCACGATGTCTGGGGTCTTGTCGCGAATGATCCGCATCTCCATACTCGGCGAAAATAGCCGAACGAAGGTGTAGTGCAGCGGATGAAGGTTAAACATAGCAAAGATGTCATCAAACCGCAGGACGATCGTACCCCCGATGTCGCCATCCACAAAGCCCTTGCCCTCTGGCACCTTGGCCACGAAAACCGGGTATGCCACATCCTTCTCTCTGAGACGCCGCTTCTCCAAAGAAAGAACACTGTCGTGCAGACTCCGCATAGCACCGGTTGCAGCATTGAGCATATTTGGTGGTAGCATCGCCCTACCCGCCACATGCACCCTCCTCGAGATATCCTGCGGTGAAGGTGGCCCGTCCTGAGCACGGATCGTACTCGGTGCCGGCTGGCTCGCACCCTTCTTAGTCTTTCTTTTGCGTGCCTTCTTCTTCTCCTGTAATGGGACCGAGTTCTGCTCACAGACCGCCTTCTTGAGTGTGTTGGGGCTGATAATATTTCGCACCTCGCCTATCTGAGGCTCGGTGAAGTCGGCAGCTGGAGGTGTCTCCTGAGAGCTGAACGCCAGACGGCGCCTGTTGCAACTTGGCTTCTCCGCGGTACGAGCTAGATCGCACACGTCTTTTGTTGGGTTTGGTTCTTGAGAAGGAGGCCCCATGAAGTCGCCATCGTACCCATGCTCGGCAAAGTACTGATCGACGTTGCCAAATGTATCATCGTCGTCGTCGTCGTCGTTCTGATCCTGTGCCATATGCATGTTTGGATCCAGTGGCATAGGGATGTCCGGCACCGTTACGGCGGTCTTGCCATGGGGCCGACTTGGCGCCGGCACGACTGGCGGTGTTGTCTTTGGGGTGGTGTCCCCCGCCCCCAAACGAATCTGGCTCTTCGGCCAAAGCAGGGGCCAGCTCAGGCAGGCGCTGAGGGTCATCACGTCATCATCGTCGGCCCGACGGGTCGAATCGGAGGTAACAAGTCGTCGCAGCCTGGCAGCACCCGAACCAGTTGAACCCTAAACAAGTTGGGTGTCATCTGGGTACCATGGAACAAGGGGTTGCCCGGTTGAACGATTTTGCCCTTGGCGACATCGACCAACTCGTTGTTCACGAAGTGGAGGAGAGTGCACGGAACATCGGCGGCGCCCTGCGAAAACATGTAGGGCGTCAGGGATGCCCAGTCAAAGGCAAGGAGATGAAGTTCTCAGCCGAGAGAGGCTTAATTAGTTACCGTGATGATGGCGTCGAGCTCGGCTAATGTCGAGGCACCGCCAACGGCGGGCGTGCAGTTGACGGAGCGGCCGCTTGCTGAAGAGGTGCCGGCCGGCGTACACCCGGGTGCATTAAGCTCCCGTGCCGGCGTCGGAGACACCAATGCCGCCTCCGCCGGAGGCACCAATGGCCCCGCCATCGCATTATGCGAGTTGCTGGCCGTGAAGCTAGGAATCGGGGGCGGCCCCTGTTGGCCGCCCGCAATCCACGCACTCAACCCCGAGATCAAGGTAGGCACAAGGGCGGTGATCGTCGCTCCGAGTCGTTGTTCCACTTGCTCTTGGACAATCTCCGGAATCCGCGCCACCTGTGCCTTGAGTTCTTGAACCTCTCGCGCCTGGCTTTCCGAGCTGGTCTTTTTCTCCTTCCGCACACCAGCGGTATAGTATGACCCCCATTTTGTCGACAAGCCTTTGCCGGCCACACGACCAGCTGACGTCGGCTTACTGAGCTTATCCTTGTTCTTCATTATATTCAACCCCCTATTTAGAGTGGTGTCCCAAGGGTTGCTCTGAGTCGACCCCGCGCTACTACTTTCAGTCGCCTGCGGAAGGAATGTGAACCATTTAGAAATTCGGCTTCATTAATTAGAATGCAACCATATGGAGCTAATTACGCGGGGGTGTATTCCTTACCAGAACAAGCTCAAGCTGCCTGGTCTTCGGATCCGTGGTAAGCTCCTTTGTTTTCGGGTCCTTCTTGTACCGGGCCCTGACAAAGTTCCTGGTCTGCTTGTCACCGTATTTATCGAAGAGGGGCGGTAGGCCTTGCTCGGCACGGTCCGCCTCCTCCTTGTCCCATATAGGCTCCGCCACTCTGTAACCGCTGGGACCGAGTGTGTGTTCCCCTATGTTCAGCTCCCGCATTTGTTTCCCCCACTCACTTGATTGGGAGCTTGCGGTGCTCGAGCAATTGATCTTGAAGTCGTTGTAGTCATCTTCGGTGATCGAAGGATTTTTCTCCTTGATCTTCTCATAACTCTCACCTTTCTCGATCATTCTCTTCACATTGCTTTTCCAAGTAAACAGGGCCTTGCTCATCTTCGTGAGGGCAGCATTGTTCACTTTATTCCCTTTGAGGCTTGTGTTTTCGAATTCAGCGGGGAACTTGTATCGTTCGTGCAGCTTCGTGAAGAGGAGGTGGCGCAAATTCCCCCGGTCAGGATGCCTCAGGTTCTCGGTGTTGATCGAGACGGTGCTCCGGACAATGCACCCGAGCTGAAGCGAGTACCCCTTGACTATTCGTTCGGGCGCCGTTGGATTCCCGTTGGAGTCCACTTCAGTAACTTCCTCCTTGAGGGTGCGGAGCACGATCGGGATCCGGTCCTTCCGTTGCCTCTTCGGCTGGCTGCTATCTGTGCGTGCGCCGCCATCATCAGTGGTGGCATCCTCGGCGGCACCATCAGTGGTGGCATCAGTGTGGTCATCCTCGGCGGCACCATCCGTGGTCTCAGGATCGGTGGGGAAGGCGGCGGCCTCATACAAGTGAGGTTGTTCCTCCATCTCCTGGGACAGCTCCCAGAATGCCTTGCCGCCCGAACCCCCGGCCTCATCGTTGTGGGCCATGTTTCTCTCTAAATAGAAACAAAGTTTGGTCAAAAAGTTGGTTATTGTCAAGGAACAAGATCATGGTCTCATCATTTAGGGTTTGTCGACACCGAGGCATCCTAAAATCTAAACTTTTATCATTGAGGGTTTTTCGACGCCAAGGCACCCTAAAAGCCTAACTTTTCATCATTTCGGTTTTTATCGACACCGAGGCACCCTAAAAGCCATGCATTAGTCACAAGTACACCGGGGCACTTGATCCTACTTAATTAACTACTAAGATACCCCGGCCCATGCATTAGTCACAAGTACCCCATATGTCCTATTTTTAGCAAAGTCATGCTAAAATTCACGGAAAATTTCAGCATGACCTTTGCTGAAAATAGGACATATGGAGTACCCGAATTTGCTGGAACGGAAGTTAATCGACATTCCAGCAAACTCAAGGGCCTCTCGGGTGGACAAGGCAAAAAAGGCCTCCACATACACATCACTGATTTAACGAAATTTGCACACAACTCAGTAGCACTTCATCATCATATAAAGTATATTAGCAGCAGTACAAATAAAGAGACATGATCAAAGTACTTCATAATAAACCCAAGCAACTTCATCATCATATAAAGTATATTAGCAGCAGTACAAATAAAGAGACATGATCAAAGTACTTCATAATAAACCCAAGCAACTTCATAATAAATCAATGTCCTCAGCTGTAAACTGAACTATTGTCAGGTCATGTTGTCAGGTCATGTTGAAAGTAAAATAGGACCTTGCTGTGTTTGGGACCAAATTGTTATTTGGCTATTCTAGCTGGCTTTCTTTAGCGAATTGTAACTTGTGTGAAGCTGAAACAAAGTTAACTTACATGCTCCTATATGCTCAGCTGAATTATTATAACATGTCTATCCAGTTTGCAGTTATTCTTATAGGCGATCCGTAGTTAGCGTAGCTATTGTGCATCAAGATTCGTTTTTAGTCCTAAGAAAACACAAGGTTGTCAGGGACGGTTTTTCTTTGACTGGGGTTGTTGTCGACCTGAATTAAAGATGCAGTGTTTGGCAGATCCAGTCTGCAAACTTTGTCCTACTTACTGGATCAACAATGTTCTTAATTCCATTACCTAGTGTACATACCAACAGCCATAAACAAAAGAGCAACTAATGACTGAGCCAACCAAGAGCCACAAACCAGCACATGCTTGCACATGCTTGCACATGCACTGAAGCTACAACTCTTATCAATGATCTAACTTGGGCAGTGGCAGCGAGATATATGTTCCCTCTCTTCTGTTTGGCACATTGCACATGCACTGAAGCTACCAATCTGAAAAGGTTGCGGCATAGCACCAATGAAATGGCTAACTTGGGCAGTGGCAGCGAGAAACGAAGAGAGGGAACATATTTGAAAGCCACACTCACTGCAGAAAAGTAACGAAGGTATCCACATATTTGAAAGCATGGATATCATTTCCTACACTAGAATACACCAGATTTTGAAGACTGGAACTAATATATAAGAGTCAGCAATCATCCTCAACTAGAACCTATAACTACACTGGCACACTGCAGAATGGAAAACATATTTATGCCGCTATTTGAATAAGATTTTTCTATTGCAGGTTGGCAGGTTTGTAACTCATGATATGCTTATATAATCAGGAAGTTGCATTACTCATGTGCACAAACCAAAAACTGATGTTCATATAAACTACTCATGTGCACAAACACAATGCAGATCAAAACAGAATCAAGGCTTTACCATCAACAGTATACACAACAAAATAACTAACGTCAGCAGTCAGCACACTCTAATGTGAGAGTAGAACGAAAATGAATTGCTGAAAAGGTTATATAAACTACTCATTCATAACAAGGATGAACTTATAGATCTCAAGGTTGCAGTGCACGTTAGCATCAAAGAATTACAGAAGAACTGAATTTCTGTGTATACTAGAGATACTGTGGTAAGTCAGGAAAAAGAAACCAACATATTCAATAACTCATGGCTGACTACAGATAGTTAGTTACCACAATGGAAACCTCTTGTGTATGACAAGGAGCAAATTATCAAAAACATATTCAATAACTCATGGCTGACTATTGAGAAGACACACTGTTGCAATTTGAACATGAGTGAATTAAGTCAGCAGTCATCATCAACT
>LT934112.1:581343086-581420949 GCA_900231445.1 Triticum turgidum subsp. durum | reverse complement strand
GGTGAAATACCGGTCTTCTTTTATGACGTTCTTGGCCCATCTGACACGGAACATCGGGACCTTCTCTCCAGCGTAGCTCAGCTCCCAGATCTCCTCGATCCTTCCGTAGTATCTGTCCTTGTCGTTACCGGTGTAGGATTCCATCGTTACCCCGGAGTTCTGATAACCATCGCTCTTCATGTCCTTGGCCTCGGTGTAGAATGTGTAGCCGTTGATATCGTACGCCTCATAGGTCATCAGGTTGTGCTCGGCGCCCTGTGACAAGGCGAATATGAGTTGTTCTTCCGCGGAAGAATCCTCATGTAAAGGGTACGACAGAAGCTTATGCTTGAACCAACGCGTGAAACATGAGTTGTGCTCTTTGAGTATATCTCCGTCCGTCCTCTGTTGGCCTCGGTCATTGTACGTCTTTTTAATAAAGGTTTTGTGCTCTACCAACCAAGGATCGACCGCGTCTATGTGTTGTAGCGCGACTAGGTTTGCTCTTTCAAAGTCGGCGAGTCGACCCTCAAAGTCGACATGCATTTCGCGGCGACCCTCACGGTGACCCCATCCAGCGAGCCTGCCGAGGTGCCTGTTGACGGGCAGACCAATTGGGTTCTCGATGCCTAGATAATTCGTGCAGTAGGAGATGCACTCTTCGGTCAGAAAGCCCCTGGCTATGCTTCCTTCTGGACGTGACATGTTGCGAACGTATCCTTTGATGACACCATTCATCCTTTCGAACGGCATCATGCTGTGCAGGAACGTCGGCCCGAGTTGGATGATATCCTCCACTATATGGACCAGCAAATGCACCATAACGTCGAAGAATGCGGGCGGGAAGTACATCTCAAGCTCGCATAGTATCACCACGATCTCTTCCTGTAGCCTTCTGAGTTGCCTCACGCCAATCGACTTCCGAGAGATGATGTCGAAGAAGTTGCATAGGCCAAATAGCGTTTCACGGACGTGCGCGTCCATGATCCCACGGATTGCAACTGGAAGTATCTGCGTCATCAGCACGTGACAGTCATGAGACTTCATCCCGCTAAACTTCTGCTTCGCTGGGTCTAGGTATCTGCTTATCTTCCCCGCGTAACCGTAAGGAAGTTTTACTCCTAGGAGGCAGGTGAAAAACTGCTCAATCTCCTCCTGACTTAGAGTGAAGCACGCGGGAGGGTAGTCATTTCCGGTCTTCTTGGCCTTTTTGCCTTTGCGACGACTTTCTGTGTCCTGCTTCGCCTCATCATCATCATCATCATCATCATCATCATCATCATCATCATATATAGCGTGAAGCTCCTGCCTGATGCCCATTGATTTCAAGTCTGCCCTTGCTTTCGGCCCATCTTTGGTCCTCTCTGGCATGTTGAGCAGGGTACCAAGCAGACTCTTGCACACGTTCTTCGTGATATGCATGACATCAAGGCTGTGAGGCACACGGTGGATCTTCCAGTACGGCAAGTCCCAGAAAACAGACCTCGTTTTCCATACCTTCAGCAGCGGCTCTGGCGCCTTTCGCTTCTTTCCCGGCTCTGGCGCCTTTTGCTTCTTTCCCGGCAGTGGGCAGTCTTTCCAATTTTTCAACAGCTTGTCTATTTCCTCGCCGCTCCTCGTACACGGGCGTTTTCGGGGTTCAGTTTCACCATCGAACAGATCCTTGCGTTTCCTCCACGGGTCATCGTCGCGAAGCCACCTTCGATGTCCCATGAACACGGTTTTCGAAGACCCGGGATCTCTATCTAGCTGGCGATACATTGTGTCATCCATGCACCTTACGCATCCAGAAAATCCGTGGACTACCTGCCCCGCAAGATATCCGTAACCGAGATAGTCGTGCACCGTCGTGAGCAGTGCGGCTCTCATAGGGAAATATTCTTTCTCTGCGGCGTCCCACGTATTGGCTGGCGTTTTCCACAGCGTGTCAAGCTCCTCTTTCAGCAGCCCCAGATACAGATTGATGTTGTTCCCTGGTTGTTTCGGCCCTTCAATTAGCATACTCATGTGAATGTACTTCCTCTTCATGCACAACCAGGGGGGAAGGTTGTACATCCACACAAACACAGGCCAGGTGCTATGTGTGCTTCTCTGGCTGCCAAACGGATTGACTCCATCGGTGCTCGCGCCCAGCACGATGTTCCTTGGATCGTTCCCAAATTCTAGGTATTCGAAGTTCAATGCTTGCCACTGGCTCGCATCCTTAGGGTGACTCAGCATCTTGTCTTTTTTATCTATCTCCGGATCATTTGCGTCATCTTCTCGCTTCTTCTCCTCCCTATCCGCGTGCCAACGTAGGAGCTTTGCTACTTTAGGATCCGCGAAATACCGCTGCAGACGAGGAGTGATCGGAAAGTACCACACCACTTTTCGAGGAGCTTTCTTCCTCTTCTTGTATCGAGTGACACCGCACACCGGACATATTGTAGACTCCGCGTGCTCGTCCCGATAAATGATGCAATTGTTCATGCACACATGGTATTTCACGTGCGGTAAATCCAGAGGACACACGATTTTCTTCGCCTCCTCCAAACTGGTCGGGCACTTGTTCCCCTTGGGAAGACGTTCGTGCCAGAATGACATGTTCTCGTCGAAGCATGCGTCGGTCATTTTGTGTTTTACCTTCATCTCCAGGGCCATGAGCGTTACTTTCAGGCGGGTATCCTCGGGCCTGCATCCTTCATACAATGGAGTAACCGCGTCTAACTCAAGTTGATCCATCTTGGCTTTCTCTCGGGCGGCAGCTCTTGCGTTATCCGTCTGCTTGAGAAGCAGCTCTTGAATATGAGGGTCCTGCACCCAGCCCATCGATGGTCCAGCGTCGTCTGCTCCGTCGGCATCATCATCTTCATGATCATGCCCGTCGCCTGCTCCGGCATCTTCCTCATCATCATGTCCTGCATCTTCTACATGATGACTGTGTACAGCATCACAGTCGTGATCATCTCCTGGGGATTCTTCGTCTTCTCGCCCGCCCGAGCCGCGGTGGTTGTCTTGCTGCCCTTCCTCATTTCTTGCCCGGCCCGCATGGACGACTTCGTAGTCATCTTCATCACCTTGCCACCGATAGCCATCCATGAAACCACGCAACAGCAGGTGGTCCCGCACCTGCCCGGAATCCGGGTCTGCAATAAGGCTCTTCAGCTTGCATCTTTGACACGGACATCTTATCTCCGTCTCGTTCTTTTGAAGCATCTCGGCCTTCGCGGACCTCAAAAACCTATTCACGATGCCTTCGGTCATCGTGCGGACCATGGTCGCCTGCGGGGTAGAGCAAAACGATATTTTAGAACCAAACAAAAATTTGGCATGACTTTCCCTAAAAATAGGACCAAAAAGAATGCTTAATGCCAAAATTCTCGCCGAAACGGAAATGAATCAACATTCCGGCAAAATATTGGCAACTATCGCATATCAAATACCGATACACCTCCAAACACAAACACATATGCAACACCACAAACATATGCAACACCACGAACATACATAGATCTAGCTAGGCCGTAAAAAGTGCATGTGCACATTGTTGTAAGGAGAACAACCTAAATATAGCTTCCCCCCTTACTTACCTATTAAAACAAGGTAATTTAACCACTTAATTTGAATGAATCTATGGTGGAAATGAGGTGAAAAAGAGGAGGCACCCGAGACAAGGAGGAGGTGGAGAGAATGAAGTGGGGAGAAAGTGAGTGTGTGGGTAGGAGAGGCTGTCCCAAATATCTTGTTGCTGCCCACTTACTAATGGCGCACCTCCTGCATGGTGCGCCATTAGTACTTACAACTACTAATGGCGCACTTGGGCAGGATACGCCATTAGTATGTTCGGAGAGGCGCACTAGTTCAAAAAAAAATCCTATACTAATGGCGCACCCACTGCCAGGTGCGCCATTAGTAGTTACAACTACTAATGGCGCACTCGGGCAGGATGCGCCATTAGTATGTTTGGATAGGCGCACTAGTTCAAAAAAAAGTTTCTATACTAATGGCGCACCTGCTGCCTAGTGCGCCATTAGTAGTTACAACTACTAATGGCGCACTTTGCCGGGATGCGCCATTAGTATGTTTGGACAGGCGCACTAGTTAAAAAAAAATTGATACTAATGGCGCACCCGTAGCATGGTGCGCCATTAGTTGTTTAAACTCTAATGGCGCATCAGATTGTGGTGCGCCATTAGTATATACTAATGGCGCACCATCTTTCTGGTGCGCCATTAGTGTCAATCCCATCTATAGCCATTTTCCTAGTAGTGTGGAGGAGAATATTTAAGTCACGAATTTGGTACGCACTTAAGGAAATGTGGAATCATTTCACAACTCACGCCACCTGGAACACCTCAGCGTAACGGTGTGTCCGAACGTCGTAATCGCACTTTATTGGATATGGTGCGATCTATGATGTCTCTTACTGATTTACCGCTATCATTTTGGGGATACGCTCTAGAGACAGTTACATTCACTTTAAATAGGGCACCGTCTAAATCCGTTGAGACGACCCTGTATGAATTATGGTTTGGGAAGAAACCTAAGCTGTCATTTCTAAAAGTTTGGGGATGCGATGATTATGTCAAGAAACTTCAACCTGAAAAGCTCGAACCCAAGTTGGAAAAATGCGTCTTCATAGGATACCCTAAGTAAACCATTGGGTATACCTTCTACCTCAGATCCGGAGCAAGATCTTTGTTGCCAAGAATGGGTCCTTTCTGGAGAAACAGTTTCTCTCGAAAGAAGTAAGTGGGAGGAAAGTGGAACTTGATGAAGTACTACCTCTTGAACCGGAAAGTAGCGCAGCTCAAGAAGATGTTCCTGTGGTGCCTGCACCGACTAGAGAGGAAACTAATGATGATGATCAAGGTACTTTGGATCAAGTTATTACTGAACTTTGTAGGTCCACAAGGACACGTTCCACACCAGAGTGGTATGGCAACCCTGTCCTGGAAATCGAGTTGTTAGACAATGGTGAACCTTCGAACTATGAAGAAGCGATGGCGGGCCCAGATTCTGACAAATGACTTGAAGCCATGCAATCCGAGATAGGATCCATGTATGAAAAGAAGTATGGACTTTGACAGACTTGCCCGATGATCGACGAGCGATAGAAAACAAATGGATCTTTAAGAAGAAGACGGACGCGGACGGTAATGTTACCATCTATAAAGCTCGACTTGTCGCTAAGAGTTATCAACAAGTTCAACGGGTTGACTACGATGAGACTTTCTCTCACGTAGTGAAGCTGAAGTCCGTCCGAGTCATGTTAGCAATTGCCGCATACTATGATTATGAGATTTGGCAAATGGACGTCAAAATGGCATTCCTTAACGGCTATCTTAAGGAAGAACTGTATATGATGCAGCCGGAAGGTTTTGTCGACCCTGAGAATGCTAACAAGGTATGCAAACTCCAGCGATCCATTTATGGGCTGGTGCAAGCATCTCGGAGTTGGAACATTCGCTTTGATGATATGATCAAAGCATTTGGGCTTATGCAGACTTATGGAGAAGCCTGCGTTTACAAGAAAGTGAGTGGGAGCTCTATAGCATTTCTCATATTATATGAAGATGACATACTTTTGATGGGAAATGATATAGAACTTTTGGATAGCATTAAGGCCTACTTGAATAAGTGTTTTTCAATGAAGGACCTTGGAGAAGCTGCTTACATACTAGGCATCAAGATCTATAGGGATAGATCGAGACGCCTCATAGGTCTTTCACAAAGCACATACCTTGATAAGATATTGAAGAAGTTCAATATGGATCAATCCAAGAAGGGGTTCTTGCCTGTGTTGCAAGGTGTGAAATTGAGCTCAACTCAATGCCCGACCACGGCGGAAGATAGAGAAATGATGAGTGTCATCCCCTATGCCTCAGCTATAGGGTCTATTATGTATGCCATGCTATGTACCAGACCTGATGTAAACCTTGCCGTACGTTTGGTAGGAAGGTACCAAAGTAATCCCGGCATGGAACACTGGACAGCGGTCAAGAACATCCTGAAATACCTGAAAAGGACTAAGGATATGTTTCTCGTATATGGAGGTGACGAAGAGCTCGTCGTAAAGTGTTACGTCGATGCTAGCTTCGACACAGATCTGGATGACTCTAAGTCACAAACCGGATACGTGTATATTTTGAATGGAGGGGCAGTAAGCTGATGCAGTTGCAAGCAAAGCGTCGTGGCGGGATCTACATGTGAAGCGGAGTACATGGCGGCCTCAGAGGCAGCGCATGAAGCAATCTGGATGAAGGAGTTCATCACCGACCTAGGAGTCATACCCAATGCGTCGGGGCCAATCACTCTCTTCTGTGACAACACTGGAGCTATTGCCCATGCCAAGGAGCCCAGGTTTCACAAGAAGACCAGGCACATCAAGCGTTGCTTCAACTCCATTCGTGAAAATGTTCAAGATGGAGACAAAGATATTTGCAAAGTGCATACGGATCTAAATATTGCAGATCCGTTGACTAAACCTCTTTCGCGAGCAAAACATGATCAACACCAGAACTCTATGGGTGTTTGATTCATCACAATGTAACTAGATTATTGAGTCTAGTGCAAGTGGGAGACTGTTGGAAATATGCCCTAGAGGCAATAATAAAATGATTATTATTATATTTCCTTGTTCATGATAATTGTCTGTTATTCATGCTATAACTGTGTTATCCGGAAATCGTAATACACGTGTGAATACATTGACCACAACATGTCCCTAGTGAGTCTATAGTTAACTAGCTCGTTGATCAACAGATAGTCATGGTTTCCTCACTATGGACACTGGATGTGGTTGATAACAGGATCACATCATTAGGAGAATGATGTGATGGACAAGACCCAATCCTAAGCATAGCACAAGATCGTGTAGTTTGTTTGCGAGAGCTTTTCCAATGTCAAGTATCATTTCCTTAGACCATGAGATCGTGTAACTCCCGGATGCCGTAGGAGTGCTTTGGGTGTACCAAACGTCACAACATAACTCTGTGACTATAAAGGTATACTACGGGTATCCCCGAAAGTAGCTGTTGGGTTGACACGGATCGAGACTGGGATTTGTCACTCCATATGACGGAGAGGTATCTCTGGGCCCACTCGGTAATGCATCATCATAATGAGCTCAATGTGACCAAGTGTTTGGTCACGGGATCATGCATTACGGTACGAGTAAAGTGACTTGCTGGTAACGAGATTGAACGAGGTATTGGGATACAGACGATCGAATCTCGGGCAAGTAACGTACCGATTGACAAAGGGAATTGTATACGGGATTACTTGAATCCTCGACATCGTGGTTCATCCGATGAGATCATCGAGGAGCATGTGGGAACCAACATGGGTATCCAGATGCCGTTGTTGGTTATTGACCAGAGAGTCATCTCGGTCATGTCTGCATGTCTCCCGAACCCGTACGGTCTACACACTTAAGGTTCAGTGACGCTAGGGTTGTAGAGATATTAGTATGCGGTAACCCGAAAGTTGTTCAGAGTCTCGGATGAGATCCCGGACGTCACGAGGAGTTCTGGAATGGTTCGGAGGTGAAGAAATATATATAGGAAGTCCAGTTTCGGCCATCGGGAAAGTTTCGGGGGTCACCGGTATTGTACCGGGACCACCGGAAGGGTCCCGGGGGTCCACCGGTGGGGCCACCTATCCCGGAGGGCCCCATGGGCTGAAGTGGCAGGGGGAACCAGCCCGTGGTGGCTGGTGCGCCCCCCTTGGGCCTCCCTCTGCGCCTAGGGTTGGAAACCCTAGGGGTGGGGGCGCCCCACTTGGCTTCGGGGGCAAGCCACCCCCTTGGCCGCCGCCCCCCTTTTGACATCCAATCTCTAGGGGCCCGGCGCCCCCCCAGGGCCTCTATATAAAGAGGGGGGAGGGAGGGCTGCGCACCCCTGCTCCTGGAGCCTCCCTCTCCCTCTGCAACACCTCTCCCTCTCGTAGAGCTTGGTGAAGCCCTGCCGAGATCGCTGCTACTTCCATCACCACGTCGTCGTGCTGCTGGATCTCCATCAACCTCTCCTTCCCCCTTGCTGGATCAAGAAGGAGGAGACATCTTCCCAACCGTACGTGTGTTGAACGCGGAGGTGATGTTCGTTCAGCACTAGGATCATCGGTGATTTGGATCCCAACGAGTACGACTCCCTCAACCCCGTTCTCTTGAATGCTTCCGTGCGCGATCTACAAGGGTATGTAGATGCTATCCTCTCTCTCGTTGCTAGATGACTCCATAGATTGATCTTGGTGAAGCATAGAAAAATTTTATTATTCTGCAACGTTCCCCAACAGATAGGTTGCGCCGGCATTCTTAAGCCCGAAAGGCATAGTGTTGAAGCAGAAAGGGCCATATGGCATTATGAAAGTTGTTGCAGCTTGGTTGGACTCTGCCGTCTATATTTGATGGTATCCAGAGTATGTGTCGAGGAAACACAGCGAGTCATGTCCTGCTGTGGCGTCGATGATTTGATCGATGCGAGGGAGGGGAAAGGGATCCTTGGGGCAAACCTTGTTGAGGTCTTTGAAGTCGACGCACAGGCGCCAGGATTTGTCCTTATTTGGTACCATTACCAAGTTCGCCAACCAAACCGGATGCTTGATATCTCTGATGAATCCAGCCTCAAGTAGCTTGGCTAGATCTTCCCCCATGGCTTGTCGTTTGGGCTCTGAAAATCGTCTTAGGGTCTGTTTAACAGGTTTGTATCCCTTTAGTATGTTGAGGCTATGTTCGGCCAATCCGCGCGGGATGCCCGGCATGTCCGATGGGTGCCAGGCGAAAATGTCCCAATTCTCGTGTAAGAAGTCTCGCAGTGCGGCGTCCATAGCGGGGCTCAACTGTGTCCCGATGGAAGCTGTCTTCATGGGGTCCGTTGGATGGACTTGGAATTTGACTATCTCATCTGCGGGTTTAAATGAGGTGGACTTGGGTTGCTTGTCGAGTATCATGTCATCCCTGTCAATAGTGGTGCGCAATGTTGTTAATTCTTCTGCTGCTAGGGCTTCAGATAATGCTTCCAAGGCTAGTGCTGCTGTTTTGTTTTCGGTGCAGAGTGCGACGTCCGAATCACTAACTAGAGTGATGATTCCATTGGGTCCGGGCATTTTAAGCTTCATGTACCCATAATTTGGTATAGCTTGAAAGCTTGCAAACGCATCCCGCGCTAGAAGGGCGTGGTATCCGCTGCTAAAAGGAGCCACTTGGAATGTGATTTCTTCAGACCTGTAATTCTCTGGGGTGCCGAATACCACATCGAGTGTGATTTTTCCTGCACACCATGCTTCCCGACTAGGGATGATTCCCCTGAAGGTGGTGTCGCTTTGCTCAATGCGGCCTTTATCAATTTCCATCTTGTTGAGCGTTTCTTCATAGATCAAGTTTAATCCGCTTCCGCCATCCATGAGTACTTTAGTCAGCCGAAAGCCGTCCACGATTAGGCTAAGGACCAGAGCGGCCGGTGCCTGGACAGTCTGGAATCGAGGTTCATCACTGGCATTGAAAGTTATAACAGTGTTGTTCCAGGGGTTTATCTTTGCCACATGGCAAATTTCAGCGGAGCTTCGATGATCTCGCTTGCGCCTATTGTTTGAGGCGAAAGTCTCGAGGACAGTTAATACCGCATTGTGTTCATTGGCGGGATGTTGTTCTGCTTTATGGCTTGCAAGAAGATCCTCGCCACTTTTTGCAACCTTCCGGAGTATCCAACATGCTCTAAGGCTATGAGTTGGTGTCGTGTCCGGAGTGCTGTGGAGTTTACATGGTCCATTGAGCCATTCTTCCAATACGGTTCCCCACCCTGGGGTGTGTTTTGGTTTCTTGGGGACAGGATCGGCCGACTTATGAGAGTTCGCCCGTTTAGTTCGCACAAAGGTCTTGGTGAGAGCCGTACTGTCCCAAAATTCTGTTTGGGTTTTCCAGGCGCTTTCCATCGCACAGTACTTGTGTACTATGATTGCCAAATCCGCGAAGTGTACTATGTCACGGCGGCTTATAGCATTAAGGAGTCCTTTGTCCGTGCAGCTTTTGCAGAAGAGTAAGACTATGTCCTCCTGGCGGCAGTCCTTGACCTTGTTAAGCGCAAGGAGGAATCTGGCCCAGTAGCGATGTATAGTCTCCTGGGGCTCTTGCCTGATGCGGGAGAGACGGTTTAAGTCCTGGTGGGTGTTGTTAGCTGAATCCGGATTCTGGTCCGATCTAACACCCAGGGGCGTGGGAGGTTCCGAGCCTGAAAGCTCGGGATCCGGAGTGTTGCCCAATTTCTTCGGCCCACTGCCCGGTTCTAAGTCCGGGACTTGGGTCATGTCTTCCTTTGAGCAGGTATTCGGCTCAAGGAGTTCGGTGATCCGGACATAGTTCATCCTCAAAGTCGAGGGGCGATCCGTGTGTGGTTCCTCCACTACCGCTATCTCATGGGTGGCTGGTGGGGATCTGATGTCCCTTTGGTCGGGATTAAGCCCGATCCGTCCATAGTCTGTAGCGACTCCCAGAGCGGCGATGCGATCCAAGAGCTCATTAAGGGAGGAGAGCTCCATCGGATCCATCTGTTCGGTGAGTTCCGAACTGACGTGAAGGTTACGATTGATGACCCGAGAGGCCATCGTCGGCGCTACCGCTGATGGGGCGGCCATGATAAAGCCGCCAAGTCGGAGAGTTTGGCCTACAGCCAGAGCTCCCCTGGAGGTAATGTTGTCCTTGACGACGAGACGAGCCATCGAGCCTTGCGACGACGACACAGAGGAACTCTCAATGAAAGCACCAATGTCGGTGCCAAAACCGGCGGGTCTCGGGTAGGGGTCCCGATCTGTGCGTCTAGGCTGATGGTAACAGGAAGCAAGGGACACCGATGTTTACCCAGGTTCGGGCCCTCTCGATGGAGGTAAAACACTACTTCCTGCTTGATTAATATTGAAGATATGGGTAGTACAAGAGTATATCTACCACGAGATCGTAGAGGCTAAACCCTAAGAGCTAGCCTATGATGGTATGATTGTAAATGTGATCGGCCTTCTAAGGACCAACCTCTCTGGTTTATATAGACACTGGGGAGAGCTAGGGTTTACATGGAGTCGGTTACAAGGAAGGAAACACAATATCCGGATCGCCAAGCTTGCCTTCCACGCCAAGGAGAGTCCCATCCGGACACGGGCCGAAGTCTTGAGTCTTGTATCTTCACGCTTCAATAGTGTGGACGATGTATACAGTTCGGCTGTCTGGATACCCCCTTATCCAGGACTCCCTCACTGGGCCCTGCACCGGGTGTGCGGAAGAGGTTTCTAGGATCATAAACCGGAGGCAGACGGGATTGAGCCTTCTGGTGCCTTCTCCTCATGACCTCATTTGACGGGTTCAGATCCATCGCAAGCTGAAGAGCCTCTGATTGAATCTGCTGGGTTCGAGCATCCAAAGACGCCCGCTCTGCGGCCATCCTGACGTCCTCTGCTGCTAAGTTTTCCTTGGCTTGTGCTACCTCCTCACGTAGTTGTGCCACTTGTGCATCATGTTGAGCTTGATCCGCCGGATTGACCACGGTGGTTAATAGAGCTGTTATCGTATCCATTAAATCCATCAGAACCTGAGCCGGTGGGCGCGCAGGGCCTCCTGCCCCAGCTTCCGCCACCGCTGCTAACCCGGCGGTCATCGCTGCAGCAGCCGTAGAGTTTTGCCCGGGTTGCGTGCCAGCCATGAAGATCCCAACTCTGCTCGGCGGCTCAAAGGCATCCGAAATACTGCTGCCATTGGAACAGCCCCCAAGCCCGCCATCTTGCAATTGATACAACGAATCCGTCTCACCCATGGATGACTCACCATCAGAGTAGATGGCCGTCTCACCGCCCGACACAAATCCTTCAGAAAGTTCCCCTCCATGGATGCATTCCACCAAGGCAAGCTTCACGACGGGCTGAGCTCGGGAGGGTCTCGCATGCTGAGCCGTCTCGATGATGTCGGTGCATATGTCCGGCTCAGGGCCCGGCTCGTCGATCTTGCCGATGAATACGTGGATTCCGCTGAAAGGGACCCGGTACCCGTACTCAATTGATCCAGCGTCGGGGCCCCAGCCTGCATCGTCGATGTAGAGCTTGCCGCAACGACTCTTGGTCATTCGGCCCACAATGTATCCCTTGAGCCCTTCGAAGCTGCCCTTCAAGAACTCAAATCCACCATGCGCTTACCCCATGGTGGGCGCCAACTATCGCAGAGTTGTCACAGCAGATGTCCTAGTGAAGGACTTAGTCGTGGAGCCATCACAACTAAGAAGCTTAAAGGGGTTAAAACGGGACAAAGGACACGGGAGTTTATACTGGTTTGGCCCCTTGCGGTGAAGGTAATGGCTTAATCCAGTTTGAGCTGGGATTGCTTATGTCTCGATTACCAGGGAGCTAATCGCTTGACCTAGCTCTCGATTTGATGTTACTTGTCCTGAACCACCGCCAGGTCATCCCTTTATATACAGAGGTCGACGCCCAGCGACTCACAGAGTCCCGGTTGACTCATAAACAGTGTCTGGCTCGGTCTCTCTCTATTCTTTCCTTACAATACAAGTTACATACATATGGCGGTTTTATCTCTACGGGCCTTGAGTCGCCTTTGGGCTTTGGGCCCTTAACTGAACCGCCATCTTCAAGTGTCGTCTTGGGCTTCATATCTTGAATCACCATAGGTATAACCCGGCCTCTCCTGGGCAGGTCATACCTAATAGTTATATCCCCAACATAAACCAAAATTTGAAGAAGAAATACGAGGCTATAAGTAATCATGCATATAAGAGATCAAAAGACTCAAATAACTTTCATGGATAAAAACATAGATCTGGTCATAAACTCAAAGTTCATCGAATCCCAGCAAACACACCACAAAAAGAGCTACAACAAATAGATCTCCAAGAGACCATTGTATTGAGAATCAAGAGAGAGAGAGAGAGAGAGAGAGAGAGGAAGCCATCTAGCTACTAACTACGGACCCGTAGGTCTACAATGAACTACTCATGCATCATCAGAGAGGCACCAATGAGGATGATGAACCCCTCCATGATGGTGTCTAGATTGGATCTGGTGGTTCTGGAACTTGCGGCGGCTAGAATTGATTTTCGTCGACTCTCCCAGGGTTTCTGGAATATTGGGGTATTTATAGAGCAAAGAGGCGGTGTGGGAGGTCATCGAGGTGGGCACAACCCATCAGGGCGCGCCTGGAGGCTCAGGCGCACCCTGGTGTCTTGTGCTCACCTTGGGCCCCCTCTTTGGTACTTCTTTGGCCCACTAGATGTCTTTTGGTCCAAAAAATCCACAAAAAGTTTCGTTCCGTTTGGACTCCGTTTGATATTAATTTCTGCGATGTAAGAAACAAGCAGAAAACAGCAACGGACACTTGGTACTATGTCAATAGGTTAGTCCCAAAAAGAATATAAAATTGCTATAAAATGATTGTAAAACATCCAGGAATGATAACATAACATCATGGAACAATCCGAAAATTATAGATACGTTGCAGACGTATCAATGTATCGGTCTGCTCGAAGGTCCAGATGACATTTTTCTCACAAACCGGAACCAAACCGGGGGGGCTTACTGGCATCCGGACCACTGCCGTGCTGGCTTTCGACAACCCTTGCCCACCCAAAAAACCCTCCTGCCTCTCCTGCTCTTCCCATCCAACGCATGTATCGCTTCCCGCGCCACATTCATGTCGGCCAGAGCACGTAGCGGCTGGCATTGAAGCTGCGCGATGCTACCGGACGAAAATGCAACGCTGACCGGTGCGAGCTCTTGAGCGTCGCCGCTTAAATGCGGATGCCACATCTTGAGAAACTAACCCCGGTCGTTGTGCGTCATTGAAGCGGGCATACCATCCCTTCACATGGCATGTTCATGGCTATATATGTCGTGCTCCAACAATGATGCACATCACACCTCCTCCTCTCTGAGCACCTCCTCCTTCCTGAGCCTTTCCAACTCCGGCAATGCCAAAAAATCTTGGTTCTCCGCGCCGGCAGGTGGCGACGGCAATGGATCTTTGTCCGGCTCATGGCGTCGCCGCCCTCGCTCTTTGGTTCCCTCGACCCTCATGGCTGATGGCTCCTTCGGCAAGGAGGAGATCGTCATATTCTCCGGCGACGAGGAGGACCAGGCACCGCCATCGCAGCAGTTGTGCCTCCTCGTGGAGGCCACTCTGACGAACGAGGAGTTCGTTCGTCAGATGTAGCTGATGATGGAGCGATCATTTCGTTCGTCAGATGTAGCTGATGATGGAGCGATCATTTCAAGGAGGAACCACAATCACCGCCACTACGTGAACGAGGAGCCCGTGTCTCCTCTCAGGTGCGTCAAGGAGGAGCCAACGTACCCCCACGCAACCGCAGCAACGTCCAGATTGTATGTCGTGTCAACGTACCCCCACGCTAAGCGACCACTCCAGAGGGGAGACGTACTGGAGGAAGTTGAGCGGCTCCTCTGCGAGCGCCAGGCTACAAGCTTTAGTTATTTTTTAGTTTTCAGTTAAACTGCCAAAATATCGGCCGTTTTATGTAAATTATGTCCGAATACGAATGAAATCCGACGTGTTTGCTGAAATTTGTTCCATTTGTTTAAATCCAGTTTGAATTGCACTACCGGACTCGCGGCCATTTCCCGTCAGCATAGATCTATGCCTACGGCTGTCGTCGGCATAGCCCCGTCGGCATAGATCACGTCAACGTAGTCTTGTCAGACCGTCGGCATAGTTTTGCCATCGGCATAGGGGCCTATGTCGATGGCTACCGTTCGGCCGTCGGCAGTGTTTTTCGCCTGACGGCAACGGACGGCGCCGTCAAAAGCGTCGACGAATCATGGGAAGCCGCGTGGCATAGGTATGGCCGTCGGCATAGGTGGAATTCTATGCCGACGGCTAGGCCGTCGGCATACCTATGCCACGTGGCTCCCCGTGGTGCCTCCTAGACGGCGCGCCGCGGATCGATGACGTGTCATCTACGTCAACGGCTGTCGTTGGCATAGGTCTTGGTCGGTGCGCTCTGGATCGGTGACGTGTCACCCGTATCTATGCCGACGGCCGCCCGTCTCGGCCGTCGGCATAGATACGACGCCGTTAGCCGCCCGTCACGAGCGTTGTCGGCGGGGCCGCATCTATGCCGACGGCCAGTATATGCCGACGGCAGCTGTAGGCGTAGTCTGGGATAAGCCGACGGCTATTCTTTGCCGACGGTGGCCGTCGGTGTAGACGGGGATAGCCCGACGGCCATTGTACGCCGACGGCCTGGACCTAGCTGTCGGCATAGCTTGGAGTAGGCCGACGGGGCCGTCGGCATACATTTGGCTGTCGGCTTAGAGCCCTGTTCTGGTAGTATTGTATGCTGCTAATTTTGGATGGCCGGCTTCTGCATCCGAGTCTGCGGATGGATGCTGTGTCCAGTTTGGGATCAGCGTTGGAGACGCCTTTAGTATATGTTTAGTATATGTTTCTGCGTTGCATACTGATAAGAGGGAATGCATAGATGTGGCGATCTTGTTTGCATGCAAGTCAACTTTTGCCTTCCCGTGTCTTTGTTGTTGTCAGCAGAGGAATATTCTGTGCCCACACTTGTGTCAGTATGACGACGTAGATCCCTGGACCCTTGTTCGGTGCACGCGCATAAATATATGGTCTCCTTCTTCTAACTCCTTCCCCGTTGCATCAGCCATAAGCTTGATGCTATTGTCCTGGAATATGCTACTGTACACACTATCCATCTTTCTCTTCAGCCACCTGCAGATCTTTTAGCACCGTGGATCGAACAAAGCATCTTTCGTTGTTTCACAGTGAGCTTGTGTCTTGGTTGTTTCCCTGGTTGCTGACTGTGTTTCTTGGCTGTTCTGCTTTTGCTGGATTCCATTTCTCCGGGTAAAACTAATACTAATTGGTTTTGTGCTGATACCAATGTCTTTGCCCTTTTGTCCTAATTCAATCTATCTCTTCAATCTGCTTACTGGTTTCCTTCTCGGCCAATGGAACATCTATTGCTTCCTAATCTGGATTAGGGTTTGTTTTCTTCATCCCTTTCTGCAAAAGACGGAGAAAAAAGGTTGGGTTTGTTAGTCTTGTGAGTCGGCCTGTATGGGCTGTGCATCGTCAAAGCAGTTCAAACGAGCTCCACGGCATGAGGATGCTGCTCTTCTGGCCAAAGAGACCACATGTAAGAACTTCTAGCTCCTGCTTTTCTTTCTGGTGTTTTTTTCAATGCAAGAATGAGTCCACGTGTTTCCCCTGTCGTTTAATTTTTAGAGAAAAGTATGTTTTTAGTCCCTCAAGTTTCCAAAAAGTACATACTTGGTCCCTTAAAAAAATTTGGTATACATTTGGTCCCTCAAGTCTCAAAACCGGACAAATTTAGTCCAAAACCAGATTTTGACCGGGTTTGACCGCGCTGACTTTGACCGGGTTTGACTGATGAACAGTGAACCCGTAAAAAATAAATCAAAAACAGTTCAAAGAAATCTTAATGTCGCCACGTGCTCCTCGAATGTCGAAAGATGCCAAAAAATTTCACTGGCCTTGTGCACACCAGTATATTGAACCCCCACAAATTTTAAGTTTTGTCGCTAATTTTTTTCGAATTTACTGTTCATCGGGAGTGGATATTTTGTCTTTTTTGCCACTGGCGCCTCTGGTGTCGAAAGACCAGGAAATTTGGCACGCACCTTGTGCATGTAAGTATGTTGCATGACCAAAAAATTCAGATTTTTTTTGAACAGTTTTTAATATTTTTTATGAATTCACTGTTCATCGGTCAAACCTGGTCAAAGTCAGCACGGTCAAACCGTTCAAAATCTGGTTTTGGACTAAATTTATCCTGTTTTGAGACTTAAGGGACCAAATGTATACAAAAAAATCTTGAGGGACCAAGTCCTTACTTTTTGGGAACTTGAGGGACTAAAAACAAACTTTTCTCTAATTTCTACTCCCTCCGTCCGAAAATACTTGTCATCAAAATGGATAAAAAAATATGTATCTTTAACTAAAATACGTCTAGATAGATCTTATTTCATTCATTTTAATGACAACTATTTCCGGACGAAGGGAGTACTAACTAATTTCTTCCCGCATGCACGCAGTTTCTTTGGATGAAGTGAAGGCCCTCTACGAGTTGTTCGAAAAGATTAGCTATTCTATATTCAAGGATGGGCTCATTCACAAGGTATATATCAGGCTTGTTATATCTTCTTTTAGCTAGGTTAATCTTCTCGCTGAGGCAGCAAATTCACCATGTGGTTCCTTCGGAAAATTCTTTTTTTTTAACAGGAGGAGTTCCAACTTGCTCTCTTCAGGAACAGCAATCGGAAAAACCTTTTCGCCGATCGGGTCAGTTCATAATTTTTACACTACTCCAATGCTCTAAATAGCTATAATTTCTTCAACAATTTGGATGTCCTTTAATTTTGGCATGACGGCGTGTACTGTGTACAGCAAGATGAGCCAGTAGATGGAGCCTGAATATTAATATCTGTGATATCTCATATTGGATCAACCGTACAACCTGTTAACATATGTATTCGACTACTGCAGATATTTGATCTGTTTGATATGAAGCGAAATGGTGTGATCGAATTTGACGATTTTGTTCGGTCCCTCCAATTTTTTCACCCGGATACACCCATGGTAGACAAGATTGCATGTACGAAACCAGCCACCCTTTTCTCCCCAATGTTCTACTCCCTCCGTTTCTAAATATATTTTAAATGTAAAGATTCCACTATAAACCACATACGGATGTATATAAATGCATTTTAAATGTAGATTCATTCATTTTGCTCCGTATGTAGTTCATCTAGTGGAATCCCTACAAAGACTTATATTTAGGAACGGAGGGAGTATTTTGTGTGCGAATGTTGTAAGACATGACTAGCATTTCATAAATTCTGGGTGCAATTCAAGTAGCAGTAGCCTGTTACTATATACTACTCCCCCGTTCCTAAATATAAGTTTTTTTAGAGATTTCATTATAGAGATTACATTCGAATGTATATAGACGCTTTTTAAGTATAAGTTCATTCATTTTGCTCCGTATGTAGTCTATAGTGGGATCTCTTAAAAAACTTATATTTAGGAACGGAGGGCATCCGTTCCCAAATATAAGTCTTTCTAGAGATTCCAACAAATGACTACATACGGAGCAAAATGAGTGAATCTACACATAAAATATGTCTTTATACATCCGTGTGTAGTAGTCCATTTGAAATCTCTAAAAAGACAAATATTTAGGAATCGGAGGGAGTAGTATATTTGGGATGACATCAGTTTACATGTGCTTCTCTTATTTGAAATCTGGAGGATTCCTTCTCACAGTTGCATTCAGACTATATGACCTGCGAGGCACCGGCAGCATTGAACGTGAAGAGGTTTGTATTATTTATTTACTGAAGATGAAGACTATCATTCTGCACATAATCCTGTCAACTGAACATACTACTTCGAAGCGTTTTGAACTCACTATCACGCACTGCGGTTTGCCGATTTAGATGGTTATCCCTTCAACTCTGTCACTACATTTTGCTTCATCTACCTATTATTGTATATACTAAAAGCAAAATACGGAGAGAAAGAAAAAGAGAAATCTGCTAGAGATTCTCACAGAAACCAGAAACATCAGGCCATCGATCTGGTGGACCGTCTTCAATTATTAAATCGTAGCCATTAGATGTTTATAAATGTATCTACTTGCTTTGTTTGTCAGGCCCATGCTTTTAATAGACATCATAGTTACAGCTTTAGAAATGACAAATGTTTAAATTATTATTTTTAATGATGCCCTCGCATAGCTAGTTGGGAAAATAACACAAAGAACATTATACTCCCTTCGTCCGGAAATACTTGTCATCAAAATGAATAAAAGGGGATGTATCGAGATGTATTTTAGTTCTAGATACATCCTTTTTTGTCCATTTTGATGACAAGTATTTTCGGACGGAGGGAGTATGCGCTAAGTATAGCCCGACATCTGCCTCCCGGGTCAGATCAGATCCATCGATCGCATCTGCCTCCCGGGTCGCTCCTCCAGGCGACTCCGGAGGCCTTCCCAGCCGCCACTCGAGAGGCCACCCGATCCTCCTCCCTTCCTCCCGCCGCCGTCGGAGGACGCCGCCGGCTTGCATCCGGAGGCCGACGGCGGTGGCGGGGGCTTTTCCTCCCTCACGCGTTTCAGGGGTGGCGGGGCCCCAACATGCATGGAGGTGCGGCCAATCTAGAAGCGGCGGCGATGACTTCGACGGCGGCGGCGGTCGGCCCTGCCTCGGGCCACGGGCGGCTGCTGCGGCGGCTGGCCTGGATCGGGCGGCGGCGCGATGCGGTCTTCGGCGGCATTTCATCTGGCTTTAGATCGGCGACGGCGTCGAGGGTCTGGTGGACTGCTTGGCGACACATGGCAGATCTGTTCTGGCCGGTGTAGCTAGTGGTGGTGGTCATCTTCTTCGTCGGAGGTGGCCGGCCAGAGGCTTGGTGATTCGATCTCGAGATCCATCATGTAGTCCGGCTGCGAGTTGGGGAGACATGGTTGCCGGTGAAAACCGAACCGACGGCAGGCGATGGCGGCGTTCTACGCCATTACCTTGATGAAGGCATCACCGTGTAACTACTGTCGACCCACTCGTGCTGCTCCAGGGAAACCCCAGGACCTGGTGTTTCAGATCGGACGATGGCGGCACTACGGTGTTGTTTCTCTCTTGGGAGCATCGTTTATGGAGCAGAGCTGGAAATCAGAGGCAGGAGGTGGAGCGGCTTCGTCTTGCGCGGAGCTTCGTTGGAGATGTCAAGTCATGCCTGACCGACAGGTGCTACGCTTTGTCATGCCTGGTCGGCAGGTGCTACGCACGACAGATCTTCCAAAGACTTCAAGATGTGTCAGCTGGTGGTACTTGATAGCATGATGCTGAGGTGTATCAGTGGCGACCGCGACGTGCTCAGCTGTTTGCGCGCAGGGAGGAGGTATCGTTGGGCGTCATGGTGGCGTCGACGATAGCTGAACCGAGCAAGGTTGATGCATCAGTATAGTTCTGAAGATGGAGCGGTGGCAGTTGGCGGCGGCGGCCTATGAGAGCAAGCCGAACCTATGAGAGCAAGCCGAACCGGTGAGATCCATGCCCGGCAGGCGTCCTGGATGGGACCTCAGGTCTTAGATGTTAGGTTTGGCTACGATGTCTGTTTGGTATTACGCCCAGGTTATCTGCGCCCCTTCATCAACTGGATAGGTGTAGCGACAGTTTGTTGCTTAGACGGCGGTTTTAGTCTTACTACTGTATTACTTTGTAAGGTCTTGTGAGAATAATTAATAAAGTGGCCGTATGCATTGCCCAGATGTAGAGGCCGGGGGGTCATCCTCCTTTTCTAAAAAAAAAAGTATAGCCCGACACACTACCTTTACAATTTGACGTTTGAGTACTTACTGAACCCGATCATTTCTGCAGTTGAAGGAGATAGTGCTTGCAATCCTGAGTGAATCAGATCTACTTCTTTCTGACGACGCTGTCGAACAGATGGTTGATCAGGTACGAGTACGCCACATCCAGATGAAATGTTGCCGCGCAACAAGCATTAACACTATGCATACATGTTAATTTGTATCCGACAGACATTCAGAGAGGCAGATCTGAACGGCGACGGGAGGATAGATCCCGACGAGTGGAAAGCATTCACAAGCACGAATCCTGCCTTGCTGAATTACATGACTCTCCCATACCTGAAGTAAGTAGTGCCCACTGTATTTTTAGCCTTGGAAAACAATGCTTGAGATTGAGAAGATGACTTCTTGACTGACATCCGAGCATGCTGTGATGCAGGGACATGACCATGCCGTCGTTCCCCAGCTTTGTTCTCTACTCTGTAACTGGCGATGAAGAGCTGTACTAGATGCCATCAGCACAACCTTCCGAGCTTCTCTCATGTGGCTTGTGTTTTTCTTTTCGTTCATTGTACAAATTTTTGGGTTATGGAACATGGCTTTGGTAGCAGAAACTGTAATAACAGAATGTGCACTGAGAAATGGTAGACGTATAGCTCGGCAGTTCTTTTCTGTCACCCAATGGGCTCATCACTCTAACCGTTACTTTTGCAACATCTAACAGTTTGGCCATATGGATTCTTGTCGGTGCATTTACTTGCATTTATCCAAACTATCAAAACCCGACTTTTGAACTCCATGACTCCCGAAGACTCGAAGCATGCACGTGCAAGCAGCTAATGGAGTAATATTCACCTTCTTCTGGATGCTCTTCTCATGAGTGCAACATCTGAGATGATATTCTTGTGTTTTTTTTTTTTGCACATTTTTCATTGATCTCCTTTGATTTCTAAATTCTGGAGTTATTCGTAATGTCCTAGACATTCCTCCGTAATTTTTTGTATCATTTGTGCTTTCTGCTAGGACCTTCGGAAGTTTTGTGTGGAATTCATCGGCTTTTTATTTTTTAGTTGAAATTATCTGTCGTTGTGAATCAAGTGGCTGGAATTATTCAGTTTCCCCATCTACCTGACACCAAATGGCAGCAGGGTTTGGGGAGATCTTCCCCGTGGCAGGAGGGGATCCCACCTGCCCCTCAAAATCATCCGACTGGAGTTTGCCTCCGATGCAAACAAATGAGCCCTTAAAGAGTACTCCCTCCGTTCGGAATTACTTGTCTCGGACATGGATGTATCTAGAACTAAAATACATCTAGATACATCCATTTCTACGACAAGTAATTTTGAACGGAGGGAGTACAAACGACGCCAGGCCCTCCCGTGGCACACCACACATGTTGTATGGGGGCACCTGTGTCTTGCAGAGGGCGGACGCACAATTTTGGCTTCCGGCACAGGCACAAAACTATGTTAAATTTTGTGTTTGTGTGAATGAACGTGACTCTACTGCTAGGAAACTGGCGATAAACTCAGATGTTGATCCAAAGAAATGCCTCATCTGATCTGTAAAAACAATACAAAGAGAGACCCATAGAAATATTCTCACGATGTTAGCGCCCCTGACTGGCAGGACCCACCTGCCAGCCCAGCAGGAAGGCTCAGGCGTGTGCCCAAGTCCAACCCACGCTACATCGGCCCAGAATGGAGGAACCCACGGCCCAGGAGCGAAGGAGTACTTAAGCCAGTGACCAAGGCAGGCTAGGGTATCCAGTGGATCACGGCAAACGGCACCCGGCGGCTACCAACTCCCAATCCCCTTTCTTTCCCCTCGCTAGAACCCTAGTTACCTCCTGAACTGTGTAATCGCTACCCCAATTTGTATATGTGAGTGAGATTGCCACCATATACTTGAGCTACTTAGTGTGTCCCTTACATCTGGTATCAGTCGCCTCCACTGCCCCTCCGCCACGCGCTCTGGCGCAATTCATTGAGACACGCCGCCTCCGTCAAGCGCGTCTCCAACTCGAACACATGGATCCGGCAGTCAAGTCCTACCTCGACAAGCTCTCGGCCACGATGGAGGCCAACACGACGGCCATGACGGCGGTCACGTCCCGCCTCGATGATCTGGCGGCGTGGTGGCCCGATCTGGAGAAGCGCGTCGCCGATCTGGGCGAAGCGGTGGCCGCGCTCCAGCAGGAGCGCCTGGGCTCCACCAACGGCGAGGGTACGCAAGCGGCCGCACCAACGGCGCCACCGCCCGCGCCAACAGCACCAAATCGTGTCGCTGAAGGCGTGGCGGAAGCACCCCGCGGGTCTAATGACCACGGCGAGTTCCATCTTCAATGGGGGTCGACGGCGGTGTCATTCCAGACACCGCCGCCACTCCCGGGCAACGGTCAGCTCGATATCTCGTCCCCAAGTTCTCTTCCATCGCCCTTTGCACATGCTAGTTAGATGTTAGCGGGACTGGGACAAGTGCATCCATCTATCGCTTTTCCTCAGTTCTCGGGGGAGAACCCAAATCTCTGGAAAACCATGTGTGAGCAGTACTATGGCATGTTTGGGATCCATGAATCCTTCTGGGTTCCGATGGCAGCGCTGAATTTTTCAGGCCCAGCGGCCATCTGGCTGCAGTCCATTCAGAAAAAACTGGGGTCATTTACTTGGGAATCATTTGCCACTTTGCTATGCACTAGATTTGGGCGGGATAGACACCAGATGCTGATCCGTCAATTCTATACCATAAAGCAAACATCATCAGTAGCTGATTATAATGAGAAGTTTGAGCTTATTACAAATCATTTGAGTTCATATTCAGATTCAATTCACCCTTTCTATTTCCTTACTCGCTTTATGGAAGGACTGAGGCCGGACATACGCGCGGTGGTCATGGTGCAACGACCACCGGACCTGGACACGGCTTGCGCCCTGGCTCTGCTCCAGGAGGAGGTGGCGGACGGAGCCAGCGTGGAGTCGTCGCGGCCATTCCACTGTCATCTGCGGCCTCCAGAGGTGAACACGCGCCCTCAGGCGGCACTGCCACTTCCACCACCACCCGGTCGCCCACCACCACCACAAGCGGGGGCGACCGATCGGCGCGGTACTGATGCTGCTCGGGCCGAAGCCGCGAAGATCAAGACTCTGCGCGACTACAGAAGAGCACGAGGGCTATGTTTCAAGTGTGGCAAGCGCTGGGGCCATGACCACACGTGCCCCACGTCAGTCCAGCTTCATGTTGTCGAGGAGTTACTTGAGCTGTTCGGCATCGATGCAACAACGGATCAACAGAACGTGCCAGCGGGAGAACAACAACAAGATGTTGTCATGGCGATCTCGCGATCAGCCGTGACAGGAGGGGTATCGTCAAAAGCCTTTCAGCTTCGTGCATGGATTCAAGGCCGCGAAGTGCAGATGCTCGTCGACTCCAGCAGCACAACTTCGTTCATCAACAAAACTTTTTCAGAAGGTCTGTCAGGCATTCAGCCCTTACCGAAGACATACAAGGTGTGTGTGGCTGATGGAGGGGAACTCAACTGTTCTGCAAGTGTACCCAACTGCACGTGGTGCTCTCAAGGGCACCAATTCAGCACCGCCTGAAGGTGCTCGACCTCGGCGTCTACGACGTCATTTTGGGCATGGACTGGCTCGAGGAGCACAGCCCAATGACGGTCGATTGGCGTGCCAAGCTCATTCAGATTCCAACTCCGGCAGGGGTCATCCGCCTCCGCGGCCACGACAACTCTTCGTCCACTTGCGTCGTCATCAATGCATTGCAACTTCAGAGTCTTTGCAGCAAGGGTGCTATCACCCATATGGCCCTGATTCATGAGATTGCCCCCGAAGAGGATACCAATTCGCCACCGCCAGCCTGCATACAGCAAGTCCGGGATGAATTTGAAGATGTTTTCAAGGAGCCAGTGGGTCTGCCTCCACGGCGCGAGTGTGATCATGGCATTCCTCTCATCCCAGGAGCTCAGTCGTTCAGCATCAGACCCTACCGTCACAAGCCAGACCACAAAGACGAGATTGAAAGACAAGTTGTTGAGCTGCTTCGCACGGGCGTCATCCAGCGCAGCAACAACCCGTTCTCTTCCCCCAACCATTCTTGTCAAGAAGAAACATGGAACGTGGCGGCTTTGCATTGACTACCGCCAGCTCAACGCGATCACTTGTGTCAGCAAGTACCCGGTGCCTGTGATTGAGGAGCTCCTGGATGAGCTACACGGTGCGGCATGGTTCTCCAAGCTCGACCTACGCGTCGGCTATCACCAGATCCGTCTTGCTGAAGGGGAAGAATTCAAGACGGCATTTCAGACACACTCCGGACACTATGAATTCAGAGTGGTATCTTTCGGTTTGACAGGTGGCCCACCAACATTTCTGGGAGCCATGAACACCACGTTCCACCCCCTCCTGCACGTGTGCGTTCTGGTTTTCTTTGACGATATACTGGTATTCAGCAAGACACTCAAAGACCACGCACAGGATTTGAGGTGAGTGCTAGCGCTGTTGCGCAGGGATCAGTGGAAGGCCAAGTTCTCCAAGTGTGTGTTCGGGCAGCAGAAACTCTCCTACCTGGGGCATGTCATCAGTGAGCAGGGTGTCACTACGGAACCAACAAAGATCAAAGCTGTGGCGCAATGGTCAGCACCAACCAGCATCAAGGAGGTCCGTAGTTTCCTGGGAATGGCAGGTTACTACCACCGGTTTGTCAAGAATTTTGGAGTCATAGCTCGGCCATTGTTTAACCTTCTCAAGAAAGGTGTGCCCTTTGTATGGACCACAGCAACAGAGACAGCATTCCAGGTCCTCAAGCAACAATCGATCGAAGCACCGGTGCTTGCCCTACCGGACTTCTCCAAGCCTTTCATTGTAGAGACAGACGCCAGCGACAAAGGGATTGGAGCAGTATTTCAGCAAGGTGGTCATCCAATTGCATATATGAGCAAGGCACTTAGCCCACGGTACCAAGGCCTATCAACCTATGAGAAGGAGTACTTGGCAGTAATTGTTGCAGTCGACCAGTGGCGACCGTATCTTCAGCATGATGAATTCATCGTCTCAACGGATTAACGCAGCCTGGTTCATCTTAACGAGCAGCGCCTCACGACCCCATGGCAGCAGAAGGCGTTTACCAAACTGTTGGGGCTGCGGTTCTCAATTCGTTACAAGAAGGGGAGCGACAACACTGCAGCCGATGCACTGTCAAGGGCCCACACCTCTGAGATCCTACACACAATCAGCTCCTGTCAGCCGGCCTGGCTTGAGGACGTCATCAACAGCTATAACAGCAATCCTCAGGCACAGCGCCTCCTCGAGCAGCTTGCCATCCGCGAAGATCCTAAGGGCCGGTTCACATTGAAGCAAGGGATCCTGCGTTTTCAGGATAGAATATGGCTCGGAGGATCGATAGAGATGCAGCAACGCATCATTTCGGCCTTCCACGATAGTGCCATGGGGGGGCACTCAGGCTTCCCGGTGACCTACCGCCGCATCAGAAGGCTTTTTGCTTGGCCGAAGATGAAGACTCATGTCTTACAGTATGTGCGCTGCTGCCAGGTTTGTCAGCAAGCAAAACCTGACCATAGCGCATCTCCAGGCCTGCTTATGCCACTACCCATACCTCACGAGTCATGGGACCTGATCACGATGGACTCTGTGGATGGCTTACCACAATCCGGGCAGTTCAATTGTCTCCTGGTGGTGGTGGATAAGCGCACCAGGTTTGCTCATTTTCTGCCCCTGGCGCACCCGTACACCGCAGCCAAGGTGGCTTTGCTTTACATGCAACAGCTCTACAAACTGCACGGGTTCCCTGGTGCCATTGTTTCTGATCGTGATCCAGTCTTCACAACCATTTTTCGCAAGAGTTGTTCAAATATGCAGGTACGGAGCTACGCTTGAGCACGGCAAATCACCCGCAGACAGACGGCCAAACTGAGAGGGTGAATCAGTGCATCGAGACATACTTGCGATGTTTCGTCCAGACGTGCCCTAAATGTTGGAGCTTCTGGATACCACTGGCGCAGTTTTGGTACAACACCTCGCACCACTCAGTGATCGGCATGACTCCTTTCAAGGCCATGTTTGGACGGGAACCAAGGCACTGGGGGATCACAGCAACAACATCCTGCACGGTGCCGGCTCTGCAAGCGTGGCTCGAGGAGCGATCAGTCATGCAAGGGGTCATTCAACAACAGCTACATAGAGCACGTCAACTGATGAAAGACCAAGCCGACAAGAAGCGCTCGTTCCGACAGTTCCAAGTGGGTGATCAAGTCTTCCTCAAGCTTCAGCCATACATCCAGACATCGGTGGCTCCAAGGGCGAATCACAAGTTGTCATACAAATTCTACGTACCATTCCCGATCATCGCCAAGATCAATGACGTTGCGTACGAGCTCAAGCTACGATGCACCCAGTCTTCCACGTTTCCCAACTCCGGCAAGCTCTCCTTCCGGGCACAACGGCGTCCACGGCTCTGCCATCACAGGAAGAGGAACTCGCGGTGCCGGTGGCTGTCCTGCAGTCAAGATGGCGCAAGAAAAATGGCGCTATGAAGGAGCAGGTTCAAGTCCAATGGTCCATGCCGACGATTGGCGCCACCTGGGAAGACAGAGAAGCGCTCCAAGACCGGTTTCCACATGCAGAGGCTTGGGGACAAGCCTCTTCCGAAGAAGAAGGGGGTGTTAGCGCCCCTGACTGGCAGGACCCACCTGCCAGCCCAGAAGGAAGGCCCAGCCGTGTGCCCAAGTCCAACCCACGCTACATCGTCCCAGAATGGAGGAACCCACGGCCCAGGAGCGAAGGAGTACTTAAGCCAGTGACCAAGGCAGGCTAGGGTATCCAGTGGATCACGGCAAACGGCACCCGGCGGCTACCAACTCCCGATCCCCTTTCTTCCCCCTCGCTAGAACCCTAGTTACCTCCTGAACTGTGTAACCGCTACCCCAATTTGTATCTGTGAGTGAGATTGCCACCATATACTTGAGCTACTTAGTGTGTCCCTTACACGCGACACTCACAAAGTTTCAAATATGGTATACAGATGAACTCACAATACATAATAAAGAGTACTGACAGCAGGTGAATAATAAATTCTAACTTAAACAGGGTTCCCCAATAATAAAGTTTCAACATCAAAGTTCATTTCTTTTGTCCACCAGTTCCTGCGCTTCTTTCACGAGGGAAGCAAGACTCTTGAAAGACTCCGGTGTTGTTGCATTGTCTTCCCTTATTTCAAAAACCATCGAGCCATCGAATAGAAACATGTCTTTTGAAGCTGTAGACAGAGTATCCATCAAGCTCTTCAGTTCTTCTTTGTTATATCTGCCCCTATGTTTCATCATTGATATGACCATCTTAGATGTAAGCTTGAGAATTGTCAGGCGGTCAGACCTGCAATGTATATTTTTCCTTACAATCTGCTTGAGCTTCATTGGGAAGCTAGATACACCATCCATAGGAGGGGTAGTTGATCCAAACTGAGGAGTCAAGTCCTGATCTGCACTGATCAACGTGTCGCATACCTTGACACAAAGGGATAACATGCAAGTCGCCTCAAAATCGCTCATCTTGCGGTCTTGCTGATTAGAGGAAGACGTATTGTGGCCCCGGCCATTATCTTGTGAATCACCAGATTGGTTTTCAAGGTCAGTTTCTGGTTCTGGGAACCTGGCTTGGTCAGCTTCTATTCCTGTCTGGGTTTCTTCTGATGCCCAACGTAGTATCTCTCCAAGCACCTACAATGGCAACAATATTCAGTTTAAACTGAACGACTTAATAATTGAAAGCAGGATAGCTTCTATATATGATGTATCCGTCAATACGAAGGTTTGAGGGAACACCATATTTTGCATCTACTGTTGACGAGAATAAAACAAATGGTGGCACCGATTACCTTTGGAACTACATCTGTCATGACTTCCTTTAGCCTTTTGAGACTTGCATCATCAATGGCGTGATGAATACATAGAGATCCCAGGATATTTGCTGCCGTAATTCGGAAACTATGATTTTCAAGAATCATTATGGTGAGATTATTAACGAGATTATCATTTGCAATAATAATACTCATGGCACCCGCTTCCGTTTTGGAGCACATATTCACTAGCGCAAGAGCTGCTTTCAATCGTCTCTCCTTCTTGTCACTGTTATCATCAGTCACAATGTCTACCAGCTTCTCTATGAATTTTTCTCTCTTTGCATTCTCCAAAATCAAAGATGTATCCATGTATAGATCTCTGAGAACCAGAATAACATGTTGCTGCAGCTTTTCATCGCATTCTTCACAGTCAAGAATCCTCTCCATGGTGTTGATCGCTTCCTTACTACTTGAGATTTTGCTGCGCAGCTTGGTGCCGGTCTGCCCAGTAGCAGCCACGAGCCACATAATCGCTTTCATTGAACCCTCTACTATACTATACCATGTACCATGATCTATTTGGTGGAGTAGGTCGGAGGTCACAGGCGCCATGATCTTTTGGAGCAGGCATGGCGTGTCGAGCATGATTCTGCAATTGTCATTATTGGTTGCGAGCTTCCGAATGATACGAAAACCTTGCACCATTAAATCCTTGTAGGCGTTAAAAAGTTCACCATCACTGTCCCCTCGCTGTTCATGACTGCCTTCTTTGTTATCAAGATCTTGTGACCGCAGACGGCGAGCCATACTGTACCAATTTTGTTCGACTGTCTCTTGTGCCCACCCTCGCTGGTATGGTGGGAGTAAACTGTATGCTTCGAATGAGTTGATGAGAGAAAGTATGTAAACAAGCCCCGTTGGGAACTCCTCCAAACGGATGCCTGCAGCAATCTGGGCCACAATCCTCGCGGCGCACCCCCTCGTCTCTCTGTCATAGATACTACTAGAGCCTAACGTCTGAAGCAGTTTCTGGAGCAAGTCAGTAGAGGATGCAGACATGATCAGATACTTCATGAGTATGTGCTCCTGCACGAACATCTTCAATGCCTTCGGAGTGTAAAAGATACGTTTTTCTTCAAAACCCTTGGCAAGTATCTCAGTTCGACTGGTGAATGCGTCCAGGATCCTTACCCCGGAAACATAGTCATCAGGTAACTTAGACCCCATCAGGTCCACAGCATATGAGAAGGTTTCTTCCTCTAGCGAACGATGGGTTCTTTTCGCATCCGATTGTCGTTTCGAGTAAGTAGTCCGAGATTTCAACACGAAGCTGATCCCCAAACTCCCTTCTTTCAAGTACTGCATTCACTACAGATCCCTTTGCAAAACCAAATAAGGTTTTGTAGCAGAAAATCACACCCTGGAGTACAGCAATGGAATACAAGACGTCCAGTGCCGGCTTCAGGTTTCCGAGTCCATCAGCATCACTCCCATAATCGTGTTGTCTCAGACGCCACACAGAAATCCCCGTGGAGATTAACAACCCAAACATGTAGACGGCTGCCAGTGGGCACAATAGAATGACAAATACTACTCGCTGAACAGTCGCAACAACATTTGCTAGCACCTGCCGTTTACGCTGCAAAGGGTGGTCATCAAACACGGCATATCGAACAGCTATGATTGCCGAAAATGAATCCCCAATATAGCTCAGCTTTTCAGTCAGAAGAACATCGAAAATCCTGTTGTTTGTACCTCAAGTTAGATACGGACGCAACGCAATAACATTGAACCAGAAAACAGTTCTCATGAGAAGATGGAACCACATAAACAGTTTCCAAAAAAGGGAAATACAGGAAAAAGAGAGAATTGAGAGTAATTATGCACGAACTGAATAGTAACAAGACTAATCCAGCTGTTTGTACTAAGGTAATGAATGTAAGACACCAAAAATCCTTCCTCTGCAGTGTGGACACGTAGCCACCAAGAAGAACTACAGTGGTCCAAGTGAGCACCAGAAAACCCAGGCCCTTGACGGCCATGGACAGGTACCCAATGAGCAGGGCATAAGAGTTGGCAAACAGTACTTCCTTCCACAAGTTGTCATCAACAAGCTTCTCACGGCGTGGCATTCTCCCCCTGAAGAGTTGAGGTCAGTCCAATAAAACTATCATGCGCATGCTTTTAATTTTGTTAAATATCATCTGCATGCTCAATCTACTTCATAATATGGATATAAATGTTTTGGAAGAATATGATACCCTAGCTAGCTAGCTAGCTAGACCAATCCATGCGGTACCCATGCACAAAAGAAAACTTAAGAGAAAATCGCATGCCTTTATGCAGTCGAGGGATCCATTGATCTTACCTGCAGGTAGTAGAGGCCCTGCTCAGGGTGCTGCCGGAAAGAGGAGAGGAATCTAACTCAACTTAGACGCATCAAGCAGAGGAGGAAGGAACCAAAGAGCAGCGCAATCCAATGTATCGCAGCAGGATGAATAGGTAGTTGACTTCACCTAACAAGGCTTGGTGACTGGGGCTTAGGCTGCGGTCCTTCGGAGTAAATTATTTACTTATATGTGCAAAGACCAAGGTTAGATCTTGACCAACAGCACACAAGGCCGTCGTTAAAAATTCCAACAGCCAACCTGTTAAGCTGAATGACAAGCAAAGCTATTCAAACATACAGTCCGTTCAGCTCCATGTGGATTACATAACAAACATAACCGCCTACTTACCATCCTCTATTAAGAAAATAGCTACTTTCTCCACCATCCGAGTTTATTAGTACCCTGAAATTTTAAGACTAAATTTGACCACATCAATATACATTTTTGGCATATAAATCACATGTTACTAGTCAAATTTTAAAGTATTAACAAGTTCACTCAGCTCCGCTCCTCCCCGTAAATATATACACCTGCGAGAAGGTACACTGATAGAATGCAGTGCACCAATAATCAAGGTATTAGTTTTCATCTTCTTCTTTCTTTTTGCGATTATTATTCACATTGAGGCACTTTATAAGGAATTGAGCTGACTCAACTTGGCTTGACTCAGTAGTCGTTAAGGTATTAACCAGTTGGCTCAACTCCAGTCCTTACCATAACAACTAACAAGTGGAAAGTTAAAACACTAAGGCCCCGCTTGGAAACCGCGTAAATATATACATCTGTGAGAAGTTACACAGCTGGTAAAATACAGTGCACCAATAAAAGTATAAAACCAGTGAAATTAGACTCGCCCGGATCGGTCTGTTTGGGAAATGCATCCGAAAAAACTCTGACTGAGCAACTTTGTTTATATTTTCATTATCTGTTCATCAAAATTTGAAACTGGAACATTGAATTAGAGCTACAAACCTTGAGAAATTGACAACAGAAATATACACCAACCTATCAAACCACTCCTGCACAAACCAATACGAAGAGAACCACTGGCAGTAGCAAGCCAAACAACCAATCGACGGTGATGGTGAACAGAGTCGATGCCCGCAATAAAATCATGGCAAGCCAAACTGTTGTTATGCACTTTTGCCTTGTATTAACTGATTGCTCGCATGCCAGCCCAAAATGAGGGTTGAAAGAACGAGCCCATTTGCCGATACGCGAGCGCCCAGACGCCGCCGCTCCCTTAGAACTTGCAAAGCACGAGCTCGGCAAGATTCCATGGCGCACTGGACTGGAGCATCACCATAGAGAAGATATATCACCCGACGAGCTCATGGAGAATGTAGATCTGGCGACGGCGCAACAGGGGGCCTTGGATTTGATGGTGGGGGTCGGCTCCCCTGGAGGAGAGGCCTAGGATAGGGCGGTGACTGCGGCGGGAAGCGGAGGGCATGGGGGATTCCGTCACCTCGCCCAGTACGCGGTGGCCATCGGCCCATCGCAGCGTCGAGCCGTCCGCCGTCCGCCGGCAATCGGAAAAGAAAGAGCGCGACAAACGCGCCAGCGCTAAATGGACCGGCCCAGTGTGGTTTGCTATTGTTTGAGATTATTTTTTCTGATCGGGAATTTCAGCCAGTTTTTAATAAAGCATTTTATGAATTTTAAAAAATGCTCAAGAATTTTAATAATAGTTTATATATAGATATTAAAATCGAACCCCGCACCTGCAGACTCGCTACTGACTATGACTATACCTGGTGACCATCTCAGCCAACCGCATGTTTTTTTTAGAAGTGGGCTAATTCAGTAGATATGTGATTACTGCGAGTAGGCCACTGCTATGGTGCAACCCTCCATTTGTTTTGTTTTTTGGTAGGAATGGTACTACTCGGATTTTGTTGTATTTCTATAGAGAATGCATTTCTAGATTTTCTTTCACTCATGAATCATTTGTGGTTCACTTCTTGATGGAAGTAGGCATCCCCATAAGCACTCGAATGATGCCGAGAACGACGTTGGTCGTGGGATCAAAGAGAATTTTACATGAGATGCACTTGGACAGGTGGGAGATGTTGGCAAAGGGAAGGTGGCGCATCCTATCATGGTAGAATCCAAACAAATCTTCGTAGTAATTTGATGAGAGAGGGGTCATCATAGAAGGGAAGACTATATGTAGTTCCAACATAACAATTATGTAGTCATTGGGTTGTAGTTTTTTTTTTGAGAATCATCGGGGTGGGGGGAGCTCCCCCACCTGAACATATTACTCAAAGAACTGTCGTGGCAGTAAGTACAGAATTACATAGGCACGATGCAACGTGCAGAGAGGTAGGAGCGCCACGAGAAGACGTCCTCCTTGTCTTGTGTTTCCACAAGACGATGAGACCAGAGATCCAAAACAGAAATAAGGTTCCTAAGGGTTATTATAGAGCATTGATCCACCGTCCTAAACACCATGTCATTACGTGTTGCCCAAATCATCCATAATAACGCCAAGAGGACCGAGGGCCATGCTGTGGTGGAGAGGTGAGGAGGGAAAATGACGTCCCGTAGATCTGCAATGTCATCGGTTTGTGGCATGAGCCCAAGTCGTTGCCAAATCCTATTAGCAAGAGGGCATGTGATGAAGAGGTGGCTGGAACCTTCGGGTAACCTAGCACACCGGGGGCATATATCTACTCGATTATATGCTTGTGTGCAAGATTAACCCTGGTATTGAGGCGGTCTTTGAAGAGTAGCCAGGCGAAGACTTTAAGCTTTCGACAAGCCTTGGCGCTCCAAATGAGAGGAGCAATGAGATCGTTATCTGGCCGAGCCATGAGGGCACCGTATGCATGTTTGGTGGTGAAGCCAATGCCATGTAGTAGGAACCGTTGATCTTCCCCCGCTGAAGGCATGAAGTCCTGCAAAATAGCCACAAGCGACACAAGCTCTTGTTCTGCCGTGAGAGAGAGACGATTATGGAGGTTAGCTTGGATACCGAAACACAAAATGTTAGCCACTTTAACCAGCTCTAAGGTGGAATATGAAAATAGGTTGGGGAAGGTGATGGCAAGGGGTTGTGGAGCCAGCCAAGTGTCCAGCCAGAAATAAGTATGTGAGCCATTGTTTGTTAGCACGAACGTGATATTTTGTAGGGTGGCTGTGAAATTGTGCGGCATAGGAAAGAGGTTTGAGGGGATGAGGAGACTCGTGCGTTAGGGTGTTGGAGATCAAGCCATTCAAGCCTAGGTGTCTGTGCATTGGATAGTGCTTTGGCAGCAAATTTCATAAGGAGGCAGTTGTTTTGAACTTGCAAGTTTTTTAGCCCTAAACCACCGAATTGTTTTGGTAAGCAGACATTTTTCCATGCAACAAGACATTGAGCACCTGAGCAAGCATCCTCTCCTGCCCAAAAAAGGCCCTTCTCAGGGAGTCCAGAGTTTTGATTGTTTTCTTGGGGATGTGGAACACATACATGAAATGGGTGAGGATTGAGTCCATAACTGTGGAAATGAGGATGAGTCGATCGCCTTTATCAAGTAGTTTGGCATGCCAGCCCATAAGTAATTTCCTAGAACGTTGTACCAAAGGGTTGAAGGCGTTGGTGAGAGGCTTAGTCGGGGAGAGAGGAAGACCAAGATAAGTTTGAGGGAATGAGGCGCATGAGCACCCCATGGCGAGGGCAATGTCAGCAGTCATGGATTCGTCTGTGTGAAGAGTGGCTAGGGTAGTTTTGGAGAAGTTGATGGCGAGGCCCGTGGCGTGTGCAAAATTGTTTAGGATTACTTTGAGGGCTGCGGCGGCGGCAGGAGAGGCGGTAGCAACGATGAGCGTATCATCAGCGTATTGGAGGACAGTGGGAGGCAGATGAGAGAAGATGGGGTGGTGGAGAGCAGGATCAGAGTTCTATAGGATGAGCTATTGGAGCAAGTCGGTGACGATGAGGAAGAGGTAGGGAGAAACCGTATCACCTTGCCGCAATCCACTTTTGCATTGAATCCAGTTGCCTAGAATCCCGTTCAAGAGAATGGCCGCTTTTCCTGTGTGGAGAATGTTTTGGGTCCAACTGCGGAAGGTTGGGGAGAACCCATGTGTTGCCAGAATTTTGTCAAGGGCGGGCTAGGCCACTGAGTTGAAGGCCTTTCTGAAATCCAGCTTGAAGACCATAGTTGGTTTTTTGCGTGAGTGGCAAGAGCTAATGAGGTCGGCTGCAAAGACAAAATTTTCGGCGATGTTTCTGCCAGATATGAAGCCGGTCTGGTTGGTATGCACTAGCAGAGGGATGAGCGGCTTTAGGAGAGATGTGATAACTTTTGCAACAACTTTGATTGGACAGTTTTGCAACGAGATAGGCCTAAAGGCGTCGGGTGATGTTGGCGCTTCCTTCTTAGGGAGGAGGACAATGTGGGCACTGTTTATGCGTTCTGTGTCTGCTATGCCTTGGTGGAAGTGGGAAAAGAAGGAGAGGACTACATTTTTTACTAAAGGCCAAAAAGATCTATAAAAGGAGGGTCCGAAACCGTCCGATCCAGGGCTGGCTTGAGGGTTCATTGAGAAAAAGGCAAGCTTAATTTCCTCTTCGATAAAAGGTTCATCAAGGACGTGGAGTCCGGGCACCGGCTGTGGATAGATAGTGCTTAGATCAAAAGCCCATGTCGTCGGGGCTGGAGTGCCAATTATTGAGAAGAAGAAATCACGTAGGGTTTCTGCCTTCTGATGGTGAGCAGAATATTCTGAGCCATCTCGTGTGAGGGAGAAGATTTTATTTTTCCGGAGTCATTGGGAAGCAGACATGTGGAAGAACTTGGTATTCTCTCTGTCGTGTATGGTGCGTGATACTTTAGCACGCCATCGTCAGTATGTCATTTTCTCTTGGATGGTGCATTTGAGGATGGAGACAATGATTTTGCGAGTGAGAGATTATGGTTGAGATAGTGTCCTATTTTCCTCGACGAGGTCTAATGCGGTGATTGCATCTTGGCAGCAAGCTTCGCGAAGGGGGGGGTGGGAATACGAGAATGTGCCCATTTTTTGAGATGGATATGGGATTTTTTGAGCGCGGCGACGAGGGAGGCGGCAGCGTTGGGTGGCGATGTGGGCTGTGAGGCCCAAATTTGGTTGATAATATCGCCACAAGGCCGGAAGTTGGCTCATCCAGCCTCAAATTTAAAGAAGTTGGATCGTGGGATGGAGGTGGTGACGTGGATGAGGAGGGGGACGTGATCAGACGTGAAGTGAGTTCGAGAGGATAGCGAGGTATTAGGGAAGGCGTCAGCCCACGCAAGGTTAAAGAAAACACGATCAATCCGTTCTAAGGTGGGGCGGCTCTATTGTTTGACCACGTGAACCTGCGATCAAGTAGGGGCAACTCTATGAGGGCTAAGTCATCCAGGGTTTGGTTGAACGCATTGGCTTTGGCATGGCGGAACGCAAGATTGTTTTTGTCAGTGGGGAAGTAGATGAGGTTGAAGTCGCCAGCGATGATCTAGGGGGTGCTATCTGGTTGAGATATAGATGAAAGTTTGTTTAAGAAGGCTTGTTTGAGAGATCGTGACGAGGGAGCATAGATATTCGTGATGGCAACGTGGTGTGCGCACGCAGTTGATTGTAGGATTAGGGTGGATGAGAAGGTTAGGTGTGAGTAGGAGGTGACTTGAAAAGAGGCAGAGTTGATGGTGGAGATGGAGTCACCCATGATGCCCACAGCTGGTAGCGAGAACACTTGGTCGAGCTATCGTGGCAAGAAGGATCTTAGTTTGAGGTTAGAGAGAGTGTCGAGTTTTGATTCTTGCAAGAGGGTAATGTGTGGTTTAATCGCTATCAATTCGGAGAGACATTGGAGCATTTGTCATTATTACCAAGGCCACGTACATTCCAGGAGCAGATTGAGAAGGCGTCATTACTCATTAAATTCATTCAAACACCAGGGGCTAGATCCGAGGTACAACTAGCATACATACACAAAAGCTACAGGTGAGAGCAAGATTAGCACCGGTACAAGCGACATAGGATTCAGTAACCAAAAGTATAGCATGACGATGACAACATGCGGCGAGACGGACAGTAGCAGAGGCGGCCGGGAGCGCGCCGACGGGCAAAGAGCGCGATGAGAGCAGATCATGGGGCCTCGTCATCACCAGAGGCAGAGGCCCCGGATCCAAGGATGACATCCAACTGGCCGTCGTCGGCACCACAGAGCAGCGCAATGACCTCGGCGGAGGTAGGAGGGGCATCGGGCTTGTGGAGGCGGGCCTCCTGGATGGCATGGCCAATGGAAGTATCCACGTCAGCCGCAGAGAGGCGAGCTGCCTTTGCCTTGACGGCCTTGGCGAGCATAGGGGAGTACTTGGCCTCCTTGCTAGTCAGCCTCGCGCTCCGACGCAGCTTGTCCTTGGAGAAGGACTGGTCGCAAGTCGTCTTACGGCGCGTCTTGCGAATGGTGCACTCATGGGTGTCCAGATCCTGCAGAGGAAGAGTTGCGTCCATGGCGATGTCGGCCAGAGTATCGGAGGGCAAAAGATTTGGATGAATAAGCATAGGGAGGGTTGAGGGGTTACCATTTGCACGTGAGGACTCACCAACGGAAAACGTGAAGGTGGGGGCAGTAGGGGCGTCTGCAGTTGGCTTGAACGCGGCGAATGCGGATGCGTTGGAAGGCACCAGCTGGCCAGCAAGCAGCAGAGCGGCTGGCAATTGAGCGCTCGGGCTAGGAGGCATCACAAAACCCACCTGAGCAGCCGTGCGGATGACAGGTGGGGCATCTAAGACAGAAGGTGGTGCATGCACCGCGTTCAGCGAGTCAGATGCCACGCCATGCAGGAGCGGGGCATGCATGTCCTCCGAAGCAGTTGAGTCGTTGTCGGGAATGATGAGAGGCTGACGCACGGTTCCATGGGGTGGAAAAGGTGAGGCCAGGGCAGACCTGCCTGTGTCAGAGGCAGAGGAGGCGACATGCGCACGTGGGCCATTAGTGGCACGTGGAGCAACCGACCTAGTGCCACCGTAGGTTGGGTCAGCGCGCCACCCAGCACGGACTGCGGAGACGACAGGGACGAGGTGGTCAGGGGAGAGCGAGCATGGTGAGGCACACTGCGAGAGTGGCGCAGAGTCACCATCGGAGGAGTCACCATCGAATGGGTTGGCGCCATCACTGTGGTGCCAGCGAGAGACCTCAACTACTTTGGCGATTTTGATTTCGTTGATGGGTGGGAGTTGGATGACAATGCCAGGGGGTGCTGGTTTGCCTGATTGGAGAAGCACGAGGGCGCAGACGGAGGTGTAATCGATGCCATGGAGGCAGAAGTCATCAACGGCACAGACGTCGCCAAGGAAGGCCAAGGCGAAGCTTATGCCGTCGTTGTGCCAGAGCTCGTGCGGGAACTCATAAACCTCAACTTCCGCGAGGTCTGTGAACACATCAATGGAGCGGTCAACGTGCTTGATAGGCTCAATAGTGACTACATTCCCTTCAAACTCTATTGGGTTGTGACTGAGAACGTCATTGCGTGCAGCAGGTGTGTGAAAGGTGAGGCAGGCTATCCCCCTCCATGAACTGCCCATGATAAAGGCGGGGTTGCCGCAAGTGTGCTGAATGGCTCGGCGGATGAGGGGGTGGGGTTGGGGTCTGGGTTCTATAGGTGAACGAAGGCGAAGCGGCGCGGGCAGTGAACTAGGCATGGAGGGCCTGCAACGAGAGGCATATCGCCATAGGGAGGCAGCTGCCCAGCCTCATGAAATGGGCAGGGCAGTTCATCATCAGAGTCAGTTTTAGAAACCTGAGAGGTGGTTCTAGTGTATTGGGAGGCGAGGAAGACATCAGCGAGACGATCCCGCAGCTCCTGGGTGTCGAACGGAGAGGTATGCGTGTGATTGGTAGCTGGGAGGGGGGAGGTGGGTGTAGGTGGAGGCGCAGAGGAGCATGGCGGCGAGGAGGGAGGAAGGGAAACCCCGTTGGCATTGACAGGAACACCCTGGAGGATGAAGGGAGAGGGGACACAAAGCACGAGGAATGGCTCAGAGAGGATGATGGGGACGTCGCCAATCATGAGGGTACACGATGCGTGAGCCACTACCGAAGAGGAGCCGGCGGAGTCCATGCTGCAAGTGCAAAATGCTGGATTAGGGCTAGAAGAGAATGCATCTAGAAGAGGAGGTAAGAAGGGCAAGATTCTCTTGTACCTGCAGTCATAGCTACGGTGGTCGTTCCGTCAGCAGCGAGCGCAGCGAATGGGGTCGTGGCAGATCTCTACACAGTGATCCAAGGCAAGGCACCGGAAGCAACTCCTCTTTCTTCGAGTGGTTGGAGGAGTGTGAGAGTGCAGATGAGGAGGAAGGAGACATCGACGTGTTATATAGGGGGGATGAGGCTGTGGATGGCTGGGGGTGAGTGGGAGGAGAGGAGAGCATCTTTGTATGAAATCGTCGTGTTGTTGTTGGTCCTTATAGGTGACATATCCGATGTGAGAGCGGCTTGACCCATTACGTGTGTTAGTGGGCGAGGGTACAGCGGGCTATGGCATGGTGATTGAACGGCCGGAGTAGGCTGTAGGGGGTGATTAGGCGTGATGATGAGGTCTAGATGCTGATCAGGGGCAGCGTGGGGGAGCTGCAGCGACAGACAAGCACAAGATCTCTCCGCTTTGCCGGTTCCCAATGTAAGATTCGCTTTTGATGCAGTCGCTGGGGCCGCTTGTGGGGACACAGGGGGCAGCGCGGCGGAGCCCGGATTAGACGTGGGGCAGGCAAGCGGGTCGTCCAAATTTGGCACAGACAGAGAGACAGGGAGGGGGTCCTGGGTCCGCGCGCCATCTCCACCCGCATGCTTCGAACCAGATAGAGCGTATGGATCTTTTGCAAGATTTGGTGTGACCGGGGGAGCGCCGCACGGCCATCATTATGCATGCAGTGGGCCATAGTGAAGGAAATATGCCCTAGAGGCAATAATAAAGTTATTATTTATTTCCTTATATCATGATAAATGTTTATTATTCATGCTAGAATTGTATTGACCAGAAACATAATACATGTGTGAATACATAGACAAACATAGTGTCACTAGTATGCATCTACTTGACTAGCTCGTTTATCAAAGATGGTTATGTTTCCTAGCCATGGACAAAAGAGTTGTCATTTGATTAACGGGATCACATCATTAGGAGAATGATGTGATTGACTTGACCCATTCCGTTAGCTTAGCACTTGATCATTTAGTATGTTGCTATTGCTTTCTTCATGACTTATATATGTTCCTATGACTATGAGATTATGCAACTCCCGTTTACCGGAGGAACATTTTGTGTGCTACCAAATGTCACAACGTAACTGGGTAATTATAAAGGAGCTCTACAGGTATCTCCGAAGGTACATGTTGGGTTGGCGTATTTCGAGATTAGGATTTGTCACTCCGATTGTCGGAGAGGTATCTCTGGGCCCACTCGGTAATGCACATCACTATAAGCCTTGCAAGCATTGCAACTAATTAGTCAGTTGCGGGATGATGTATTACGGAATGAGTAAAGAGACTTGCCGGTAACGAGATTGAACTAGGTATTGAGATACCGACGATCGAATCTCGGGCAAGTAACATACCGATGACAAAGGGAACAACGTATGTTGTTATGCGGTTTGACCGATAAAGATCTTCGTAGAATATGTAGGAGCCAATATGAGCATCCAGGTTCCGCTATTGGTTATTGACCGGAAACGTGTCTCGGTCATGTCTACATAGTTCTCGAACCCGTAGGGTCCGCATGCTTATGGTTTCAATGACAGTTATATTATGAGTTTATGAGTTTTGATGTACCGAAGAAGTTCGGAGTCCCGGATGAGATCGGGGACATGACGAGGAGTCTTGAAATGGTCGAGACGTAAAGATCGATATATTGGACAACTATATTCGAACTTCGGAAAGGTTCCGAGTGATTCGGGTATTTTTCGGAGTACCGGAGAGTTACGAGAATTCGCCGAGGAGTATATGGGCCTTATTGGGCCATACGGGAATAGAGGAGAGAGGCCGAAAGGAAGGAGGTGCACAGCCCCCCTCTGGTCCGAATTGGACAAGGGGTGCAGCCCCCTTTTCCTTCCCCCTCTCCCCCTCTTTCCTTCTCTCCTACTCCAACAAGGAAGGGGGGGAGTCATACTCCCCGTGGGAGGAGGACTCCTCCTAGCGCGCCCCTCCTGGCCGACCGACCCCCTCCTCCTGGCTCCTTTATATACGGGGGCAGGGGGGCACCTCTAGGCACAACAACAATTGATCCCTTGGATCTCTTAGCCGTGCGCGGTGCCCCCCTCCACCATAGTCCTCCTCGGTAATATTGTAGCGGTGCTTAGGCGAAGCCCTGCGACGGTAGAACATCAAGATCGTCACCACACCGTCGTGCTGACGGAACTCTCCCTCGACACTCGGCTGGATCGGAGTTCGAGGGACGTCATCGAGCTGAACGTGTGCTAGAACTCGGAGGTGCCGTAGTTTCGGTGCTTGATCGGTCGGGCCGTGAAGACGTACGACTACATCAACTGCGCTGTGCTAACGCTTCCGCTTTCGGTCTACGAGGGTACGTGGACACACTCTCCCCTCTCGTTGCTATGCATCACCATGATCTTGCGTGTGCGTAGGAAATTTTTTGAAATTACTACGTTCCCCAAAAGTGGCATCCGAGCCTGGTTTTATGCGTAGATGTCATATGCACGAGTAGAACACAAGTGAGTTGTGGGCGATATAAGTCATACTGCTTACCAGCATGTCATACTTTGGTTCGGCGGTATTATTGGATGAAGCGGTCCGGACCGACATTACGCGTACGCTTACGCGAGACTGGTTCTACCGACGTGCTTTGCACACAGGTGGCTGACGGGTGTCAGTTTCTCCAACTTTAGTTGAACCGAGTGGGGCTACGCCCGGTCCTTGCGAAGGATAAAACAGCACCAACTTGACAAACTATCGTTGTGGCTTTGATGCGTAGGTAAGAACGGTTCTTGCTAAGCCCGTAGCAGCCACGTAAAACTTGCAACAACAAAGTAGAGGACGTCTAACTTGTTTTTGCAGGGCATGTTGTGATGTGATATGGTCAAGACATGATGCTAAATTTTATTGTATGAGATGATCATGTTTTGTAACAGAGTTATCGGCAACTGGCAGGAGCCATATGGTTGTCGCTTTATTGTATGCAATGCAATCGCCCTGTAATGCTTTACTTTATCACTAAGCGGTAGCGATAGTCGTAGAAGCATAATATTGGCGAGACGACAACGATGCTACGATGGAGATCAAGGTGTCGCGCCGGTGACGATGGTGATCATGACGGTGCTTCGAAGATGGAGATCACAAGCACAAGATGATGATGGCCATATCATATCACTTATATTGATTGCATGTCATGTTTATCTTTTATGCATCTTATCTTGCTTTGATTGACGGTAGCATTATAAGATGATCCCTCACTAAATTATCATAGTAAAAGTGTTCTCCCTGAGTATGCACCGTTGCGAAAGTTCTTCGTGCTGAGACACCACGTGATGATCGGGTGTGATAGGCTCTACGTTCAAATACAACGGGTGCAAAACAGTTGCACACGCGGAATACTCAGGTTAAACTTGACGAGCCTAGCATATAACAGATATGGCCTCGGAACATGGAGACTGAAAGGTCAAGCGTGAATCATATAGTAGATATGATCAATATATTGATGTTCACCGTTGCAACTACTCCATCTCACGTGATGATCGGACATGGTGTAGTTGATATGGATCACGTAATCACTTAGAGGATTAGAGGGATGTCTATCTAAGAGGGAGTTCTTAAGTAATATGATTAATTGAACTTTAATTTATCATGAACTTAGTCCTGGTAGTATTTTGCAAATTATGTTGTAGATCAATAGCTTGCGTTGTTGCTTTCATATGTTTTTTTGATATGTTCCTAGAGAAAATTGTATTGAAAGATGTTAGTAGCAATGATGCGGATTGGATCCGTGATCTGAGGTTTATCCTCATTGCTGCATAGAAGAATTATGTCCTTAATGCACCGCTAGGTGACAGACCTATTGTAGGAGCAGATGCAGATGTTATGAACGTTTGGCTAGCTCAATATGATGACTACTTGATAGTTTAGTGCACCATGCTTAACGGCTTAGAATCGGGACTTCAAAGACGTTTTGAACGTCATGGACCATATGAGATGTTCCAGGAGTTGAAGTTAATATTTCAAGCAAATACCCGAGTTGAGAGATATGAAGTCTCCAACAAGTTCTATGGCTAAAAGTGTTGGGGAACGTAGCAGAAATTCAAAATTTTCCTACGAGTCACCAAGATCTATCTATGGAGAGACTAGCAACGAGGGGAAGGAGAGTGCATCTACATACCCTTGTAGATCGCTAAGCAGAAGCGTTCAAGAGAACGGGGTTGAAGGAGTCGTACTCGTCGTGATCCAAATCACCGGAGATCCTAGTGCCGAACGGACGGCACCTCCGCGTTCAACACACGTACAGCCCGGTGACGTCTCCCACGCCTTGATCCAGCAAGGAGAGAGGGAGAGGTTGAGGAAGACTCCATCCAGCAGCAGCACAACGGCATGGTGGTGATGGAGGAGCGTGGCAATCCTGCAGGGCTTCGCCAAGCACCGCGGGAGAGGAGTAAGAGAGGTAGGGCTGCGCCAATAGAGGAAGAAACTCATGTGTTGGGCAGCCCCCACAACTCAACTATTTATAAGGGGAGGGGAGGGGGCTGTGCCCCCTCTAGGGTTCCCTCCCCAGGGGTGGCGGCAGCCCCAGATGCCATCTGGGTGGCGGCCAGAGGGGGAGAAGGGGGAGGCGCACCCAGGGTGGGCCTTAAGGCCCATCTGCCCTAGGGTTTGCCCCCCCCCCTTCCCACGCTTCCTGCGCCTTGGGCCCCTTGTGGGGGGCGCACCAGCCCACCTGGGGCTGGTCCCCTCCCACACTTGGCCCATGCAGCCCTCCGGGGTTGGTGGCCCCACTTGGTGGACCCCCGGGACCCTCCCGGTGGTCCCGGTACGTTACCGAAAAAACCCGAAACTTTTCCGGTGACCAAAACAGGACTTCCCATATATAAATCTTTACCTCCGGACCATTCCAGAACTCCTCGTGACGTCCGGGATCTCATCCGGGACTCCGAACAACATTTGGTAACCACATACAAACTTCCTTTATAACCCTAGCGTCATCGAACCTTAAGTGTGTAGACCCTACGGGTTCGGGAATCATGCAGACATGACCGAGACGTTCTCCGGTCAATAACCAACAGCGGGATCTGGATACCCATGTTGGCTCCCACATGTTCCACGATGATCTCATCGGATGAACCACGATGTCAAGGATTCAATCAATCCCGTATACAATTCCCTTTGTCTAGCGGTATTGTACTTGCCCGAGATTCGATCGTCGGTATGCCGATACCTTGTTCAATCTCGTTACCGGCAAGTCTCTTTACTCGTTCCGTAACACATCATCCCGTGATCAACCCCTTGGTCACATTGTGCACATTATGATGATGTCTTACCGAGTGGGCCCAAAGATACCTCTCCGTCACACGGAGTGACAAATCCCAGTCTCAATTCGTGCCAACCCAACAGACACTTTCGAAGATACCTGTAGTGCACCTTTATAGCCACCCAGTTATGTTGTGACGTTTGGTACACCCAAAGCATTCCTACGGTATCCGGGAGTTGCACAATCTCATGGTCTAAGGAAATGATACTTGACATCAGAAAAGCTTTAGCATACGAACTACGATCTTTGTGCTAGGCTTAGGATTGGGTCTTGTCCATCACATCATTCTTTTAATGATGTGATCCCGTTATCAACGACATCCAATGTCCATGGTTAGGAAACCGTAACCATCTATTGATCAACGAGCTATTCAACTAGAGGCTTACTAGGGACATGGTGTTGTCTATGTATCCACACATGTATCTGAGTTTCCTATCAATACAATTATAGCATGGATAATAAACGATTATCATGAACAAGGAAATATAATAATAATAACTAATTTATTATTGCCTCTAGGGCATATTTACAATAGTCTCCCACTTGCACTAGAGTCAATAATCTAGTTCACATCGCTATGTGATTAACACTGACAGGTCACATCGCCATGTGACAAACATCCAAAGAGTTTACTAGTGTCTAAACTAGTTCACATCATCATGTGATTAAGACTCAATGAGTTCTTGGGTTTGATCATGTTTTGCTTGTGAGAGAGGTTTTAGTCAATGGGTCTGCAACATTCAGATCCGTGTGTACTTTGCAAATCTCTAGGTCATATTGTAAATGCTGCTTCCACGCTCCACTTGGAGCTATTCCAAATGGTTGCTCCACTATACATATCTGTTTTGCTACTCAGAGTCATTCGGATAGGCGTTAAAGCTTGCATCGACGCAACTCTTTACGTCGAACTCTTTATCACCTCCATAACCGAGAAACATTTCCTTATTCTTCTAAGGATAATTTTGACCGCTGTCCAATGATCCGTTCCTGGATCATTCTTGTACCCCTTGACTGACTCATGGCAAGGCACACTTCCTGTGCGGTACACAGCATAGCATACTATAGAGCCTACGTCTGAAGCGTAGGGGACGGCCTTCGTCCTTTGTCTCTCTTCTGCTGTGGTCGAGCTTTAACTCTTAACTTCATACCTTACAACTCAGGCAAGAACTCCTTCTTTAACTGATCCATCTTGAACACCTTCAAGATCATGTCAAGGTATGTGCTCATTTGAAAGTATTATTAAGCATTTCGATCTATCTTATAGATCTTGATGTTTATTGTTCAAGTAGCCTAATCCAGGTTTTCCATTGAAAAACACCTTTCAAATAACCCTATATGCTTTCCAGAAAATTCTACATCATTTCTGATCATCAATATGTCAACAACATATACTCATCAGAAATTCTATAGTGCTCCCACTCACTTCTTTGGAAATACAAGTTTCTCACAAACCTTGTATAAACCTAAAATCTTTGATCATCTTATCAAAGTGTATATTCCAACTCCGAGATGCTTACTCCAGTCCATGGAAGGATTGCTGGAGCTAGCATACCTTTTAGCATCCTTAGGATCGACGAAACCTTTCTGATTGTATCACATACAACCTTTCCTTACGAAAACTGGTAAGGAAACTCGTTTTGACATCCATCTGCCAGATTTCATAAATGCAGCTAATGCTAACATGATTCTGACGGACTTAAGCATCGCTACGGATGAGAAAACCTCATTATAGTCAACTCCTTGAACTTGTGAAAAACTCTTCACCACAAGTCGAGCTTCATAGACGGTGACATTACCGTCCACGTCCGTCTTCTTCTTAAAGATCCATTTATCTCAATGGCTTGCCGATCATCGGGCAAGTCCACCAAAATCCATGCTTTGTTATGACACATGGATCCTGTCTCGGATTTCATGGCTTCTAACCATTTGTCGGAATATGGGCCCACCATCACTTCTCCATAGCTCGTAGGTTCATTGTTGTCTAGCAACATGACCTTCAAGACAGGATCACCATACCACTCCGAAGCAGTACACGTCCTTGTCGTCCTACGAGGTTCGGTAGTGACTTGATCCGAAACTTCATGATCACTATCATAAGCTTCCACTTCAATTGGTGTAGGTGCCACAGGAACAACTTCCTGTGCCCTGCTACACACTTGTTGAAGTGACGGTTCAATAACCTCATCAAGTCTCCACCATCCTCCCACTCAATTCTTTTGAGAGAAACCTTTCCTCGAGAAAGGACCCGATTCAAGAAACAATCCCTATTGCTTTCAGATCTGAATTAGGAGGTATACCCAACCGCTTTGGGTGTCCTATGAAGATGCATTTTATCCGCTTTGGGTTCGAGCTTATCAACCTGAAACTTTTTTCACATAAGCGTCGCAGCCCCAAACTTTTAAGAAACGACAACTTAGGTTTCTCCAAACGGTGTCGTCTCAACGGAATTACGTGGTACCCTATTAAAGTGAGTGCGGTTGTCTCTAATGCCTAACCCATGAACGATAGTGGTAATTCGATAAGAGACATCATGGTACGCACCATATCCAATAGGGTGCAACTATGATGTTCAGACACACCATCACACTATGGTGTTCCAGGCGGTATTAATTGTGAAACAATTTCCACAATGTCTTAATTGTGTGCCAAAGCTCGTAACTCATATACTCATCTCTATGATCATATCATAGACATTTTATCCTCTTGTCACAACGACCTTCAACTTCACTCTGAAATTACTTGAACCATTCAATAATTCAGACTTGTGTTTCGTCAAGTAAATATACAGTATCTACTTAAATCATCTGTGAAGTAAAACATAACGATATTCACTGCATGCCTCAGCACTCATTGGACTGCACACATCAAAGTGTGTTACTTCCAACAAGTTGCTATCTTGTTCCATCTTACTGAAAACGAGGCTTTTCAGTCATCTTGCCTATGTGGTATGATTTGCATATCTCAAGTGATTCAAAATCAAGTGAGTCCAAATGATCCATCTGCATGGAGTTTCTTCATGCGTATACACCAATAGACATGGTTTGCATGTCTCAAACTTTTCAAAAACGAGTGAGTCCAAAGATCCATCAACATGGAGCTTCATCATGCGTTTTACACCAATATGACTTACATGGCAGTGCCACAAGTAAGTGGTACTATCATTACTATCTTATAGGAAAATGTGTATCACTACGATCGAGATTCAATAACCATTCCTTTTAGGTGCTAGACCATTGAAGGTATTATTCAAATAAATAGGGTAACCATTATTCTCCTTAAATGAATAACCGTATTGCGACAGACATAACCCAATCATGTCTATGCTCAACGCAAACACCAATAACAATTATTTAGGTTTAACACCAATCTCGATGGTAGAGGGAGCGTGCGATGCTTGATCACATCAACCTTGGAAACACTTCCAACACGTATCGTCAGCTCACCTTTAGCTAGTCTCCGTTTATTCCGTAGCTTTTATTTCGAGTCACTAACACTTAGCAATCGAACCGGTATCTAATACCCTGGTGCTACTAGGAGTACTAGTAAAGTACACATTAACATAATGTATATCCAATATACTTCTATCGACCTTGCCTGCCTTCTACCAAGTATCTAGGGTAATTCTGCTCCAGTGGTTGTTCCTCTTATTACATAAGCACTTAGTCTCGGGTTTGGGTTCAACCTTGGGTTTCTTCACTGGAGCAGCAACTGATTTGCCGTTTCTTGAAGTGTCCCTTCTTGCCCTTGCCCTTCTTGAAACTAGTGGTTTCACCAACCATCAACAATTGATGCTCCTTCTTGATTTCTACTTTCGCGGTGTCAAACATCGTGAATACCTCAAGGATCATCATATCTATCCCTGATATGTTATAGTTCATCACGAAGCTCTAGCAGCTTGGTGGTAATGACTTTGGAGAAACATCACTATCTCATCTGGAAGATCAACTCCCACTCTGTAACATCCCAATTTTTATTAAATTTGGATGTTAATAGAATCATTCAATGCATATAATATTTCTTTGCATTTTGGAGTTTTTAAAAATATTCAAATGATAATTTTCCACTCGAGAAAAACAAATGAGAGGGGATAAGATGACTTCCTCAAAATATAAAAGAGTGGGAAATTTTATTTTGAATATTATTTGAAGTTTTGGAGTTTATTGGTATTTGGTTTATTTGCAAAAAGTGCATTAATTGCATTAGGAAAATATTTTAAAAATGTTCTGTGCTTAAGTTAATGTTCATTAGGTTCTAAATGTTGTATAGTTATTTTATAAATTATTGTGGTGTTTTTATTAATTCATTTGAATTGTTTAGGGACACTTTAGTCTTAGGTTTAAAAAAAAGCGCACGCACGCACTCACCGCAGCCTCGACCGAAACTGGGTTCGGCCCAGGAGTGCCCCAACCGGCCCAGCTGGCCATTTGGCCCAAGGCCAGTGCCCACGCGCCCGAAACCTCCCGCATCGGTCGACCGCTCCGCGCCCGCCCTCGCTCGCTACCGCCGCCGCCACTGACTGGTGGGCCCCGCTCCACCTCATCTCACCCAGCCTCCCGCTTGCCCCGCTCGGATGAGCTCGCCGCCGCGCTCCCGCAACTGCTGGGCGAGGCCCTCGCGGATAACGCTTATCCGCGGCACCCGAGCCCTCTGCCCTCGCCTATATAAAGGCCGGGACCCCCTCTTCCATCCTCTCCGTCCCGCTTCTTTCCACGCCGCCCCTACTGCTCGATGTCGCCGTTCGCATCTCGCCGGAGCCGCGCAACTCGCCGGAGCATTTCCTCGCCCGTAGACCACTCCGACCATCCCTTTTCTGTAAATTTCCTAGCCCGCCGAGGCGCATCCTTTTGACACGATTTTTGCCCCTAGGTCCCGTCGAAGCCACCGCACCGTCGACGCCGGAGCCGCCGGAGCACCGAAGGCCGCCGTCCTCGCCCCGCCCTGTCCGGACGCCGCGGACGCACGCCGTCACCACCTTCGCGACGCCCTCGACACGCCGCACCTCCCCGTCTTCTTCCCCGACGCCGAGGACCGCCGTAGCCGCCGCCCCCTCCGTCACCGACGTCGCGCCGCCGTCTTCATCGTCGCCGGCCACCACCACCACCCACTTTGAGCCACCACCCCACCCTCGCCCGTTCGATCTTCCATGGACGGACCAGATTAGATTAGGTTCGTTTTTTTTTATTTTGCGAAGAGGTACGCGGTTAACCGCGGTTCCCTTAGACCGTGCGGTTTATTTAAACCGAGCGTCGGTTTTTCTTTAGTTAGCCGCCGCCACTGTTTTTCTTATTTAGCGGCCGTTCGCCGTATAACCTCCGCAGTGGATGCTGCTCGGCCAGCCACAAGCCGCCACGTGGCCAGGGACTTGGTTGCGATAGTTTTCTTCACTGTTTAGTCCCTTTTATCACAGATTAGTCCCTGAGCTTAGATTAGCCATAACTTTTTAACCATAGATCCAAACTCGATGAAACCAGCGGCAAATTCTTTGTATTGTTTAGATCTATCCAGTGGTATCCTTTTTTGCAAACTTTTGTCAGATTCAAATTTGAATTTATTCAGATTTGAATTCGAACTTCAAATGGCGATATCTCCCAAACCGTAGCTCCGATTAAGTTGATTCTTTTTGCACTTTGTCACCGTAGCCAAACCCTATCACCTGGACCTTTGTCACAATAATTTTCACACACTAGAATCTGCCTATTAATATTTTACTAGTATGCATAGTATGCACTATAGTTCACATCACTTCTTGAACCATGTGCCTATGTTGTTTTGCACCTACAATATTTTCATGCTAGTTAAGTGTGATGTTTGAGTGTCAACCTAATCGATTAGCCGTGTCCCCGGTTATGGACATCTTGAGCATCTAGTAGTGAAAATGCCGGGAGATCTCCTCACCTTTAATTAAACAGTTGGGATTTAAATGAAACTTGGGAACGGATGGAGTTGGGTTTGCCAACTCATCCTATGCAAATGTGTAGTAGTAGAATAACATCTTTTCTAATAGGGAAAAACTAGCTTTATGCAAAAAACTAAACTTAGAGCTTTCCACTAGCCAAATTGCATGTACAAATAGGTTCTTTACACTTATGATGTGACTTGCCAGTACATTCAATGTACTGACCTATATGGCTGCAACTTATCACGTTGCAGATATATCCGACGAGGATTAAGGTGCGATAGGTCGATGTTCTACACTCAACCTTGCTCGTGGAGTTGGTCTCATTTACTACTTTGCTTCCGCAGTATTTGTTTATTGGCTCTATGCCCTATTTTGTAATAAATGTATTGCTACTGGATTATCGATGTAATAAAGAGATGTGTGTTATTTCTGTTATTTCATCGAGTACTGTGTGTGCTAGCAAGTCGATCCAGGGACTATCACGGTAAGCACAGAGACTTTGACTCTTACCGAGTCGGGTCGCTACAAGATGGTATCAGAGCACACGTTGACTGTAGGACGCGACTCCTAGAAAATGGAAAATCCATAGGATAAAAACTTTATTTTTCACTTTCCCTATATATCTTTTGGTCTCGTACCTTCTTTACTTCAGTACTAATTTCTTCCCTCTTTCAAAATGTAGATGTCGTCCGCCATTGTCGAGTTCGAGCAGCCCGATGAGACCATGTCCTTTGGACGGCAGCTGATGAAGATCGTGAAGCACCTGAAGATTGGGCTTCCCACCTTTACTGGAACCTTCACCGCCACCTTGCCCGAGGAGACACGTTGGAGGATCGATGCCCATATCCCCGGACGCATCCTCGGAAACCGCACCAAGCCCATTGATTTCCATGTGGATACTGCAACATGGGGCTTGGGCAGGGGCATTGTTGCTCACATTGCTCTCAGACGCATTCGGGAGGAGTATGACGAAGACCTCAAGAGGACCTCCTTCGTGATGTACGGACGCCGCGACGCAAATGGAGATGTGGTGCGTACCCTGGAGGACGAGACGATAGCATCCCATATCCAGGACATGCAGGATCACATTCGTATGATGGAGCTGGAGTTGTCTGACAACATGATCGTCATCAAGAACCTCATGACCCGCAAGGCCGATCTCGAGGAGGAACTCCAGGACGCTCGCATCAAGCATGAGGGAGAGCGGGACGCACTGCAGGAGAAGATCGGCGACCTGAAGCTTGAGCTTGAGGAGGCCGAGGAGAAGCTGGATGAGGGAGAAAACATCCAGGAGGATCACTCTTATGGGGATTACATCAGCCAGGACAAGGACCAGGATGATGAGCTTGGAGATGACGACACAGACAGTGATGCAAGGACACCTGATGTCAACATGGTTGACTGGTCCTCATCCGATGAGAGTTAGATTTTATACCACCATGAGAGTTAGAAATTCGATTTCGTTATCCGATTAGTTTTATCTCATTTGTGAGACCTTGTCAAATCTTGTGACATGGCTTACCTTAGGTTTGATTGTTCTTGTGGACCTCCTGATTGAAATTGAATTGGAGTGATTTGAAGTTTTATTACTATCATGTGCATATGGGTAGTGTGATTTTACTCACTAGGCCTTATTCTATTCTAACTTCTCATCCACTCTAAACCCATCAGATGCCTCCAAGACGTGACCCCGGGTTCAACTTTCCGCCGGAGCTCACGCAATTGATCCAACAGCAGAATGCTCTTATGCAGATGCTCATTCAGAACCAAAACCAGAACCAGAACAACCACAACAACAACCCACCGCCGCCACCCCCAGTTGACAGTCTTACCCGTTTTCTGAGGCTGAACCCACCCGTGTTTGCTATCAGCACGGAGTCGATCATCGCAGATGACTGGCTCCGCAAGATAGGAAGGGAGCTAGCCACGGCAGGATGCAATGATGCTGAGAAGGTGAAGTTTTCCGCCCATCAGCTAGATGGCCCGACCGCTGCTTGGTGGGAGAACTACACCACCACATACCCCTTGGAGAGTGTGACTTGGACTCAGTTCCAGCAGGCGTTCCGCACTGCTCATGTCTCAGCTGGAGCCATGAGTCTGAAGAAGAAGGAGTTCCGCAGCTTGCGCCAGGGAGGACACGGTATCTCAGTATGTTGATGAGTTTAGTAAGTTGGCCCGTTATGCCCCAGAGGACGTGGCCACTGATGCAACCAAGCAGGAGAAGTTTCTGGAGGGATTGAATGATGAGTTGGGAGTTCAGTTGACTGTGGCGACCTTTGTGAACTATCAGGAGTTGGTTGATAAGGCTACCATTCTCGAAGGCAAGCACCAGTAGATGGAGAGTCGTAAGAGGAAGTACGGTCATGGGAAGTATAACTCTGGAGTTCAACAGAAACCCCGCTACAGCTCGTACTCAGGAAGTTCTGGATCAGGCACTAGCAAGTTTGGAGGGAATCATCATAACCATGGAGGTCACATTCAGCATGGAGGAAATGGACACAACCACCATGGTCACAAGCATGGCAATGGCAATGGCAATGGAGGGAATGGCAATCAGCAGCATTTCAACTCTTCTACACCAATGAAGAAAGATCTGAGTCACATCACTTGCTTCAAATGCAAGAAGATAGGGCACTACTCAATGAGTGTCCCGAGCAGCAGAATGGGAATGGAAATGGGAATTCTGGAGGCAAGAAACCTAATCCTTTCACTAAGGGGCATGTGAATCATGTCAATGTGGAAGAGGTCTATGAGCAGCCTGACGCAGTGATTGGTAAGTTCTTGGTTAATTCATTTCTAGCACTCATTCTTTTTGACACTGGTGCATCGCATTCATTCATATCAAGGGGATTCGTGGATAAACATAAGTTGCCTACCGTAGCTCTTAAGTCACCCATTCTAGTGAGTTCCCCAGGAGCCGAGTCTATGGCTAGTCAGGGATGTTTCCAGTTGCCTTTGAACATAGGGGGACATATTTTTCCCACGGATATGATCATACTAGAGTCACAAGGGTTGGATGTAATCCTAGGGATGGATTGGATGTCCAAGTATGAGGGAAACATTGATTGTGCTAGTAGATCGATTTTTCTCACCACCCCAGAGAAGAAGAGGATGTATGTATCCAGGCTTAAGCCTAAGAGGACTCAGGTGAACTCTCTTACGGGAGTTGTCCAGGAAGAAGTACCAGTGGTGAAGGATTATCCCGATGTATTTTCGGAGGAGTTACCGGGTATGCCGCCAGATCGGGAGATTGAGTTTTTGATTGAGTTGTTGCCAGCTACAGGACCTATCTCCAAGAGGCCATATCGGATGCCCGCTAATGATTTGGAGGAAGTCAAGAAACAGATTAAGGAGTTGCTAGAGAAAGGGTATATTCGCCCGAGTTCATCACCTTGCGGAGCCCCAGTACTCTTAGTGGAGAAGAAGGATGGAACCTTGAGGATGTGTGTGGATTACCGCTCTTTGAACGAGGTGACCATCAAGAACAAGTATCCCCTACCGATGATCAATGACTTGTTTGACCAGCTAGAAGGAGCTAGTGTTTTCTCCAAGATCGATCTTCGATCGGGTTATCACCTATTGAAGATCCGTGAGAAGGATATACCCAAGACCGCTTTTACCACAAGGTATGGGCTTTATGAGTATACAGTCATGTCCTTTGGTTTGACTAATGCCCCTACCTATTTTATGAGCATGATGAACAAGGTGTTCATGGAGTTCTTGGATAAGTTCGTTGTGGTATTCATTGACGACATATTGGTTTTCTCCAAGAATGAGGAGGAACACGCTGAACATCTGCGCTTGGTTTTGGAGAAGCTCAGAGAACATCAACTTTATGCCAAGTTCAGCAAGTGTGAGTTTTGGCTCAAGGAAGTCGGATTCCTTGGACATGTTGTGTCAGGTGAAGGGATTGCAGTGGACCCTACCAAGGTAGAGTCAGTCACAGAATGGAATGCACCCACCACAGTAGGCGATATTCGCAGTTTCCTTGGACTTGCTGGATATTACCGGAGATTTATTGAAAATTTCTCCAAGATTGCAAGGCCCATGACAGCGTTGTTGAAGAAGGACACCAGGTTCGTTTGGACTGAAGAGTGTGAAGCCAGCTTTCAAGAGTTGAAGAAGCGTTTGGTTACAGCCCCAGTGCTAATCCTGCCTGACGTACACAAGGACTTTCAGGTGTATTGTGATGCTTCACGTCAGGGACTTGGAGGTGTTCTTATGCAAGAGGGAAAGGTTGTAGCTTATGCTTCACGACAGCTTCGACCTCATGAGTTGAACTATGCCACGCATGATTTGGAGTTAGCAGCCGTAGTGCATGCACTCAAGACATGGAGACACTATCTTATTGGGAATCGTTGTGATGTTTACACGGATCATAAGAGTTTGAAGTACATTTTCACGCAGAAGGAGTTGAATCTCAGGCAAAGGAGATGGTTGGAACTTATAAAGGATTATGACATGAGTCTGCATTATCATCTAGGAAAAGCCAATGTTGTGGAGGATGCTTTGAGCCGTAAGGGTTATGTTAATACCCTTACAGCAGGAGGTTTACCTCAGGAGTTATGTGATGAGCTTAGAAACCTTTAGTTGGAAATAGTTCCAAGAGGTTATGTTGCCGCACTCGAGGTACAGTCCACCTTGTTGGGAAGAATCAGAGAAGCCCAGAAGTTGGACCAAGGTATTGCTGAGATAAAGGAAATGATGAGCAAAGGGAAAGCAGAAGGATTCCGTGAGGATGAAAATGGAACCATATGGTTTGAGCAACAGATTTGTGTACCCAATGATCCAGAGATCAGGAAGTTGATTCTTCAGGAGGCTCTGACTCACCATATTCGATACACCCAGGCAACACCAAGATGTATTTGGACTTGAAGGAAAGTTTTTGGTGGGCCGGTATGAAGAGAGAGATTGCCGAGTATGTGGCAATATGTGATGTATGTCAGAGAGTAAAGGCGGAGCATCAGAAACCAGCAGGTTTACTTCAGCCGTTGCCGATACCTGATTGGAAATGGGATAAACTTGGTATGGACTTTATCACGGGGTTACCCAGGACCCGTTCAGGTTATGATTCCATTTGGGTGATAGTGGATCGTTTGACCAAGGTTGCTCACTTCATTCCAGTGAAGACCACCTATACAAGTGATAAGCTGGCAAAGATATATATGACCAGGATCGTATGTCTACATGGAGTTCCGAGGATCATCGTATCAGATAGAGGAACGCAGTTTACCTCAAAGTTTTGGAAGCAGTTACACGAAACTTTGGGTACCAGGCTAGAGTTCAGTACAACCTTCCATCCGCAGACTGATGGGCAGACAGAGAGAGTCAATCAGATTCTGGAGGACATGTTGAGAGCTTGTGCGCTAGACTATGGGTCTAGTTGGGATGATAACTTACCCTACGCAGAGTTTTCGTACAACAACAGCTATCAAGCCAGTTTGCAGATGGCCCCTTTCAAGGCATTGTATGGAAGGAAATGCAGGACACCTTTGATGTGGAATGGAGTTGGAGATCGCAAATTGTTTGGGCCTGATTTGATCAGGGATTCTGAGGAGAAGGTCAATTGATTCATGACAGACTTAAGATAGCTCAGTCAAGGCAGAAGAGTTATGCTGATGCTAAACGCAAGGAAGTGATCTATGAAGTGGGAGATAGAGCATATCTTCGAGTGTCTCCACTTCGAGGTATTAAGAGATTTGGAGTCAAATGAAAGTTAGCACCACGGTTTGTGGGACCATACAGAGTTCTGGAACGTAGAGGAGAGGTTGCATACCAGCTGGAATTACCAGAGGCTTTGTCAGGAGTTCATGATGTGTTTCATGTTTCTCAGCTGAAGAAGTGTCATGCAGAGATGGCAGATATTCCTTTGAGAGATACAGTGCCACTCGAGGCAATTCAGTTGGAGAGCGATCTGACTTATGAGGAGAAGCCGGTTAAGATTCTTGAGACTGCAGAGAGAATCACTCGTACCAAGATCATCAGGTTCTGCAAGGTTCAGTGGAGTCACCACACCGAGGAGGAAGCCACTTGGGAACGAGAGGAAGATCTTAGACAAGACCATCCACACCTTTTTGCTGGCCAACCTGAATCTCGAGGACGAGATTCATCTTAAGGGGGGTAGGTTTGTAACATCCCAATTTTTATTAAATTTGGATGTTAATAGAATCATTCAATGCATATCATATTTCTTTGCATTTTGGAGTTTTTAAAAATATTCAAATAATATTTTTCCACTCGAGAAAAACAAATGAGAGGGGATAAGATGACTTCCTCAAAATATAAAAGAGTGGGAAATTTTATTTTGAATATTATTTGAAGTTTTGGAGTTTATTGGTATTTGGTTTATTTGCAAAAAGTGCATTAAATGCATTAGGAAAATACTTTAAAAATGTTCTGTGCTTAAGTTAATGTTCATTAGGTTCTAAATATTGTATAGTTATTTTATAAATTATTGTTGTGTTTTTATTAATTCATTTGAATTGTTTAGGGACACTTTAGTCTTAGGTTTAAAAAAAAGCGCACGCACGCACTCACCGCAGCCTGGACCGAAACTGGGTTCGGCCCAGGAGCGCCCCAACCGGCCCAGCTGGCCATTTGGCCCAAGGCCAGCGCCCGCGCGCCCGAAACCTCCCGCATCGGTCGACCGCTCCGTGCCCGCCCTCGCTCGCTACCGCCGCCGCCACTGACTGGTGGACCCCGCTCCACCTCATCTCCCCCAACCTCCCGCTTGCCCCGCTCGGATGAGCTCTCCGCCGCGCTCCCGCAACCGCCGGGCGAGGCCCTCGCGGATAACGCTTATCCGCGGCACCCGAGCCCTCTGCCCTCACCTATATAAAGGCCGGGACCCCCTCTTCCATCCTCGCCGTCCCGCTGCTTCCCACACCGCCCCTACTGCTCGCTGTCGCCGTTCGCATCTCGCCGGAGCCGTGCAACTCGCCGGAGCATTTCGTCGCCCGTAGACCACTCCAACCATCCCTTTTCTGTAAATTTCCTTAGCCCGCCGAGGCGCATCCTTTTGACACGATTTTTGCCCCTAGGTCCCGTCGAAGCCACCGCACCGTCGACGCCGGAGCCGCCGGAGCACCGAAGGTCGCCGTCCTCGCCCCGCCCTGTCCGGACGCCGCAGACGCACGCCGTCACCACCTTCGCGATGCCCTCGACGCGCCTCACCTCCCCGTCTTCTTCCCCGATGCCGAGGACCGCCATAGCCGCTGCCCCCTCCATCACCGACGTCGCGCCGTCGTCTTCATCGTCGCCGGCCACCACCACCACCCACTGTGAGCCACCACCCCACCCTCGCCCGTTCGATCTTCCATGGACGGCCCAGATTCGATTAGGTTCGTTTTTTCTATTTTGCAAAGAGGTACGCGGTTAACCGCGGTTCCCTTAGACCGTGCGGTTTATTTAAACCGAGCGTCGGTTTTTCTTTAGTTAGCCGCCGCCACTATTTTTCTTATTTAGCGGCCGTTCGCCATATAACCACCGCAGCGGACGCTGCTCGGCCAGCCACGAGCCGCCACGTGGCCAGGGACTTGGTTGCGATAGTTTTCTTCACTGTTTAGTCCCTTTTATCACAGATTAGTCCCTGAGCTTAGATTAGCCATAACTTTTTAACCATAGATCCAAACTCGATGAAACCAGTGGTAAATTCTTCGTATTGTTTAGATCTATCCAGTGGTATCCTTTTTGCAAACTTTTGTCAGATTCAAATTTGAATTTATTCAGATTTGAATTCGAACTTCAAATGGCGATATCTCCCAAACCGTAGCTCCGATTAAGTTGATTCTTTTTGCACTTTGTCACCGTAGCCAAACCCTATCACCTGGACCTTTGTCACGATAATTTTCACACACTAGAATCTGCCTATTAATATTTTACTAGTATGCATAGTATGCACTATAGTTCACATCACTTCTTGAACCATGTGCCTATGTTGTTTTGCACCTAGAATATTTTCATGCTAGTTAAGTGTGATGTTTGTTCATTTGGTTTTTCCGAGACTTTTGCTTTGCATGTTCTTTCTGGTTCTCTAGAATGTTTGCTTATGTTTGTTTATATTCTTTGCGGTAGATTGCCCGGAGTGCGAAGCAGAATATTATCAGTCTTTAGAATTCAACCAGCAGTGCCAAGGCAAGTTGCATCTTGATCATGTTTCATTACCTATGTTTTTATTATGCACTTAGTTCTTTGCGGTAGGACTGCATGGTAGGAATTAATGCCGTATGAGTATGCTTACACCAAGTAGTTCATTGAGGTAGGTCTGAACCTTACCACATTGTCGCCATCGTTTTACATTATGTTGCTTCGCTAAGTAGACATGGATTGGGGAGTGATAATTGTAAAGTATGAGTGATAATGTAGTAAAAAGGACCTAAGACAATTAATGAACTACCTGGGCGGAAACTTGTTGGAATGGTGGTGAAGTACAGTGGGGCACGCATGGGAAATCCATGGTGGTGCACCACTAGTGGACCGTCCGCTCAGGCTCAAAGAGATCAATCGTATTCTCATGTCTAGAAGCTTAGGTGTGCAGCCACAAGCCAATATGGGCTTTGGCTTAGTTGAGTAGTTAGTGTGACCCCTTCCGGGATGGGCTAGCAGATGTAGAGTGATGTAGGTGTATCGGCCTATCCGTGGGTTAAGGGGGAACATTTTCAAAAGACTATGTATCGATCTTCCGATCATGGAGGTGGTCGAGTCTTGTGGGGAAAAGTGCGCAACCTCTGTAGAGTGTCAACCTAATCGATTAGCCGTGTCCCCGGCTTTGGACATCTTGAGCATCTAGTAGTGAAAATGCCGGGAGATCTCCTCACCTTTAATTAAACAGTTGGGATTTAAATGAAACTTGGGAACGGATGGAGTTGGGTTTGCCAACTCATCCTATGCAAATGTGTAGTAGTAGAATAACATCTTTTCTAATAGGGAAAAACTAGCTTTATGCAAAAAAAACTAAACTTAGAGCTTTCCACCAGCCAAATTGCATGTACAAATAGGTTCTTTACACTTATGATGTGACTTGCCAGTACATTCAATGTACTGACCTATATGGATGCAACTTATCACGATGCAGATATATCCGACGAGGATTAAGGTGCGATAGGTCGATGTTCTACACTCAACCTTGCTCGTGGAGTTGGACTCATTTACTACTTTGCTTCCGCAGTATTTGTTTATTGGCTCTATGCCCTATTTTGTAATAAATGTATTGCTCCTGGATTATCGATGTAATAAAGAGATGTGTGTTATTTCTGTTATTTCATCGAGTACTGTGTGTGCTAGCAAGTCAATCCAGGGACTAGCACGGTAAGCACAGAGACTTCGACTCTTACCGAGTCGGGTCGCTACACACTCGATTCAAGTGATTGTTGCACTCAGACAATCTGAGCACAAGCTCAATGATTGAGCTTTTCTCCCTTAGTTTGCAGGCTAAGAAAATCGTCGGAGGTCTTATACCTCTTGACGCGGGCACGAGCCTGAAATCCTAATTTCAGCCCTCGAAACATCTCATATGTTCTGCGACGTTTTGAAAAACGTCTTTGGTGCCTCAACTCTAAACCGTTTAACTGAACTATCACATAGTTATGAAAACGTGTATGTCTGATGTTCGCAACATCCACAGACGACGATTGGGGTTCAGCACACTAAGCGGTGCATTAAGGACATAAGCTTTCTACTGTCCGCATAATCGCTACTGTCAACTTTCAACTATATTTTCTCTAGGAACATATCTAAACAGTGGAACTAAAGCGCGAGCCTACGACATAATTTGCAAAGATCTTTTGACTATGTTCAGGATAATTAAGTTCATCTCATGAACTCCCACTCAGATAGACATCCCTCTAGTCATCTAAGTGATTACATGATCCGAGTCAACTAGGTTGTGTCCGATCATCATGTGAGACGGACTAGTCATCATCGGTGAACATCTTCATGTTGATCGTATCTACTATACGACTCATGCTCGACCTTTGGGTCTCTTGTGTTCCGAGGCCATGTCTGTACATGCTAGGCTCGTCAAGTTAACCTAAGTGTTTCACGTGTGTAAATCTGGCTTACACCCGTTGTATGTGAAATGTAAGAATCTATCACACCCGATCATCACGTGGTGCTTCGAAACGACGAACTTTCGCAACGGTTCATAGTTAGGGGGAACACTTTCTTGAAATTTTAATAAGGGATCATCTTATTTACTACCGTCGTTCTAAGAAAATAAGATGCATAAACATGATAAACATCACATGCAATCAAATAGTGACATGATATGGCCAATATCATATTGCTCCTTTTGATCTCCATCTTCGGGGCTCCATGATCATCATCGTCACCGGCATGACACCATGATCTCCATCATCGTGTCTCCATGAAGTTGTCTCGCCAACTAATTACTTCTACTACTATGGCTACCGGTTAGCAATGAAGTAAAGTAATTACATGGCATTTGTTCAATGACACGCAGGTCATACAATAAATAAAGACAACTCCTATGGCTCCTGCCGGTTGTCATACTCATCGACATGCAAGTCGTGATTCCTATTACAAGAACATGATCAATCTCATACATCACATATCATTCATCACATTCTTCTTGGCCATATCACATCACATAGCATACCCTGCAAAAACAAGTTAGACATCCTCTAATTGTTGTTTGCATGTTTTACATGGCTGCTATGGGTTTCTAGCAAGAACGTTTCTTACCTACGCAAAACCACAACGTGATATGCCAATTGCTATTTACCCTTCACAAGGACCCTTTTCATCAAATCCGTTCCGACTAAAGTGGGAGAGACTGGCACCCGCCAGCCACCTTATGCACCAAGTGCATGTTAGTCGGTGGAACCTGTCTCACGTAAGAGTACGTGTAAGGTCGGTCCGGGCCGCTTCATCCCACAATACCGTCGAAACAAGATTGGACTAGTAATGGTAAGCATATTGAACAAAATCAACGCCCACAACTACTTTGTGTTCTACTCGTGCAAAGAATCTACGCAATAGACCTAGCTCATGATGCCACTGTTGGGGAACGTAGCAGAAATTCAAAATTTTCCTACGAGTCACCAAGATCTATCTATGGAGAGACTAGCAACGAGGGGAAGGAGAGTGCATCTACATACCCTTGTAGATTGCTAAGCGGAAGCATTCAAGAGAACGGGGTTGAAGGAGTCGTACTCGTCGTGATCCAAATCACCGGAGATCCTAGTGCCGAACGGACGGCACCTCCGCGTTCAACACACGTACAGCTCGGTGACGTCTCCCACGCCTTGATCCAGCAAGGAGAGAGGGAGAGGTTGAGGAAGACTCCATCCAGCAGCAGCACAACGGCATGGTGGTGATGGAGGAGCGTGGCAATCCTGCAGGGCTTCGCCAAGCACCACGGGAGAGGAGGAGTAAGAGAGGTAGGGCTGCGCCAATAAAGGAAGAAACTCATGTGTTGGGAAGCCCCTACAACTCAACTATTTATAAGGGGAGGGGAGGGGGCTGCGCCCCCTCTAGGGTTCCCTCCCCAGGGGTGGCAGCAGCCCCAGATGCCATCTGGGTGGCGGCCAGAGGGGAGAAGGGGGAGGCGCACCCAGGGTGGGCCTTAAGGCCCATCTGCCCTAGGGTTTGCCCCCCTTCCCACTCTTCCTGCGCCTTGGGCCCCTTGTGGGGGGCACACCAGCCCACCTGGGGCTGGTCCCCTCCCACACTTGGCCCATGCAGCCCTCCGGGGTTGGTGGCCCCACTTGGTGGACCCCCGGGACCCTCCCGGTGGTCCTAGTACGTTACCGAAAAAACCCGAAACTTTTCCGGTGACCAAAATAGGACTTCCCATATATAAATCTTTACCTCCGGACCATTCCAGAACTCCTCGCGACGTCCGGGATCTCATCCGGGACTCCGAACAACATTCGGTAACCACATACAAACTTCCTTTATAACCCTAGCGTCATCGAACCTTAAGTGTGTAGACCCTACGGGTTCGGGAATCATGCAGACATGACCGAGACGTTCTCCGGTCAATAACCAACAGCGGGATCTGGATACCCATGTTGGCTCCCACATGTTCCACGATGATCTCATCGGATGAACCACGATGTCAAGGATTCAATCAATCCCGTATACAATTCCCTTTGTCTAGCGGTATTGCACTTGCCCGAGATTCGATCGTCGGTATGCCGATACCTTGTTCAATCTCGTTACCGGCAAGTCTCTTTACTCATTCTATAACACATCATCCCGTGATCAACCCCTTGGTCACATTGTGCACATTATGATGATGTCTTACCGAGTGGGCCCAGAGATACCTATCCGTCACACGGAGTGACGAATCCCAATCTCGATTCGTGCCAACCCAACAGACACTTTCAGAGATACCTGTAGTGCACCTTTATAGCCACCCAGTTACGTTGTGACGTTTGGTACACCCAAAGCATTCCTACGGTATCCGGGAGTTGCACAATCTCATGGTCTAAGGAAATGATACTTGACATTAGAAAAGCTTTAGCATACGAACTACGATCTTTGTGCTAGACTTAGGATTGGGTCTTGTCCATCACATCATTCTTCTAATGATGTGATCCCGTTATCAACGACATCCAATGTCCATGGTTAGGAAACCGTAACCATCTATTTATCAACGAGCTAGCCAACTAGAGGCTTACTAGGGACATGGTGTTGTCTATGTATCCACACATGTATCTGAGTTTCCTATCAATATAATTATAGCATGGATAATAAACGATTATCATGAACAAGGAAATATAATAATAATAACTAATTTATTATTGCCTCTAGGGCATATTTCCAACAAAAAGATGGAGGAGAATCGCTCAACTAGTGAGCATGTGCTCAGATTGTCTGGGTACTACAATCGCTTGAATCAAGTGGGAGTTATCTTCCAGATAAGATAGTGATTGACAGAGTTCTCTAGTCACCATCACCAAGTTAGTAGAACTTTGTGATGAACTATAGTATGCAAGGGATGACGAAATAGATTCCCGAGCTCTTCGTGATGTTGAAATCGACAAAGGTAGAAATCAAGAAAGAGCATCAAGTGTTGATGGTTGACAAGATCACTAGTTTCAAGTAAAGGGCAAAGGGAAAGAAAGGGAACTTCAAGTAGAATGACAAGCAAGTTGTCACTCCCACGAAGAAGCCCAAAGCTGAACCAAAGCCTGAAACTGAGTGCTTACACTGCAAAGGAAATGGTCACTGTAAACGGAAATACCCTGAATATTTTGTGGATAAGAAGGATGGCAGAGTGAACAAGGGTATATTTGATATACAGATTATTGATGTATACCTTACTAGTGTTTATAGTAGCCCCTGAGTATTTGATACTTGTTCGGTTGATAAAAATTAGTGACTCGAAACAGGAGTTACAGAATAAACAAAGACTAGTTGAGGGTGAAGTGACGATGAGTGTTGGAAGTAGTTCCAAGATTGATATGATCATCATCGCACACTCCCTATACTTTTGGGATTAGTGTTAAACCTAAATAAATGTTATTTGGCCTTTGCGTTGAGCGTGAATATGATTTGATCATGTTTATTGCAATACGGTTATTCGTTTAAAATCAGAGAATAATTGTTGTTCTGTTTACATGAATAAAACATTCAATGGTCATACACCCAATGAAAATAGTTTGTTGGATCTCGATCATAGTGATACACATATTCATAATATTGATGCCAAAAGATGCAAAGTTAATAATGATAGTGCAACTTATTTGTGGCACTGCCGTTTGGGTCATATTGGTGTAAAGCGCATGAAGAAACTCCATAAAGATGGATTTTTGGAATCACTTGGTTCTGAATCATTTGATGCTTGCGAACCGTGCCTTTTGGGCAAGATGACTAAAACTCCGTTCTCCGGAACAATGGAACGAGCTACTGACTTATTGGAAATAATACATACCGATGTATGCGATCCGATGAGTGTTAAGGCTCGCGGCGTGTATCGTTATTTTCTGACCTTCACAGATGATTTGAGCAGATATGGGTATATCTACTTCATGAAACATAAGTCTGAAATAGTTGAAAAGTTCAAAGAATTTCAGAGTGAAGTGGAAAAATCATCGTAACAAGAAAATAAAGTTTCTATGATCTGATCGTGGAGACGAATATTTGAGTTACGAGTTTGGTCTTCATTTGAAACAATGTGAAATAGTTTCACAACTCACGTCACCTGGAACACCACGATGTAATGGTGTGTCCGAACATCGTAATCGTACTTTACTAGATATGGTGCGATCTATGATGTCTCTTATCGATTTACCACTATCGTTTTGGGGTTATGCATTAGATACAGCTGCATTCACGTTTAATAGGGCACCATCTAAATCCGTTGAGACGACACCGTATGAACTATGGTTTAGCAATAAACCTAAGCTGTTGTTTCTTAAAACTTGGAGTTGCGATGCTTATATGAAAAAGGTTTTCAACCTGATAAGCTCGAACCCAAATCGGAGAAGTGTGTCTTCATAGAATACCCAAAGGTAACTATTGGGTACACCTTCTATCACAGATCCGAAGGCAAGTTATTCGTTGCTAAGATGGATCCTTTCTAGAGAAGAAGTTTCTCTTGAAAGAAGTGAGTGGGAGGAAAGTAGAACTTGATGAGGTAATTGTACCTTCTCCTTTATTGGAAAGTAGTTCATCACAGAAATCAGTTCCAGTGATTCCTACACCAATTAGTGAGGAAGTTAATGATGATGATCATGAAACTTCAGATCAAGTTGCTACCAAACCTCGTAGGTCTTCTAGAGTAAGATCCGCACCAGAGTGGTACGGTAATCATGTTCTGGAAGTCATGTTACTAGACCATGATGAACCTACGAACTATGAGGAAGCGATGATGAGCCCAGATTCCACGAAATGGCTTGAGGCCATAAAATCTGAGATATGATCCATGTATGAGAACAAAGTATGGACTTTGATTGACTTGCTCGATGATCAGCAAGCCATGTTAAATAAATGGATCTTCAAGAGGAAGACGGACACTGATAGTAGTGTTACTATCTACTAAGCTCGACTTATTGCGAAAGGTTTTCAACAAGTTCAAGGTATTGAATACGATGAGATTTTCTCACTCGTATCGAAGCTTAAGTCTGTCTGAATCATGTTAGCAATTGCCACATTTTATGAAATCTGGCAAATGGATGTCAAAACTGCATTCCTTAATGGATTTATTAAAGAAGAGTTGTATATGATGCAACCAGAAAGTTTTTTGTCAATCCTAAAGATGCTAACAAAGTGTGCAAGCTCCAGCAATCCATCAATGGACTGGGGCAAGCATCTCGGAGTTGGAATATACGCTTTGATGAGTTGATCAAAGCATATGGTTTTAGATGGACTTTTGGAAAGACCTGTATTTACAAGAAAGTGAGTGGGAGCACTGAAGCATTTCTGATAAGTATATGTGAATGACATATTATTAATTGGAAATGATGTAGAATTTTCTGGAAAGCATAAAGGAGTGTTTGAAAGAAGTTTTTCAAAGAAAGACCTCGATGAAGCTGCTTACACATTGAGCATCAAGATCTATATAGATAGATCAAGACGCTTGATAAGTTTTTCAATGAGTACATACCTTGATAAATTTTTTGAAGTAGTTCAAAATGGAACAGTCAAAGAAAGAGTTCTTGCATGTGTTGCAAGGTGTGAAGTTGAGTAAGACTCAAAACCCGACTATGGCAGAAAATAGAAAGAGAATGAAAAGTCATTCCCTATGCCTCAGTCATAGGTTCTATAAAGTATGCTATGCTGTGAACCATACCTATTGTATACCTTGCTCTGTGTTTGGCAAAGTAATACAATTTTGATCTAATAGTAGATTACTGGACAGCGGTCAAGAATATCCTTAGTGAGGACCAAGGAAATACTTCTCGATTATGGAGGTGATAAAAGAGCCCGTCGTAAAAAGTTACATCGGTGCAAGCTTTTACACCGATCCAGATGACTCTAAGTCTCAATCTGGATACATATTGAAAGTGGGAGCAATTAGCTAGAGTAGCTCCATGCAGAGCATTGTAGACATAGAATATTTGCAAAATACATACGGCTCTGAATGTGACAGACCCGTAGACTAAACTTCTCTCACGAGCAAAACATGATCATACCTTAGTACTTTTTGGGTGTTAATCACATAGCGATGTGAACTAGATTATTGACTCTAGTAAACCCTTTGGGTGTTGATCACATGACGATGTGAAATATGGGTGTTAATCATATACAGATATGAATATTGGTGTTAAATCACATGATGATGTGAACTAGATTATTGACTCTAGTGCAAGTGGGAGACTGAAGGAAATATGCCCTAGAGGCAATAATAAAGTTATTATTTATTTCCTTATATCATGATAAATGTTTATTATTCATGCTAGAATTGTATTAACCGGAAACATAATACATGTGTGAATACATAGACAAACATAGTGTCACTAGTATGCCTCTACTTGACTAGCTCGTTTATCAAAGATGGTTATGTTTCCTAGCCATGGACAAAAGATTTGTCATTTGATTAACGGGATCACATCATTAGGAGAATGATGTGATTGACTTGACCCATTCCGTTAGCTTAGCACTTGATCGTTTAGTATGTTGCTGTTGCTTTCTTCATGACTTATATATGTTCCTATGACTATTAGATTATGCAACTCCCGTTTACCGGAGGAACACTTTGTGTGCTTCCAAACGTCACAACGTAACTGGGTGATTATAAAGGAGCTCTACATGTGTCTCCGAAGGTACATGTTGGGTTGGCGTATTTCGAGATTAGGATTTGTCACTCCGATTGTCGCAGAGGTATCTCTGGGCCCACTCGGTAATGCACATCACTATAAGCCTTGCAAGCATTGCAACTAATTAGTTAGTTGCGGGATGATGTATTATGGAACAAGTAAAGAGACTTGCCTGTAACGAGATTGAACTAGGTATTGAGATACCGATGATCGAATCTCGGGCAAGTAACATACCGATGACAAAGGGAACAATGTACGTTGTTATGCGGTTTGACCAATAAAGATCTTCGTAGAATATGTAGGAGCCAATATGAGCATCCAGGTTCCGCTATTGGTTATTGACCAGAAACGTGTCTCGGTCATGTCTACATAGTTCTCGAACCCGTAGGGTCCACACGCTTAAGGTTTCGACGATAGTTATATTATGAGTTTATGAGTTTTGATGTACCGAAGGAGTTCGGAGTCCCGGATGAGATCGGGGACATGACGAGGAGTCTCGAAATGGTCGAGGCGTAAAGATCGATATATTGGACGACTATATTCGGACTTTGGAAAGGTTCCGAGTGATTCGGGTATTTTTCGGAGTACCAGAGAGTTACGGGAATTCGCCGGGGAGTATATGGGCCTTATTGGGCCATACGGGAATAGAGGAGAGAGGCCGAAAGGAAGGAGGTGCGCAGCCCCCCTCTGGTCCGAATTGGACAAGGGGTGCAGGCGTGCAGCCCCCTTTTCCTTCCCCCTCTCCCCCTCTTTCCTTCTCTCTTACTCCAACAAGGAAGGGGGGGGGGTCCTACTCCCGGTGGGAGGAGGACTCCTCCTGGCGCGCCCCTCCTGGCCGGCCGACCCCCTCCCCCTGGCTCCTTTATATACGGGGGCAGGGGGCACCTCTAGGCACAACAATAATTGATCCCTTGGATCTCTTAGCGGTGTGCGGTGCCCCCCTCCACCATAGTCCTCCTCGATAATATTGTAGCGGTGCTTAGGCGAAGCCCTGCGACGGTAGAACATCAAGATCGTCACCACACCGTCGTGCTGACGGAACTCTCCCTCGACACTCGGTTGGATCGGAGTTCGAGGGACGTCATCGAGCTGAACGTGTGCTAGAACTCGAAGGTGTCGTAGTTTCGGTGCTTGATTGGTTGGGCCGTGAAGACGTACGACTACATCAACTGCGCTGTGCTAACGCTTCTGCTTTCGGTCTACGAGGGTACGTGGACACACTCTCCCCTCTCGTTGCTATGCATCACCATGATCTTGCGTGTGCGTAGGATTTTTTTTGAAATTACTACGTTCCCCAACACATAGGTGCATGCGGAGCAGGCCAGACGTGCAACAAGCGCGCAACCGCAGGTGGCTGATGTGTCGCAAGGCCATGCAAGTGCTGGTGATCAAAAGGGCCAAGGATGGAATCCGATCGAGGGGGCAGGGTACGGTATGCGAACTTGTTATAATTGTGTATGAAGCAACTCCAGTGATCAACGGCCGGTTCTAGCTGGTCAAAGAGAAAGAGCCGAAACCCTTTAAAATCGAGGGACCCATACTTGAGGATTTGAATTTTGATTGAGCGGGAGAAGATGCGAGACTTGAAAATATGCTCATGGACTTGTTGGAAATATGCCCTAGAGGCAATAGTAAAAAGATTATTATTATATTTCCTTGTTCATGATAATTGTCTATTATTCATGCTATAATTGTGTTATCCGAAAATCGTAATACATGTGTGAATACATAGACCACAACATGTCCCTAGTGAGCCTCTAGTTGACTAGCTCATTGATCGACTGATAGTCATGGTTTCCTGACTATGGACATTTGGATGTCGTTGATAACGGGATCACATCATTAGGAGAATGTTGTGATGGACAAGACCCAATCCTAAGCATAGCACAAGATCGTGTAGTTCGTTTTCTAGAGCTTTTCCAATGTCAAGTATCTTTTCCTTAGACCATGAGATCGTGTGACTCCCGGATACCGTAGGAGTGCTTTGAGTGTACCAAACATCACAACGTAACTGGGTGACTATAAAGGTATACTACGGGTATCCCCGAAAGTATCTGTTGGGTTGACACGGATCGAGACTAGGATTTGTCACTCCGAATGACGGAGAGGTATCTCTGGGCCCACTCGCTAATGCATCATCATAATGAGCTCAATGTGACCAAGTGTTTGGTCACGGGATCATGCATTAACGTACGAGTAAAGTGACTTGCCGGTAACGAGATTGAACGAGGTATTGGGATACCAACGATTGAATCTCGGGCAAGTAACGTACCAATTGACAAAGGGAATTGTATACGGGGTTACTCGAATCCTCGACATCGTGGTTCATCCGATGAGATCATCGTGGAACATGTGGGAGCCAACATGGGTATCCAAATCCCGCTGTTGGTTATTGACCGGAGAGTCGTCTCGGTCATGTCTGCATGTCTCCCGAACCCGTAGGGTCTACACACTTAAGGTTCGGTGACGCTAGGGTTGTAGAGATATTAGTATGCGGTAACCCAAAAGTTGTTCGGAGTCCCGGATGAGATCCCGGACGTCACGAGGAGTTCCGGAATGGTTCGGAGGTGAAGAATTATATATAGGAAGACCAGTTTCGGCCATCGGGAAAGTTTCGGGGGTCACCGGTATTGTACCGGGACCACCGGAAGGGTCCCGGGGGTCCACCGGGTGGGGACACCTATCCCGGAGGGCCCCATGGGCTGAAGTGGGAGGGGAACCAGCCCCTGGTGGGCTGGTGCGCCCCCCTTGGGCCTCCCCTGCGCCTAGGGTTGGAAACCCTAGGTGTGGGGGGCGCCCCACTTGTCTTGGGGGGCAAGCCACCCCCCTTGGCCGCCCCCCCCCCCTTGAGATCCAATCTCTAGGGGGCCGGCGCCCCCCCAGGGCCCCTATATAAAGAGGGGGAGGGAGGGCTGCGCACCCATGCTCCTGGCACCTCCCTCTCCCTCTGCAACACCTCTCCCTCTTGTAGAGCTTGGCGAAGCCCTGCCGAGATTGCTGCTACTTCCACCACCACGCCGTCGTCCTGCTGGATCTCCATCAACCTCTCCTTCCCCCTTGCTGGATCAAGAAGGAGGAGACGTCTTCCCCAACCGTACGTGTGTTGAACGCGGAGGTGCTGTCCGTTCAGCACTAGGATCATCGGTGATTTGGATCACGACGAGTACGACTCCCTCAACCCCGTTCTCTTGAACGCTTCCGCTCGCGATCTACAAGGGTATGCAGATGCACTCCTCTCTCTCGTTTCTAGATGAACTCCATAGATTGATCTTGGTGAAGCGTAGAAATTTTTTATTTTCTGCAACGTTCCCCAACAGGACTTTGACTGCAAGAAAATCTTGTTTGACCGAAAAATAGTGGTTTTGGGCCCAACTAACATTTCATTAGGCCTAACAGTAATTGGCAGAAAGGTAATCTAGAACAGGTGCATGTGGTGAGTGTCACTTGTGGGGTAAGCTGGCTAAAGCGATTAACATTAAGCATATGATAAAAGAAGCTAATACCCGGCCATTGACGAGGCTCCTTGGGTAGATCAAGAGTTGTTGACATAGGTGGTAGCATTGTAGGGTCGACCACCGACGGCGAAGGAGGAGCGGCACCAAACGATGACGGCAAGGCAACCCCAGAAGGCGAGCTACGGGCCCCCCCAAAGGCAGTGGCCAAGGAAAGCGGATCAGCATGCCCAGCTTGCGGAAGTCGCCCATGGAGGCGATGAGCGAGGCAACATCAGGCGAGGCAACAGTGAAGGAGAAGCACGAGTCTCCGTCATCCGTGACATTGAAATGGTGGTCGACGCCGCCGAAGAGGCTAGCGAGGATGAGACCCATAGTAGTGGCATCAATGGCGAAAGGAAACTATATGACGCGCGCGTACATGCAGCATCTGTGCGGCTGGTTTGGTGGATTAATGGAGACTGGCAAGCGACATTGTGCCCAGGCCACACCTTCGAAGTGGAGGCCCAGATTGTCTGGGATTTGGAGCAGTTGTGCCATCAACATACAGGTCGCAGCAGAGTGGGGTGAAGGTGGGAGTGGGGGTAGGGTTCTAACGAAAGAGAATGAGTAGTTGCGATGGCGGATTATGGTTTGGGCAAGGATGGTCTCCGCAACACGCACAGAGGCAACATGGAAACGGAAGACCAGGGAAGAGCATTTGGCAACGAAAAAGTCAGCAGCAAAGCCACCAAGGGCAGCTTGAAGTAGAGCGGCGACAAGTATGGCATCAAGGTGGCGGTTGGAGTAGCCGAAGACTATGTAGAGCAGCGAGGTGAGGTGCAGGGCTGGGATGGTGATGGCGAGGAGGAGGTAGTAGCGGCAATCATCTTCGAACTCCAATCCCATGGCATTGTTGCAGCCCAAGGAGCAGCGGAGCGTGGCCTGGCCAGCTTTGACATAGGGCAGGTCAAAGAATGGCGAGGGTGGTGGTGCAACAGAGGGGAGGAGCTCGTCAAGAGGGTTGGTGGCTAGAGCTAGGTCTGGCGGAGGGACTGCTGGAGGGTTTTTGGTGGCTGGAGCTTGGTCGGAGGCCGGCGAGGAGGGAGGAGAGGGGGAGGGAGCGGGAGCCATCCCTCGGCAGCGGGTTGTAGTTATCAACATGGTTATTTTTGTAGTTACCAAGTTGTATATTTTATAGAAACATGATTATTGTAGATCGACTTACCCATTATTTGGTTACAAAAAATCATTGAAAACATACCTCAGCAACTATTGTGAAAAAAGCATGATAATATAGGCTCCCAGACCTGATAATTTAGATGCAAACACCATGATAATTTTGACCCATGAGAAAAAGTTGTTGAAAACATACCACCGGTAACTTCTAAGTAATAGCATGGTAAGATGCATCCGCTGACGTGATAATTTAGGAACAAACACAACGATAACTTTGACCCGTGGAAAAAATTTGTTGAAATTAAAACATAACACCAATAACTTCTAGGTAATAGCATGGTAATATATGCCCTCAGACCTAATAACTCAGGTACAAACACCACGATAATTTTGACCCAGGGAAATAGATATTAAAAACATATAACCAATAGATTTTTGTGTAAATAGCATGATAATATAGGCTTCTGAAAGTGCAACTATCCCTGGGTCGTATGGGTAATTCCTAACAACATATAGCTCATTGAGCTAATGCTATTTCAAGATAAATATTTCAGGAAAGCTCAATGATTGGCATGGCATGGATGAGAAAAGTGGACCCCTCAAAATGCTAAGGACAAAAGGATTGGCTCAAACTCAAAGCACAAGACTCTACATTTTCTATTTTAGTGATCGAAGATCACATTGAGTCTATAGTAAAAGTCAATACTATCAAGGAGGGATGATGTGTTGCTTAATGAGGATCTTGCTCAAAATGCTTAGTGATATGCTCCAAAGCCCTCAACTACTTTCTCACATCCACATATGACCTAAACCAAAAGTCAAACTCGGCCCCATCGATTCTTTCTATCCGGCGCCACCGAGTTCATATGTCATAGCCACTGCCACAAACCCTAGTCAAATCGGTGTCACCGATAGGGATCTCGGTCTCACCGAGATAGGATTGTAATCTCTCTGTTTCCTTTCGTAACGTTTCGATCCAACTGAGATGAGCGATCGGTCACACCGAGATTGCAATGTAAACTCTCTATTTCCCTTTCGTAACGTTTCGGTCTCACCGAGATGAGCGAATCGGTCCCATCAAGTTTGCTTGACCAACTCTCTAGTTAGCTTATTACCAAAATCGGTCTCACCGAGTTTGTGTAATCGGTCTCACCGAGATTATGTTATGCCCTAACCCGAACCATATCGGTCCCACCGAGTTGACATGTCGGTCCCACCGAAAACCCTAACGGTCACTTGATTTGTTAAATCGGTCCGACCGAGTTTCACAATTCGGTCCCACCGAGTTTGGTAAGTTGTGTGTAATGGTTAGATTTTGTGTGGAGGCTATATATACCCCTCCACCCACTCTTCATTCGTGGAGAGAGCCATCAGAACATGCCTACACTTCCAACTTACATTTTCTGAGAGAGAACCACCTACACTTGTGTTGAGGTCAAAATATTCCAATCCTACCATATGAATCTTGATCTCTAGCCTTCCCCAAGTTGCTTTCCACTCAAATCTTCTTTCCACCAAACCCAAATCCAGTGAGAGAGAGTTGAGTGTTGGGGAGACTATCATTTGAAGCACAAGAGCAAGGAGTTCATCATCAACACACCATTTGTTACTTCTCGGAGAGTGGTGTCTCCTAGATTGGCTAGGTGTCACTTGGGAGCCTCCGACAAGATTATGGAGTTGAACCAAGGAGTTTGTACGGGCAAGGAGATCGCCTACTTCGTGAAGATCTACCCCTAGTGAGGCAAGTCCTTCATGGGCGACGGCCATGGTGGGATAGACAAGGTTGCTTCTCCGTGGACCCTTCGTGGGTGGAGCCCTCTGTGGACTCGCGCAACCGTTACCCTTCGTGGGTTGAAGTCTCCATCAACGTGGATGTACGATAGCACCATCTATCGGAACCACGGCTCAAAAATCTCCGTGTCTCCAATTGTGTTTGCCTCCTCAAACTCCCTCCCCCCCCCCCGCTTTACCTTCATATGCAATTGTCTTACATTCCGCTGCTATACTCTAGAATTGCATGTGTAGGTTGATTACTTGACTTGTGCTAAGTTGCTAAAATCTGCCAAGAATTAAAATTGGGAAAAGGCAAGTTTTTTATTTAGTCAAGTAGTCTAATCACCCCCCCTCTAGGCATACTTTTGATCCTACAAGTGGTATCAGAGCTTTGGTCTCCATTTGCTTTGATCTCCATAGCTTTTGGTAGTCATAGCCTTGGTTTCACAACCTATGAGATTATGGCGTCTAGCGAGGGAAATTATCACTGTAGAGGTCCTTACTTTGATGGTACTAATTTTGCTAGTTGGAAGCATAAGATGAAAATGCATATTCTTGGACATAACACCGCCGTATGGGCTATTATGTGTATTGGCTTGCAAGATGAATTCTTTGATGGGAGAGAACCAAACCGTGAAGCTACCGCGGAGGAGTTGAAGATGCTGCAATACAATGCTCAAGCTTGTGATATCCTCTTCAACGGATTGCGCCCCGAAGAATCCAACAAAATAAGACGTCTTGAGAATGCAAAGGAAATTTGGGACACTTTGATTGACATGCACGAAGTTACCGACTCCGTCAAGGAATCCAAATTGGATGTGCTTCAAAGTCAACTTGACAAGTTCAAAATGAAGGATGGTGAAGGTGTCGCTGAAATGTACTCTAGGCTTGCTCTCATCACAAATGAGATTGCCGGCTTAGGAAGTGAAGAGATGACTGAAAAATTCATCATCAAGAAGATCCTAAGAGCCTTAGATGGAAAATATGATACCGTGTGCACATTGATCCAAATGATGCCCAATTACAAGAATCTCAAGCCAATGGAGGTCATTGGAAGAATTGTTGCTCATGAGATTTCACTCAAGGATAAGGAAGAGCTCCACAACAAGTCAAGTGGTGCTTACAAAGCCTCATGTGAAGCTCCCACATCATCAAGTGAGAAACAAATCTTCAATGAAGAATTGAGCCTAGTGGTGAAGAACTTCAACAAATTCTACAAGAGTAGGAGCAAGGAAAGAAGTTCCAGGTCAAGGTCCTACAATGACAAAAGATCTTCAAGTCGAGAGCGTAATTGCTATAATTGTGGAAGACCCGGACACTATTCCAATGAGTGTACGGCTCCCTACAAAAGAAGAGAAGAATCTCCAAAAAGAAGAAGTAGAAGAGAAGAATCACCACCAAGAGAGAGAAGGAGTAGAGATGATCGCTATGAACAAAGAACAACCCGGAGAAGCAAGGATTCAGAAAGGAAGGATAAATCATCAAAGAGCTACACAAAATGAAGACATCAAGCTCATGTTGGTGAATGGGTATCCGGCTCCGACTCTGACCATCACTCCGAGAGAAGCTATCACTCCGACTCAGAACATACTCAAGATGAAGGTATTGCCCGTCTAGCACTTGTGTCAACCAACTCCTACGGCATATTTGACTCACCAAATGAAGGACTTGGAAGATGCTTCATGGCTAAAGGCCCAAAGGTATTAGACTCCGAGTATGTTGATTTCAATAGTGATGAAGATGACTTGCTAGGTGATGATGATTTACTTGTTGACAACTCTAGTGATGAATACTATGATGAAACGTCAATTAATCATGTTAATCAAGATAAAATGAATGACAATGGTAAGGAGAAGATTGAGCTCCTAACTAAAGAACTAAACACTCTTAAGTTAGCTCATGAAACTATCTTAGGAGATCATCGAGATTTTTAAGGACTCATGAGAAGTTACGCTTTGAAAAGCTCAACCTTGAGCAAGAACATGAGTTTTTAAAGGCTATCAATGATGATCTTCGCAAGAAAAGTTCTTCTTACATTGCCAAGTGTTTACTCTTATCAACTTGCATGCCTCAAGTCAAGTCTAGTAACAAGAACAAGAAAGATTCTTCCTCTAGTAGTAACAACAATCATCATGCTAAATCTAATGTTGTTGCTTCTAGTAGTTCTCTTGATTCCACTAATGATTCTCTTAGCCAAGTTACACTTGTGTTAGTTCTGGTGCTTGGCTTGTTATTCATAAGCTAGGGGTGGAGTTTTGGTTTAGGTCTGGTGCTTATAGATATAGTGGAATTGTGGTGCCAAGCATATAGTTCTTGTTTTCGTACATATGGTGCTTCTACATATAGTGGTATTGATTTTCCACTTCTTTAAACAACTTTACTTCCCTAGAGTTGATTCATTCCACTAGACCTTCTTTTTGTGTGAACAATCTGTTTGAAACAATCAATTTCTTCGCATCAAATTGTATCACTCAACGGCAAATCAACAAGATAACAGCAAACCTGGTTTGTTTCCTTTTTCCTATTTTCCATTGTTCGTGTTTTTCATCTATGGATTTTGTGTGGTAGGAGGCTATCGCCTATTAAAAGATTGTCCACGTAATGTACTGTCTAGTTAGTCTATACTTCCCTTGAGAACTACCCATTGCAGGGAAGCACCTGAGTTAACTAATCATGCATATTCTTCTTGTAAATGTTTTTCTAATATCTTTAGTTGGCATTTTCAAATGACCCATTTTACTTTTTTATTTGACATGTACAACCATAGGTGTGCTATGTATTGATTCCTTTACATGGATTTATGGCATGGGAAAATCATGAAGGACTATGATGCTGTAAATTTTCCAGATTTACTGTCAAAAATGATGGGGACGACCATATTTTCCTTTTTTGTTGGAACCAACTTTGTTTTGCTGGAACCGGCATCCCAATTTACCGCCATAACAAGCAACAACTTGGAACCGGGTAATTTTTTTGCTACAATCGATCCCCCCAGAGTTCTTTCTGATGTGTTGTTTTGCTGGAACCTGTGTTCAATTTTGCTGGAACCGGGTAATTTTTTGCTACAATCGATTGACGGGAGTTCTCGCTGGTTAGTTGTTTTTGCTGCTACCGATGTTCAACTTTGCTAGAACCGGGTAAATTTTTGCTACAATCAATCCCCTAGGGTTCTTGCTAACGTGTTGTTTTGCTGGAACCGGTGTTCAATTTTGCTGGAACCGGGAATTTTTTTTGCTTCAACTGACAAATGGAGGATTTGTTGCTTTCGAAATTATTTTGCTAGGCACGAGCGCCGCGACGCCGGTGGTGCTCCAACCATGGTGAAAGCGTTGGAACCCGCCACGCGCAGGAGCTGCAATGGCCTGGTTCGCGAGCTACAAGCGTGACGTGCGGCGACGACGAACTTCAGCAGAAGGGTGCCAGTGGGTACGACGGTGGTGCTGCAACGAGCAACGGCGCAAGGAAACGGGGTGCTGCCGCCCCTCGCGGGAGCGCATGCACGTGGGGGAGGGGGCGAGGACAGAGATGCTCGCTGGGAACGAGAAGGAAGGGATTTCTGTTCGCGTCGACCAAAGCGAGAGGTAGGAGATGATTCCTCGATTGGCTGCAAATCACCAGATCGAACGGTTGGGAGCAGACCGGCCGAGCGGCGCCAAGTATTGGCCTAAAAGAAACCAATAGAGAGAGACCTCCCTGACGTCAAAAAAAAAAGAGAGACCTCCCTAAAACTAAAATAAAAATCATTAGTAAGAGAGCTGTGGCGTGTGCCAAACCGGCCATCGATCCGCGCCGCTCCAGTGGGAAGTCGTCTACCTCTGCGCCCGTGTACGTTCTTGCCACGTCATCGATCCACGCCGGAACGCATCGGGTCCGTCCATGCCAAGCATGACCGAACGGCTGGATCCACTCCACGCCATCGATCCGAGGCACACCTCCTTCCTCCTTCCTCCCGCTTCCTACATAACCTCGCCGCCCCCATCCGTTTCTACACATCTCAGCATCTGCAGCCCGCCACACATCCCACCCAAACTAGACCTCCCCGCACGCTCGAACCAGCGGCACCCATGGCACCCAAGGCGGCAGAGAAGAAGCCGGTGGCGGCGGCGGAGAAGACCCCGGCCGGGAAAAAGCCCAAGGCGGAGAAGCGGGCGCCGGCGTCCAAGGAGGCCGGTGGCGAGGGGAAGACGAGGGGCAGGAAGAAGGGCAGCAAGGCCAAGAAGGGCGTGGAGACGTACAAGATCTACATCTTCAAGGTGCTCAAGCAGGTGCACCCCGACATCGGCATCTCCTCCAAGGCCATGTCCATCATGAACTCCTTCATCAACGACATCTTCGAGAAGCTCGCTGGGGAGTCCGCCAAGCTCGCCCGCTACAACAAGAAGCCCACCATCACGTCCCGGGAGATCCAGACCTCCGTCCGCCTCGTCCTCCCCGGCGAGCTCGCCAAGCACGCCGTCTCAGAGGGCACCAAGGCCGTCACCAAGTTCACCTCATCCTAGGCTTCGTCGTTGTTCCATGAGTTGATGGCATCGTGTAGGTAGTTGGCAGTATGATGTTACAATCTCTGTAAGAATTGTGCTGCTTGCGGCCTTGAAGAAATAGTAATGTTGCTGTTTGAACCAATGTTCGTGTGTGCTTGCGTGTCGCTTCAGAGTTCAGACTTTTGATGCCATTTGTTTATGTCAGCAAGTTTCTGGAGAGTCTTGATGCCATATAATTTATCTAATTTAATTTGCGGCCATTTATCTTCTGTGATTGTTTCCAATTCTGCAGATAGCAACCTTTGATTTTAAATCTAC
>LT934112.1:581272390-581330477 GCA_900231445.1 Triticum turgidum subsp. durum | reverse complement strand
GGGGAGCTACAGTGCTGGGCTGGGTCGGTTGCTGGCTGGGCCGGCCGGCTGGCTGGGCCGCACAGGTAAGTCTTGCCCTCTCTTTTCTGTTTTCTGGTTTTATTTAATATATCTGCAACTTTGTTGAATTAAATAAAATACCTAGGCAACTCCAGAAATCACCAAACTACTCCTGGTCCATAGTTGGATTATTTCCAACATGGAACATTTTAGTTTGGAGATATTTGAGCATTTAAATATTTTATATTATTTTAAATGCCCAAATTCAAATAACTATGATTTAATTCAAGAACCCTAGGATGGCCTAGAAAAATGTGCACCACTTTTGTCAGAGGTTCTGAACCAAGGCAAAAATGATGGGCATTTTAGAAGGGCATTTCAGGTTCATTGAAAAATTATTTTAGTAACCCTAGTTGGTTTCAGAGGGGACTGGGGGTTCTGTCATCCCCATTTCAAGTTTCTGATGAAAGAGTAAACATGATGCAACACTCTAATGCATGACTAGCTAGGGTGTGACAACTCACCCCCACTCAAAAGAATCTCGTCCCGAGATTTGGGTTCCTCCGAGAAGAAGGCGGGATACTCGAGTCGAAGACGATCCTCCCTTTCCCAAGTTGCTTCATCTTCAGAATGGTGCGACCATTGAACTTTGAGAAACTTGATGTTATGACGTCGCGTGGTACGTTCGGCTTGATCGAGGATACGAATGGGGTACTCTCGATATGTAAGATTATCTTGGAGATCAAGCGTTTCGTGGTCCACTTCACGGATAGGATCCGAGAAGCAACGCCTGAGTTGAGAAATGTGGAAGACATCGTGAACTCTGGAGAGGTGCGGAGGTAGTTCCAATTGGTAGGCAACTTCTCCTCGCTTGGCAAGAATGCGAAAAGGTCCAATGTAACGAGGAGGCAGTTTGCCTTTGATACCGAAACGATGGGTTCCCTTCAGAGGGGTGACCCGAAGGTAAGCCTTCTCGTCAACCTCGAAAGTCATAGCCTTATGTTTTCGGTCATATTGACTCTTTTGACGAGATTGGGCTGTTTTCAACTTCTCACGAACGATACGAACTTGTTCTTCTGCTTCCTGAATCATATCCGGGCCAAAGAATTGTCTTTCCCCGGTTTCTGACCAGTTAAGGGGTGTTCGACATCGTCGTCCATAGAGAACTTCAAAAGGGGCTTTACCCAAGCTAGATTGATAGCTGTTGTTGTAAGCGAATTCGGCAAATGGAAGGCACTTCTCCCAGTCCATTCCGAAAGAGATAACGGAGGCTCGAAGCATGTCTTCTAGAATCTGATTGACGCGTTCCACTTGACCACTTGACTGAGGGTGGAAAGCGGTGCTAAAGGAGAGACGGGTTCCCATAGCATTTTGAAAACTTTCCCAAAATCGAGAGGTGAAAAGACTTCCTCGATCCGAATTGATTTCCAAAGGAACACCATGGAGGGACACTATTCGGGAGATGTATAAGTCTGCCAGCTGACTAGCGGTTATACTCTCACGAACAGGTAAGAAATGAGCTACTTTGGAAAGACGATCGACCACGACGAAAATAGCATTATTCCCTCTTTTGGTTCTGGGAAAACCGGTAATGAAATCCATACCAATTTTATCCCATTTCCATTCAGGAATAGCTAAGGGTTGAAGGGTGCCAGCAGGCCGTTGATGCTCTGCTTTTACACGACGACAGACGTCGCAGTTTGCAATATACTGAGCAATTTCTCTCTTCATCCTAGTCCACCAGAACCTCTGGCGTAGATCCTGATACATCTTAGTACTACCGGGATGAATAGTGAGAGGAGATTCATGAGCTTCCTTAAGGATCAACTGCCGCAGATGCTGGTTCTTGGGAACCACTAGACGATTCTCAAAGTACACAACACCATGATCATTTGTGGAGAAACAACTAGCACCTCCGCTAGCAATGTTCTCTTTGATTTTAGAGATTCCCTTATCTCGCTTTTGGGCAGCGATGATTTGATCCGTAAGAGTAGGTTTTGCCACCAAGGTGGAAAGAAAACCTTGAGGGACAATGTGAAGGTTAAGCTTCCGAAATTCCTCATGGAGAAGCGGTTGACTTTGTTGTAACATCAGGTTGTTACAATAAGATTTACGACTTAGCGCATCAGCCATGACGTTGGCTTTCCCTGGGGTGTAGGTTATTCCTAAGTCGAAGTCAGTGATCAATTCAACCCAACGTCTTTGTCTAAGATTCAAATCCGGTTGGGTGAAGATGTACTTCAGGCTTTGGTGATCAGTGAAAATTTCGCAACGATTACCGAGGAGGTAATGTCGCCAGGTCTTAAGTGCATAGACTACGGCTGCAAGCTCTAGATCATGGGTAGGATAGTTCTCCTCATGTGGGTGTAATTGCCGTGAAGCGTAAGCAATTACGTGTCGATCCTGCATGAGAATGCAACCTAGTCCTTGTCGCGAGGCGTCGCAGTAGATAACAAAGTCCTTGGAGAAGTCTGGCGGTACCAGCACAGGAGCAGAAGTCAGGCGTCTTTTCAGTTCCTGAAAGCTGTGCTCACATTGTGGAGTCCATTCGAACTTCTTATCTTTCTTGAGAAGTTCAGTTAGAGGTTTGGCAACTTTGGAGAAGTTCTCGACAAAGCGACGACAATAGCTCGCTAAGCCCAGAAAACTCCGAACTTGCTTGACCGATTCAGGTGGAGTCCAATCAAGGACGGCTTGAACTCGCTCAGGGTTAACCGCAATACCTTTACCAGATATTACATGACCCAGATAGGTCACTTCTGACAACCAGAATTCACATTTAGAGAATTTGGCATAAAGGCGATGCTCTCGAAGTTTCTTCAACACTAGCCTTAGATGTTCGGCATGTTCTTCCTCGTTCTTGGAGTAGATGAGTATATCATCGAGATAAACTACGACGAATTTATCCAAATACTCCATGAAGATTGAGTTCATTAACCGAGAAAAAGTGGCTGGAGCGTTGGTTAAACCGAAGGACATGATGGTGTACTCGTATTGGCCATAACGAGTAACAAAGGCCGTTTTAGGAATGTCCCCGTTTCTGATTTTGATTTGATGGTAGCCCAACCTCAAATCCATCTTGGAGAAGACTGAGGATCCAGCGAGCTGATCATACAGATCATTGATCCTGGGAAGTGGATATTTGTTTTTGATTGTGACCAAATTGACAGGTCGGTAATCTACAACCATCCGGTCCGTACCATCTTTCTTCTTGACGAATAGGACGGGGCAAGCCCACGGAGATGAGCTGGGTCGAATGAAACCCTTTTTCAAGGACTCATCGAGTTGTTTCTTAAGCTCGGCTAGTTCTAGGGGTGCCATTTTGTAAGGTCTTCTAGCAATCGGAACGGTTCCGGGGATGAGGTCTATTACGAACTCAACATCCCTGTCAGGTGGAATACCTGGCAATTCCTCTGGAAAGACATCCGGGAAGTCACGGACTACCGGAACGTCCTCAAGGTCTGGCAAAGGGCTGGCGTTAAGAGAATATAATTGTCGCTTGGCTATTCGGGTCAAGACATTGACTATCTTTCCCGAAGGATGGGTGAGTTGAACAGTCCTAGAGAAGCAATCAATTTTGGCTTGATGAGCTGACATCCAGTCCATACCCAAAATGATATTAATATCTGAAGATTTAAGGGCTATCAAGGACGCAAGGAAAACAAGTCTGTCGACTTGGATCTCATTTCCATAACTTACCCTAGAGGTCTGCCATCTAGACCCAGGGGTAGAGATTTCCATAGTGGATGGCAAGTCACAGAATGCAACGTTATGCAAACGAGCATAATTTTCAGATATAAAAGAATGAGAGGCTCCTGTATCGAAAAGAACAGATGCCGGGTGGCAATTAACAAGAAGCGTACCGAGAACGACGTTGGGATCTTCTTGAGCTTCTTCGGCAGAGACACAGTTGACATGGCCACGTGAAGCGGTGACCGGTTTAGCATGAAACACTTTTCCTGTCGGCTTGCCACGGCCAACAGCTTTAGCAGATTGATTGGGGTTGGTCTGGGGACACTCACGCATATAGTGACCAGATTCCCCACACTTGAAACAAGTCACGGAACTGGTACGTGGAGGAGCATTATTGGTTGGACCCCCATAGGGCTTGGTTGGAGCAGACTGTTGAGCGGGGCGAGGCGCCTGGAAAGATGGCCTCGGTGTGAACCTGGGTGGCAGGGCGGTGTTGGGTACCCACACGCGGCGCTTCTGAGGACCAGCACCGGATGAGGAACCCATGTCACGTCCATGCTTGCATGTTGCGTCGCAGTCAGTCTGACCAGTTTCAGCACTGATGGCTTTGTTGACAAGTTTCGAAAAAGATGTGCACTCATGCAGACGGAGGTCGCGGTGAAGCTCAGGACTAAGGCCCTTGCGGAACCTTGCTTGCTTCTTGGCGTCAGTAGAAACTTCCTCGGTTGCATATCGTGCAAGATTACCAAACTCCCTGCTATAGACATCCACAGAAAGTCGGCCTTGGGTGAAATTGCAAAATTCTTCACGCTTACGGTCCATGAGACCCTCCGGAATGTGATGTTCACGGAAAGCCTCACTGAACTCAGCCCAAGTTGTGACATGGCCTGCTGGGCGCATAGCTCCATAATTCTCCCACCATAGACTGGCGGGGCCTTCAAGATGATATGCAGCAAAGGTGACCTTGTCAGCCTCCGCTACCAGCGCGGAACGCAGTTTGTGAGAGATACTGCGAAGCCAGTCATCAGCGTCGAGAGGCTCGACGGAGTGGTGGAACGTGGGTGGATGCAATTTGATAAAATCACTGAGTGACACCACGTTAGCCCTCTGATGGTGTGCTGTGTTCTGTTCAATACGCTCCAACAAACGGTTTGTCTCCCGCTTGTTTCTCTCAGCTTCCATCATAACCTCGGCTAGTGAAGGAGGTTGAGGCAGATGTTCATTTCTGGCTTCACTGCCTTCGGCCTGCTCTTGGGAGGCAGGGTTGGCGCGCGTGTTGACCATCCTAGGTAAACAAGACAATGATTTAGTCAGAATGATGAAATTCCGACATGGGACACATAATGTAAGAAATAACTCGGAATGCAAGATGATCATCCGTATGACATGGTAGATACAGAAACTGCTTCTTTATTCCATCGTCATACACACCATACAAGGTTTAGTACAAGACCAAACAAAGTACTATTATGGTGAGAAAAGGATTACATCTCATCGGAGGCATTCCAAGCTCCTATACATTATTTTTCTACACCTCCGGAGGAAGTACAAACTAGGTCATAACCCACGAGTCACGCGGGACGATAGATGACACAGCTAGTGCGAACTAGTGATGCTACCCCCTAACTCAGACCGATCCGTAGTAGTCCTCGTAAAAGTCACCTCCATAGCCTGGAAGCTCAACATGTTCATCCGGAAACAGACGATCTCGCGGAGCTTGTGGACCATAGGAGCTAGGATGAGGCCTTGGACCAACAAACGGTGGCCTGCGGGGACCGCGAGGTGGGGTGATGCCTCCTACATCACGCCAAACCATCACGTCTGGCAGAGCAGATCTCACAGGATAGAGATCGCGCATATCTGAATATCCAGCTTGCACCGCCGGTGCGAACCGAGTCAAAGTGGCCCAGTGGTCGGCACGGGTATTGAAGAGCTCTAACCTTAAGGCCCGATTTTCACGGTCCTTATCCTCGAGCATCTCAGCAGTGGTGCGAGTCCGTGAATCCTCCTGAGTGGAGTCAGCATAGATAGCCTGGAGATATCCTTGTGCTCCCGGAAGTGATCCTGGCATATACCGGAAATCAGAGTCCCGAAATAGACCAGATCTGACTCGCATAATGGTCATCATAGAGTAGGCGGCATCCTGCACAGCCATCTCGATAGTAACCCCGAGTCCATAGGAGCAGTGAAGAGGCTCAGTGGATCCAGGATAAGATGGAAATATCCTGACAGTGCAGAGATACTGGCTTTGATTAAAGTCTCGGTATTGCTCTTCGACCGTGTACTCAGGATACCAGCGGTATCCAGCCTCAGTCATTACCCTGACCAACTTAGCAGTATGGCCGGGTACATCTAGGCATCGAGTCAGGCGAACCACTTGATTAAGGTCGCGAGTGGCCATCTGAAAGCATAATCATAATGCAAAGGCATTAGAATTTCTAGCAAAATTTCGGCAGCATAACAGCTGTAAATGCTCAAAAAGGATATTGAGACATTTGACAAAGGATTTCGTACACACTCAACATCATCATATCAAGTCTTGAAACCATTCCTACAACATAATGTGGTAGTAGAACTGAACTAGGCTGATAACCATCAAACTTATAAGGTACTACTGATTAGTAACACGTGATCCTGATAGAGAGAACAGATCCTAATTCCTTAACCCCCGGTGGAAGAATGGACTGACTCAGATCAGAAAGTCATAAGGTATAAGGAGTAAAAAGAGCCTTACGTTCCAACCCACAAACAATTCCCCTACATATAACTAAAGAATTTCTAGACTCAACATCGACCAGTTTGGCTTGGAGAACCTACAGGCAGTCCGACTCTGATACCAACGCTGTCAGGACCCCGACTCGGTGTCACATCGATCTAGCTGGTAACACCTCATATCACTTTGCGGCCTCACGCACGGTATCCCCACGGGTGTCGTCTTACCTTTTTCTCGGGACCGTTTGCGCCTTTTGGCTCACGTATATGATAGTGTCACTAGCATCCATATGATAAAGAGCCCGGGCTGACATGACTAGTCGTAAACCCAAAGTGGCACAGACTTACAGGGACAGGCATCCATGACCCAGCTTCGAACGTGTCGGTCATCAGCAAGTGGGTCCGGGCTGTAGCACTGGGCTAGCAGGACTCCGGTGAACCGGGCTGTAGCGGGCTAACAGGACTCCGGTACTCAAAGCGTGACATTTCCCCGAAGGGACAGACACAGGAACGAAGAAGGACACATGCCGGCCAGCCTAAGTGTTCCAGAGCAGTAGCAAGCTACCATGGCTCAGCGGTAACACTAGGAGACATTTCCCGGTAAGAGAGGCTACTAAAGATAAACAACTAGATGGTCAGATCCCACACATACCAAGCATTTCAATCATACACACAATATGCTCGATATGTGCAAATACAACGAAGCATCACAACATGACTCTATGACACAAGTACTTTATTTAAGGCTCAGGGAGCCATACATATCATACACACAAGGTACAGTCTCACGACCCAACATACAAGTCATACAATCATACAAGCCAACAGCGGAAGTAACTTGTCTGAGTACAGACAACTAGTAAAATAAAAGAGGCTTGGAAAGCCTGGCTATACTATGTGGTCCTTCACAAGCTCAGGGTCACCACCTGGGTCTTTAGCCTACTCGTTGATGTCAACGTCTACATAGAACCCATCAGAAGGGGTTGCAGCGTCTTCTGTAAAAAATGTAGATTATAGCAACATGAGTACAAAGGTACTCAGCAAGACTTACATCAGATCCTACATACATGCATAGTATCAAGAGGGGTTGGTGGAGTTATTGCAGCAAGCCAGCTTTGACTCTTGGCTAGACTATCCTACGATACTCCAACTTGAAATGGTTTTGCGCACACGAGTCCACTATTCACCACTTCAATACACTACCGAGGATCCACATCCGTCTTCCTACGGAAGAGCCATCCTCGGCACTCACACTTATCTTGAGGCTTTTAGTAGTTTCCATTTACTTGTCTATGAACTGTATAGGCAACCAAGTAGTCCTTTACCGCGGACGCGGCTATTCGAATAGATCATGTTAACCCTGCAGGGGTGTACTTCTTCATACATGTTTCCACCAGTTAGCGTCTGCACACGACATGTGCTCGGCAGACTTCAAGCGAAAGCCGACGTGGGTGTAGACCACGACCTACCTAAACACTTAAGCCTCTAGTCCAGGTTTATCGCCTATTCAGGTTCCATCCGCAGGGAGTCCGGCCGAGGTTTCCCATACGGCCCCGAACGATGTGAACAGGGTTCCCGAGATACCTAACGGGTATTCGGTACACCCGGCCACGTACCTACCGCATCACAGCCCACCCCTACGGTCAGCGCTGTCCACGGCCTCCAGTAGGCTACAAACACCAGAAACTACTTGCAACTCCTGGACAGAGAGCTAGGGTGAATAAGAAGTCGAGCGGGGTCATATTTCAGGGCCCAATGCATGGTAGTAGCTGTATCTTAAATCACACATACAGATCTCAGTGCTTAAGGTCGGCTTCAATGAAACAACCCACCATGTACTCCTACATGGCCTCTCATCGATACCTTTACCAAATCGTGTTCACCACACCACTCCCATTACCGACATAATCATTTCACTCTATCCCATCACCCAGATGAACCAGACCTGACACAACTCTAAGCATAGCAGGCATAGGAAGGTAGGAACAACACATACATATGGCTCAATCAACTCCTACACATGCTAGTGGGTTTCATCTAGTTACTGTGGCAATGACAGGTCATGCAGAGGAAATGGGTTCAACTACCGTAGCACACAGCAGTTTGAATCGCGTTGTCTTAATGCAGTAAAAGAGAGCAGGAGCGAGAACATGGGATTGTATCGATATGATCAAATGGTTGGTTGCTTGCCTGATGGTTCGTTGCACGGATACGGTTCTTCGTTAGGGTAGTCACGGTACTCCTCGGGGACAGATCCTGTCGCAAGGGATAACGATACACAGGCATCACCAAACAATGTGCAACAATATGATGCATGCATGAAACATGGCAATATGAGTGTGTTGGGCTAATGCAACTAAAGCCAGAAGTGTTTGAGCAAATTTGAATCAAAGATTCAAATTCCAAATTCAAATATGGCCTTTTAAAGTGCCTTTTCTTGTTCTGTTTAAAACATCAATTTAACTTGTTTGATCATGCATGAAAATAGTACAGATGGATAGATTGGATTTTTCTGATCATTTTTCATATATAATTTGTCCAATTTGGAGTTACAGAATAAAAGTTATGAATTTTTGAAGTTTAAATAATATTCTGGAATTTCCTGATTTAATTTAAATCCAGAAATATCATTTACTGCTTCAGCCTGACGTCACAGTGACATCAGCAGGTCAACAGGGCTGGCTCGGGTCAAACCTGACGTGTGGGGTCCACACGTCAGTGACACAGGGGCTAATCCCGTGTTGACCCGGGCTGGTTAGCTTTGACTAAGCCCTGGGGCCCACTTGTCAGCGTCAGTAGGTGGTGGGTTAGTGGCTAATTAACTAGGCCACGTCAGCTCGCCGGAGTTCTGGCCGGCGGCGACCATCAGTGCGGCGGCGATAGTGGTTTTGGTCGTTTCGGCCACCAAATGAACCGCGGAGGCCACCGGAGTGAAGCTGAGGACGACCCGCGACTCTTGGCGGAGTCCGTTGGGGTCGGGGTGGCCGGAGTCGACGGCGGCGAGCTCGGTTGCGGCCGCCGGGGTTCGGTCGTGCACGGGAAGGGTGTTGCAGGGGGTTTGGGGTAGCGTTGGTGCGTGCTACGTGCTCCTAGTGAGATGTGGAGCACGATGGTGAGCTCGGTTGGGCGCTACGGCGACCGTGGCCACGACGGCGACATCGCCGGCGGCGTGAAGCTTTCGGCCGCGGTGGGGCTAGGGCCTAGGGGTCGGGAGAGAGCAGGGAAGAAGGGGGAAACGGTGGCGTAGCTCACCGCGGTTGCAGTGGGCGTCGAAACGGGCTCGGGGACGCGCTGGAGACGGCGAATTCGTCGGCGACGGTGATCGGAGCCCGAAGAGGGGAACGGCGACGTGGCGGCGATGCAGGGCTTCCGGGGACTCGTGGAGCGGTGGGGAGGAAGAGGGAGTCGAGGCGGAGCTCCTGAGCTAATCGGGGGGAGCGAGGGGTGGTCGGAGGCAGTGGCTAAGGCGAACGGCGGCGACGGTGTGCTTCGGCCGTGAGAGGGAGAGAGCGAGGGAGAACCGGGGGAGAGTGAGAGAGAGCAGGGGGGATCGGGACGGGCTGCGGGCGTCGTCCACGCGGCCAGGAGGGCGTCGGCAAGCAGGAGGTGGCCGCGCGGCCGCGCGCGCGCGAGCACGCAGCAGCTTCGGGGCGTGGGGAGGAAGACGATGGGGAGCTACAGTGCTGGGCTGGGTCGGTTGCTGGCTGGGCCGGCCGGCTGGCTGGGCCGCACAGGTAAGTCTTGCCCTCTCTTTTCTGTTTTCTGGTTTTATTTAATATATCTGCAACTTTGTTGAATTAAATAAAATACCTAGGCAACTCCAGAAATCACCAAACTACTCCTGGTCCATAGTTGGATTATTTCCAACATGGAACATTTTAGTTTGGAGATATTTGAGCATTTAAATATTTTATATTATTTTAAATGCCCAAATTCAAATAACTATGATTTAATTCAAGAACCCTAGGATGGCCTAGAAAAATGTGCACCACTTTTGTCAGAGGTTCTGAACCAAGGCAAAAATGATGGGCATTTTAGAAGGGCATTTCAGGTTCATTGAAAAATTATTTTAGTAACCCTAGTTGGTTTCAGAGGGGACTGGGGGTTCTGTCATCCCCATTTCAAGTTTCTGATGAAAGAGTAAACATGATGCAACACTCTAATGCATGACTAGCTAGGGTGTGACAAGGGCCCATAATGGTAAACCATCATAGTTGTATAACTTGTATTGTAAGTTAGGGAAAAGGGAGAGACCGAGCCGAACACTTGTATGAGCCGGCCTCGGGACTCTGTAGACCACCTGGGCGTCAATCTGATTATATATAGGGACGACCCGGCGACGGTTCAGGGACAAGCAACAACAACTCGAGACTCAGGCAAAGCGTATTGGCTCCCTGGTCATCGAAACCCAAGCAATTCCATCACAACTAGACGTAGGCTTTTACCTTCATCGTAAGGGGCCGAACTAGTATAAAACTCTCGTGTCCCTTGTTCGGTTTAACCCCTTCAAGCTAATCTTGTTGCGATGGCTCCATGACTAAGTCCTTCCATTATGACATCTGACGTGATATTTCCATGACAGTTGGCGCCCACCAATGGGGCTATCGCACGATGGTTTCGAGTTCTAGAAGGGCAACTTTGAAGGACTCAAGGGGTACGCGGTTGGCCGGATGACCAAGAGTCATCGCGGCAAGCTCTACATCGATGATGTAGGATGGGGCCCCGAGGCCGACTCAATCAAGTACGGGTACCGGGTCCCCTTTGGCGGAATTCACGTTTTCATCGGCAAGATCGGCGAACCGGACCCTGAGCCGGACATCTCCACCGACCTCGTCGAGACGGCTCAGCGTGCAAGTCCTGCCCGGGTTCAGCCTGCCATGAAGCATGCGTTCATAGCATTCATCCATGATGCGGGATCTGAACCGGTGTCTGATGGTGAGACGACCATCTACTCAAATGGCGAGTCATCCACTAGTGAAACCGAGTCGCTGTACCAATTGCAAGACGGCTGGATCGGGGGCTATTCCGATGGCAACAGTATTCCGGATCCCTTTGAAACACCGAACCGGGTTGCGGTCTTCATGGCCGGAACACAGCCCACCTTGCAGTCTTCATCCACAGCAGCAATGACGTCCGGATCAGCAGCCACGGCAGGAGGCCCTGCGCGCCGACCGGCTCAAGTTCTTTCCGGTTTGTTGGATGCCTGGGCGACCTTGTTAACCACGACCGTCACCCCAGAGATGCAGGATCGGCATAATGCGGAGGTTACCAAGCTAAAGGACCAGATAACACAAGCCAAGGAGGACCTGGCAGCTGAGGAAGTTAGGATGGCTGAGGAACGAGCCGCTTTAGATGCCCAATCATAGCAGATCCAAACGTAGAATTATCGGCTTATGTTGGATCAGAACGCGTCAAACGAAGTGCTGCAAAGGAAGTACCGGTCTTGTCTGCCACCGGTCTACGAAGGACTGAATCTATTCAATACGCCAGGGGCCGGGCCAAGTAATCCGATAGCGGTAAACCGGACCGTGGCACCTGGGGCAGCTCCGGATCAACCACGGATAACGGACCCACCTCGACGAATGGATAACCCGCCACAATACGTGTCAACACCGCCGGGTCATTTTTCTAGCCGTTTGGATAACATGATTGCTGCGGCATCTTGCCTGGCAGCTATTCTGATGGAGGGTGATTCACTGGTGGCGGTTGAGACGCGACGGGCCAGGGATCTTCTTCAAACCGCTGTTGTGCAGCGGCAGGCTTATTCCTATAGCCGAGACAGAATCCATTCAACCCCCCGTCTGAGCAAAAGTTATAGCAGGCACATAGATGAACCGGAGGTGTCCAGCAGTGCACGACGCCGTAATGCCCCCCAAGGGCCCAATCCGGCGCGCGGTGGGGTAAATGCTCAGGACGTGGTGGATAATGGCAGAGCACGAAGGGAGGCCGCATTAGCAGCACAATACGCGAGTCATCATCAACCCGCCCCGGTTCAGCCAGCGGCGTCAGTAGAGCGAGGTACCGGGCTTGCCTTCAGCTCCTGGGGAGTACCATGTCTCATTCCAGCTCTCCGTAATGTGCAACTGCCCAAGGATTTCAAGGGTCCGCGTAAGGTGCCTAATTATACTGCCGATCAACCTCCCGAAGCGTGGGTTGAAAGTTATGAGATGGCAATGGAGATGCTGGATGTGGATGAAGCGGCATGTGCAAAATACTTCACCATGATGTTGGAAGGGACAACCCGCACTTGGTTAAAGAGCCTGCCCGCCAACTCCATCGGATCATGGGACCAATTGAAGGCTCGGTTTATAGCGAACTTCAAGGATACATGCAAACAACCTATGTCCATTATGGATCTAGATGCATGTGTTCAAGGAGAGAACGAGTCAACAACTCATTGGGTGCGCCAGGTTTCAGAAGTCTTGCATTCATCGGACCACATTAATGCTGACACGGCGATCGTAACATTGGAGCGTAATTGCCGGTTTAAGTCACTGAAGATGAAGTTGGGACGGCTCAAGCGCCACTGCAATGACATGGGAACGCTTATGGCAGCCTTGGTTAAGTATGCCGATTCTGACAATACCAAGGATCCCGATTCTGACAAGGAGAAACCGGAGAAGGGAAAGAAGAACGGCGGTGCAAAGGGACAGCAGCACAACCAAGGGAGCCATGGGAATAATGGTAAGCGCAAAGCGGATAACTCGGATTTTGTGGCTAACACCAATGTGCGGGGCAATATGCAGCGTCGTAAGGGTAAACCACCCCAGCGCGATGGAGGTATGAATCTAGAGCATCTGTTAAACCAGCCCTGCCCAAAGCACGGGACCAAGGAGGTTCCAGCAACACATCTCTGGAAGGATTGTTTCATTATGAAGGAGTTCAAAAACTATGATCTCTTTCGGTATGATCAGGGTCCGTCGGGCGGTTCAGGTCCAGGTTTTCATGGTGGCGGCGGTTCAAACTCTGGATTTCAGAATAATCAGGGCAACCAGAACAACCAAGGTGGTAACAACCAACAGAATAATCAGGGGAATCAGCAACAATTAGGTTTTTAGAGTCACCCAAAGCAGTTGAATGGCGGGCAGTATCATGTTTTCACCTCTAGCTTGTGTAAGCGCAATCAGAAGCTTCACAAGAGGGCAGTTAATGCTGTTGAACCGGCAGTACCCCGTTACTTATGTTGGTTCGAGCAGCCCATTGTGTGGAGCAGAGAGGATGATCCGCCCCGAGTTGACAATCCGGGTCATCTGGCTTTAGTGGTGGCACCTCAGGTGGGAGGTTATAAATTCACCAAGGTGCTCATGGATGGAGGGAGTAGTATCAACATCCTGTATTATGAAACCTTCAGCCGCATGGGGTTGACGGATAAGAATCTTAAACCGTCGAACACTGTTTTCCACGGTGTAGTACCAGGTAAATCGGCATATCCTGTTGGCAAGATAGCTTTGGAGGTTGTGTTTGGTGATGAGCATGATTCCAGGTCTGAAACATTGACCTTTGAAGTGGTGAAGATCCAGAGCCCATATCATGCCCTGTTTGGACGGCCGGTTTACGCAAAGTTCATGGCGAGGCCCTATTATATTTACTTGCAGCTCAAAATGCCAGGTCATAAGGGGACCATCATGGTGCATGGAAGTCATAAGGTTGCTTTGGAATGTGAAGAGGGTGATGCGGCTTATGCTGAGTCGGTTTGTGCAATAGAGGAGTTGAAGTTCTACAAAGACAATGTTGATCCAGCAGACATGACCCCTCTGAAGAAGCCCACCACTGAGCATGACCCGACCCTGAAGTTCAAACCGGCTGATGAGACTAAACTTGTTGATTTCGTTCCTGGCGATTCATCCAAACAGTTTAGTATCAGCACTAATCTGGATCCGAAATAGGAAAGCGCGCTCATCGAGTTCATCCGTGAGAACCGGGACATTTTAGCATGGAAGCCTTCTGACATGCCAGGTGTACCAAGAGAACTCACTGAGCACACTCTCAATGTTGACCCCAAGTTTAAACCGGTCAAGCAGTTTCTTCGCCGCTTCAACGAGGAAAGACGCAAGGCCATTGGAGAGGAGGTAACCCGGCTGTTAGCTGCTGGACTCATCATCGAAGTGTTTCACCCTGAGTGGTTGGCTAATCCGGTGCTAGTTCTTAAGAAAAACGGCACTTGGCGCATGTGTGTGGACTACACAGACTTAAACAAAGCTTGTTCGATGGGTCCTTTTGCTCCCCACGTATTGATCAGATCATTGATGCGACGGCGGGTTGCGAGTGTTTGAGTTTTTTGGATGCTTATTCTGTTATCATCAGATCAAAATGACAGTTACGGACCAGGAGAAGACAGCTTTCATCACTCCCTTTGGAGCCTTCTGCTATGTTTCTATGCCCTTTGGGCTCAAGAGTGCCCAGGCAACTTATCAACGCTGTGTGCAGAATTGTTTTCATACTTAGATTGGGCGCAATTTTCATGCCTCTGTGGATGACATTGTAGTAAAATCCAGGAAGAAGGAGACATTGATAGATGATCTCAAAGAGACCTTTGACAATCTTCGGGTTTATAAGATGATGCTCAATCCGGACAAGTGTGTTTTTGGTGTTCCGGCAGGCAAGATTTTAGGCTTTCTGGTGTCAAACAGAGGCATTGAGGCTAATCCGGAAAAGATCAAAGCGATTACATCCTTGGCTAAACCGGCATGTATCGGCCCTAAGCCGGTTTATCAGCCGCTTGGGAGAGAAGGCGATCCCTCTGTATTAGATGTTGAAGAAAACAGACACTTTTGTCTGGAGTGACGCAGCTAATGCGGCATTTGAGGATTTGAAGAGACAGCTGGTTGAACCGCCGGTTCTTGCTGCTCCGGTTGATAAGGAGCCGCTATTATTATACATGGATGCTAATGCTCGGGCTGTCAGTGTAGCCATTGTGGTAGAACACAAGGAGGCTGGGAAGGAATATCCGGTTCAAAGGCCGGTGTATTACATTAGTGAGGTGCTAATTGAGTCAAAGCAAAGATATCCGCATTGGCAGAAGCTAGTGTGTGGGGTTTTTATGGCAAGTCGGAAGCTTAAACAGAACTTTCAGGGCCATCCCATCACAGTGGTCAGTTCCGCTCCTTTGGGGGATATAATCCAGAACAGGGAGGCAACTGGCCGGGTTGCTAAGTGGGCTAGTGAGCTTGGACCACACGGTTTGAAATACATGCCTCGCACAACCATCAAGTCTCAGGCTCTTGTGGATTTCATCAATGACTGGACAGAGTTGCAGGCACCAGAAGACAAACCGGACAGCACATACTGGACTATCCACTTTGATGGGTCCAGACAATTGGAGGGCTCGGGGGCTGGAGTTGTCCTTACTTCCCCTCGAGGTGATAAAATTTGTTATGTTCTCCACTTAATGTTTCCTTGTACTAACAATGCAACTGAGTACGAGGCCTTACTCCATGGTCTCCGTGTGGCCAAGGAAATGAACTTAAGCCGGGTTCGATGCTTTGGAGATTCTGATCTGGTGGCTCAGCAAGTTTCTGGCACTTGGGACTCTAAGGATCCCCTCATGGCGGCTTACAGACGAGAAGTGGATGTTGTGGCTGGTCACTTCAAGGGTTATCAGGTCGAGCACATTGATCGGCGCAAAAATGAAGCAGCAAATGCTTTAAGCTGGCTGGGCTCTCAGCGTAAACCATTACCACCCAATACCTTTTTAGATATCTTGCATAACCCGTTTGTTAAATTGCCAACAGAGGAGGATTTAGCCGTTCCTGCTCCGGAGGCCCAACTAGTAGCCGCTTTACATATCATTCCATACTGGACGGTGCCATATTTAGCATATATGAACCGGGGCGAGTTGCCAGAAGATGAAGTTCTGGCAAGACAGATAGTCCGGCGATCAAAGTCCATGGTTATTCACAATGGCGAGTTACACCGCTGTAGTGTCTCAGGCGTATTCCAACATTGTGTTTCTCCTGAGGAGGGCCAAGAAATTTTGCGTGAAATCCATGAAGGCGATTGTGGTCACCACACCGGTTCAAAATCCCTGGTTGCTAAGGCTTTTCGTCATGGTTTTTACTGGTTGATGGCTCATGCCGATGCTGAGGACCTGGTAAAGCGGTGCGATGCTTGTCAGAAGTTTTCACGCCGAGCTCATGTTCCGTCTCAAGAGCTACGTATGGTTCCAATCACTTGGCCATCTACTACTTGGGGGCTTGATATGGTGGGTCCTTTTAAGCAGTCCAAGGATAAGAAGACCCACCTCTTGGTGGCGGTTGACAAATTTACTAAGTGGGTTGAAGCAGAGCCAGTAAGCAAATGTGATGCAGCCACGGCGGTTCAATTCATCAAGAAGGTGATCTTCCGTTTTGGTTTTCCACACAGCATCATCATAGATAATGGCACGAACCTCCCCAAAGGTGAGATGGAGGAATTTTGTTAACGAGAGCACATCCAGCTTGATGTAGCATCTGTGGCTCACCCCCAGTCTAATGGTAAAGCTGAGAGAGCTAATCAAGAAATCTTGAAGGGTATCAAGCCCCGGCTTATGGTTCTTTTGAAACAGACGCCGGGTTGTTGGGTGGAAGAATTACCGTCTGTGTTACGGAGCATAAACACCACCCCAAACCGATCTACGGGTTATACACCTTTCTTCATGGTTTACATGGCAGAGGTAGTCCTCCCAAGTGATATTCGTCATGATTCGCCCCGGGTTGCCAATTATGTTGAAGCGGACAATGAGCAAGCACGCCAGGAGGCACTGGACCTGTTAGATGAAAAACGGGACATGGCTTTGGCTCATTCGGCGGTTTATCAGCAAGACCTGCGGCGTTATCACAGCCGCCGGGTTAAAACAAGAACCTTTCAAGAAGGCGACTTAGTGCTCCGGCTCATCCAGGATCAGACCGATATGCACAAGTTATCCCCACCTTGGGAAGGGCCCTTTGTGGTCAGCAAGAATCTGCACAACGGATCATACTACCTCATTGACGTTCGAGAGCACAAAGACTCACGCAATTCTGAGGAGGAGACCCGGCGACCGTGGAACGTAGATCTCCTTCGGCCTTACTACACCTGAGCTATAGGCTCCTCTTATGTACATATTTCGACAATGTATATATTATGATCAATATAATAAACCGGCATCCTTTCTATAAGCAGGGCCTCTGCCATTTTTTCCAATATCTTTGATTACATGGGGGCTTCAGCTGACAAAGCGGAGTTCTGCCTATTAAACCGGCTATCACGCCACAATACAGCTTGGGAGCTTCACACCCAAGGGGCCAAAGAGAGTCCGGATGCTATGCACAACTCAAACATAGGCACACATTGAGCACAGCTCACAAAATTACTTGGGGGCTCTTTTTACACTGCAACAAATAGTTAGAAAGGACCCTTGTAATATGCTATCAAGCACGGCTTGGAAGCCTGGTGTATTCACCTAAAACCCCGGGTTAACCTGCCTTTGCCAAGTAAGCCACTCATATCCAGGTAATCCTAGCATGACCTGCCGAACCTTTGACAAGTCAATCTTTTACAGACCCTGAACTTGTCAAATTTAAAACGATGATTGGTTAGTTGGAGGCCCATCTTGAAAGGCTTTGCAAAATGGTTTAACTCAGTGGCCTGGCAGCCCATGAAAAGCCTCCATTTTGGGCCTGGCAGCCCTTGAAAAGCCTCGACTACATGGTTTTATTTGCTTTTGTCAAGTTTTTTATCCTTTCATAACATTTTATGTTGAACCGGTGTCTATTGACCCGGCATGGCTATCAGTCATCCTAATAACCCGGTGTTTGTTAACCCGGCTTGGCTTTCAACTACAAGTTGTCAGACCATATTCATTATTAAACCGGTGTTTCATAACCCGGTCGGGCTTTGACTACATGTCGTTAGTATGATCATCCGGTGTTCATCGCAACCTGGTATGACTTATTACACACCAGCACTGCATGGTGGGAGTTATCAACACTCAAAGAGTTGGGTTTTCACCCTTACTACAATCAAGTTGGTAAACCAACAACATAACTTCATATCACAGGTATGATCTATTTTTGATATTTTTACAACCTTGGTTATCTACCAGGTTTTGTATTGGGCATTATGACCCGTCCGGCGGTAAACCGCCAGGACAGATCTTTTTTATGCAGACACAAGGATTGCATAAAATTATCAAGATATATAAGAAAGCGCAGCAAATATCATGGCGGATCAAACAAAGTCATGTATCAGTGCATGATGGCAGCAGATCAAAGCATTCCAACTAGCCTATTACAAGGCGCTTTCAGGCCCAAAATAATGATTGTTCTTTACACAGAACACAGTCTATGAAAATCAACCCGGTTGCCGGATTAAGAATCATCGCCAGGTTGACGTGAGGTTGATGGATCTTCTGGTGTCGGTTCAACCTCCTCCTCCCCACCCAGTGGCTGGAAGTCAACGGTGGCCCAGTCAATCCGGGTTAAAGCTTGAAAGACAGCCTCTTCACTTATAAGATTGGACGGTTCAACGTCAGGGGCATAAGTGTGCTTACGGATTGGCGGGATAAGATTCTGCACTTCTTTCACAGCAGTATAAACCTGTTGGTTGTTTGCATCATAGAAGGACCGATGAACATACAAGTTAACCTCTTCAGCCAATTGGCTTGCAAGTGGACGCATCTCCTTTGTCAGGGCTTTGAGGGCTTCATTATCAAATGCTGACCTGTTTTCTTGTTCACCGGGATAGCCCTTGGCGATATCAACCGGATCCAGGTCAGCTATCCAAGCTTTGGCACGAGTCAGTGCTAACAAAGCGCCAGCCTTGGCAGCAGATCGCTTCATTTCTTCTATCTGCGTCGGTGTCATGGACAATTTGGCCAGTGTATACTTGATCAACGTTGGTGCTGGTTTGTTGTATGAGGCCGCACAGATAACTCGTTGTGCACCGGTATATAGTTGCTCTATCAACGTATATACTGCCTTCAGCTTCATCCGCATGTCCGAGCCCAGATGAGCAACACGGCTACCTGTAACGGTTTAAGAATTTACTGTTAAACCGGCAATTTCAAAGATGGTTATTCAAGCTCTTTACACAAAGTACTTACCAAATATCGCAGAGGTCATAGCATTTACTTGATGCTTTAACCCAGTTAGCTCTTCCGCCACCGGTTTAAGAGCTGCCTCGGCGTCTTTAGCCCGCTTCAACAAAGCAGCCTTTTCAGTTTCCCAGCTGGCACGTTCATTCTTGAAACCATCCTTCAGTTGTTCCATGGTTGTCAAAGCGCCTTTTAGTTCATCTTTGGCCTTAGAGGTCTCTACTTGCTGGGACTTGATATTCTCTTGAAGATCAGCAATTTGGGAATCTTTATTGTTTATATTGGCCTGCAAAAGTCAGATGATGAAGATGTTAATATTTTTCTCAAAGTCCCAAGCATATAACCAGTTATACACTTGGAACTTGAGGGCTAATGCGGATTGCTTCTTTCGTGCTGATTATTTAAAGTCCCAAGGCTCAATACAAGTATTAATCTTGGCACTTGGGGGCTAATGTGTATTTGATCAGAAAATCAAAGGCAAAGGAATTGAAAAAAGGACAGTCTGGAACATGAAGTCCCGGTTCATCTTGATAAGATAAACCGGCCCTTGGGGGCTACTCAGTTGAAGTGTTATTTATCTCAAAGTCCCAGTTTATCTTCAAGAGATAAACTGGCCCTTGGGGGCTACAATGGAGTTGGTATACAGAACAAGAAAGTTTAAAGTGTTTGGAAGATTACCTCATAGCGCTCCTTCATCATGTTCACCAAACCGGCCTCATAATCTCGGCTTGTGTATAGGCGGTTTAGGAATCCGGAATGGAGCTCCTGAGCAGTAAGGTTAACGTAGCTGGATAAATCTGTTTTCCCTTTCCCCTTGCGCATAGCAACACATTCTTCCTTGGCAGTATGCTTTGATAAGGCAACCGGGTTGCGAGGGATGGTGTGACCAGTACCGGTGATAATAACATCATCATCCCCAGCTTTTGACGGGCTTGGTGGATTGACAGTATCCCTGGCTGGGCTTGGCAGATCTTCGTCCTTGGCTGGGCTTGGAGGATCAGCATGAGGACTAGCCGGGTTGGCTTCTGGCGGATCAACATAGGTATCCTGACCTTGGGGTACAGGATCATCCATAGCAATGTCGGCATCTCCACCACCTTCTTCTACGATCCTCTCCGGTTCAGATTCCTCGGTAGGGGCATTCGTTTTTGCCTTCTTACTGAATCGGGCTTAGGCACTGAAAAATAGCAAACAGAGATTAATTGATAAACTGACGCAAGACGGCAAAGCTAAAAAGTCAGTATACTTACTCAGGGACGGTCTTGAGGGGAGACATTTGGGTGGTCGATGAGTCGCTAGATGAAGAATTGGAAGTCACCTGATATTTCGAATCAGGCGGATTAAGTGGGTATCGGAAGCAACCCACCAAGGGATAAGGTTTATTAAAAGAGCAAGAGACCTCTGGACGACGCTTCCGGTTTGGGGTGTCTGGTAAACCGGAGGAAGTAACTTGCTAGCCACTGTGCCGGGTTGTGCGATGACCTTCATGTTGCTGTGTCTTCAAAGAAAATTGTGGATCCAAATGAGCAATAGGGTGAGAGTATTTTACTTTCCGAACTGCACGGCGAAGTTTTTGAACCGACACATGATCTGAATCGAAGGAAAGGGAGATTGCCTCTACATGGTCAACACGACTGGCTTCTGCATCATCCTGGTAATAGTCATTGTCAATAAGGTGTACGAAAAATGAACCAAGGGAGTCAAGTTCTACCTCTTGTTCCGAATCATCGACATCTTTGGGTGGGTCAGAGGACTCGGCGGTTTTCTTCTTGGCTGGCCTCTTTGTGACTTTGCTCTTGGCACGAAGAGCCCTCGTCGGCTTGTCTTGAGCTTTTGCCGGTTTGTCTTGAGTTTTCCTCTTCTAGAAAGGGTTGTTTGCCTGTAAGAATAAACAAAGGATTATCAAAACAGTGTTAAAGCAGAGACGGATCAAAAAAGCAGAAAGATGAAATTTTTACCGCTGGCGGTTTGTTGGAAGCATAGAAGGGACGCAACCCAGTTTTGCTGCATTCAGCAATCGGTTCATCCAGCATCTTCTTGACAGCGTCAATGACTTCATCATCAGTTATCTCTATTTCATGGTGCCATTGAGGGTCCTTGATGTCCCCGGTATACTCATGCATCAACCTGGAGCGGTGGCTTAAAGGCAGGATACCCCATGAAACCCAGCAACGAACGAGGTCAATGCCGGTTAAGCGTTTGCTAGGAAAGCCCAGAGCTTAGCAAGTTGAGGTGCATAAGTTTGTCGTTCTTTGGTGGTGAGCCGTTGAGGCAGTGGACGGCCATTACTGAGCTGGTGAGCACGGTAGCCCGGCAGAGGGTTTCATCAGCAGGAGCGGTGTTCTGACAATAGAACCATGTTTGATTCTACTCTTTAGGGTGGCTGTGATGTTTGGCATGAGGAAAATCGACTTCTTTCCTCTTCTGAATCGATACTCCACCAAGTTCAGTATTGGGGCCGTCAGAGAATTCAGTTCGGCGGTTTAAGTGGAAGAAGTCCCGGAAGAGCTCAACAGTTGGTTCTTCTTGAAGGTAAACTTCACAGAACACTTCGAAATTACATATATTGGACACAGAGTTCGATCCAATGTCTTGAGGATGAAGTTGGAAGCTAGCAAGTACATCCCGGAAAAACTTTGATCCGGGAGAGCTAAACCCCTGGTCTAGATGCTGCATAAATACAACCACTTCTCCATCTTGAGGTTCAGGAGGGCACTCAGGGCCAGGGACTCGCCAATGAAGGACATCCTTCTTGGCCAAAGCGCCAGTTAGAACATATCCATTGAGTTGTGTTTCTGTGATCCAGGAAGGAACCCAGTTGCAAGAGGCGAATTGCTTGGCCATTTTGGAAGACAAACTGTAAAAGAAGTGCAAAAGCCGGTTCACGGTTCAAGATTGATGTGCACAAACCGTTGTTAAACCGGGGGATTTATTTCAAACATATATGCACTATAAACGAGATATTGATGCTCAAGTTTATCTGGCGGTTTAAGTGAGGGCTAATGGCACCTGGCGGATTATCATTTTCTAAAGGTTAAACCGCCTACAAATGGAAGAAGCACATCTGAAATTTACCAAGTGCTGAACAAACAGGTTCCACAAGATGGTGTTATAATTTTGGATCTACCGCAGCCTAGTAAAGAAAATTTTCTGATCCCTAAAAATGGTGATGGAAGGACGTTAACAGTCCAGATGGGATCTATCCAGGAACAACGAGATGCTATGGCAAGACAGATTAAAACTACGGCTTCGGCCACGAGAAGAAACTATCAGGCCTAGCTAGATTCAGTGAGATGCTAAAGAAAAAGCAGATGAGCGCTGATGAACACCGAAGAACTTCGAAATCCTAATGCAGATTTGATAAGTTGAGGAAGGGAATATTTACCAAGGCCACGCAACGGCAGAGGAGTGTCGCAAGATCTCTGGTACAAACAGGTTGATGCAGCGGCCTAGTCGGTGCAGGTTTAAGGGTCGACGGCGGCAGCGATGCTTGAGCTCTTCGAGGTCGCGAGGAGGAAGAAGATGTGAAGAGGCAAGGGGAAAAATGGAAGGACCCCCCGGTCTTATTTATAAAGGCAAGGGGATAAGCGGCAGGCACGAGAATCGAGGAGCCTGAAGCGGCAAGAGGGGGCGCAGCTGTCGCCCAATCTTTGGGAATTAATTAAATGAAGGGAATCTTTATTATCTTTATATACAGAGATGACGTCATGACGATTCACTTCAGTTTTCAAAAGATGACGTCATGGCGGTTTACCAAAGTTTACAAGGAGAAGACATCATGGCGGTTTACGAGAATCGTAAGAAGATGTTCACGGAATTTTTCTAAGTATTGAAGATTGACATGAACAGGTTCAAATCAATCTCGGGCCTAATGTTGAGGATATAACTACTGAGTGTAAACCGCCCAGGAGGGGCTGGTTCACGCTCAACTATATTGAAGCCCATGAAGACAAAGAAGATGGCGCTTCACTGATAAAGCTTAGAGGCCTAGAGCCCAAAGGCGGATTAGGGCCCATAATGGTAAACCGCCATAGTTGTATAACTTATATTGTAAGTTAGGGAAAAGGCAGAGACCGAGCCGGACACTTGTATGAGCCGGCCTCGGGACTTTGTAGACCGACCGGGCGTCAACCTGTGTATATATAGGGATGACCCGGCGGCGGTTCAGAGACAAGCAGCAAGAACTCGAGACTCAGGCAAAGCGTATTCGCTCCCTGGTCATCGAAACCCAAGCAATTCCATCACAACTAGACGTAGGCTTTTACCTTCATCGTAAGGGGCAGAACTAGTATAAAACTCTCGTGTCCCTTGTTCGGTTTAACCCCTTGAAGCTAATCTCGTTGCGATGGCTCCACGACTAAGTCCTTCCATTAGGACATCTGACGTGATATTTCCACGACACCCGCAGCATCAACAGCTGGGTTGATTTCACCGAAGCCTTCATCCGCAACTTCACCAACACGTACAAGCGGCCTTCCAAGCCTCGCCAGCTCTCCTTGTGTGTCCAAGGGCCTAGCGAATCGACTCGCGACTACCTCATGTGTTGGGCCGAGCTGCGCAACTCCTGCGAAGGCGTGCACGAGGTGTAGGCCATCGAATACTTCACCGTCGGGTGCTGAGAGGGCACCCTCCTCAAGCACCGATTCCTCTGCGACGAGCCAACGACTCTCGACAAGCTGCTGATCATTGCTGACAAATACGCAACAGCTGACTCCTCCATGAAGGCGGAGATCCAAGTCGACGCATCCGGCAAGATAGCTCCTCAGGCTCCTTGCACCCCGGCTGGTGACACCAGTCGGCGACAGCAATCGAGTGACCACAAGCGCAAGGCTACGCAGCCGGCTTCCACCAACCGGCAGGTGGCGACAGTCGAGAACCAGCAGCTGGAAGGGCAGCCTCCACCCAAGCGTCAGAAGGGTGGCAAGCCCAATTGGTTGCCCTCTTTCTCGTACGAGCATACTCTTGATGCACCCTGCAAGTTCCATAGCGGTGCGAAGCCATCCAGCCACACCACTCAGAAGTGCCATTGGCTCACCCGAATCGCCAAGGGAGATGGACTCGTGCCTCCACCGCCTGACGGCCCGCCACCTCCTCAGCCCCAGCAGCCGGCGGTTCGGCCAGTCGGTGCCATACAAGATGAGTATCTTGAGGAGCATCGAGCCTATGTCGTATTCACCAGTGTGGCTGACGGTAGACGCAGCAGACGGCAACATCAGCAAGAAGTACATGCAGTGGCGTCAGGAGCCCCAGAGTTTATGCACTGGTCCGAGAAGCCTATCAGTTGGAGCAGGGCTGACCACACGGAGGTGATGCCCTCTCCTGGTTCTTATGCCCTGGTCCTAGACGCCACCTTCGCAACAGAGAGGCGGGCAGCTCGCTTCTCCCGAGTCCTGATAGATGGCGGCAGCAGCATCAACATCCTGTACCGTGACACAATGGAGAAGTTGAGAATCAAGCAAAAGCAGCTTCAACCCAGTCGGACTATATTCCATGGCATAGTTCCTGGCCTTTCCTGCTCTCCAATCGGCAAGACCCAGATCGATGTTCTCTTCGGGGACAAAAATCACTTCCGCCGAGAGTCAATTTGGTTTGAGGTGGTGGATCTTGAGAGCCCTTACCATGCGGTACTTGGCCGGCTTGCTCTCGCCAAGTTCATGGCGGTCCCTCACTATGCTTACCTGAAGATGAAGATGCCGACTACCAAGGGAATCCTGACCATAGTCGGAGACTACAAGAATTCGTCCTCCTATGCTGCAGACAACAGCCGGCTGGCCGAGTCCCTTGTGAGTGCAGCTGAAAAATGGCTCCTTGACCGGGTTGTGGCGATGGCAGGCAAGCAGCCAGAAATGTCACCTCCACCCAAGGAGTCGGAAGTTGAGGGCTCGTTCAAGCCGGCAAAGGAAACAAAGAAGATACCCTTGGACCCGGAGCACCTGGAGAGGCACGCTCTCATTGGAACAAACTTTGACAGCAAATAGGAAAGCGAGCTCGTCGATTTCCTCCGTGAGAATCGTGACATCTTTGCATGGTCTCCAAAAGACATGTCGGGTGTCCCGACGGATTTCACCGAGCACAAGCTACATGTCCGACCTAATGTCAAGCCAGTCAGGCAGCCCTTGCGCCGCCTGTCAGAAGAAAAGAGAAGAGTTGTTGGAGAAGAGATAGCTCGGCTTCTAGCAGCCGGCTTCATCATGGAAGTTGATGTGGACCAGATCATGACCAAGGCATCCAAGAGTGAGGTTAATGCTAGCACAAATGCTGAACCATTAGAGCATCCAAAGGAAGACAAGGGCAAAACCATTATCTTAGTTGGGAAGCTTCCAGTGCCTATTTTAGGAAAATGACACATCAGATTTCCAGCTGCAACTTCCCACCAAAACCTAATTAATTATGGAAGTCTCTAGCACTTTATAGAGGCTGGAAAAGATGGTCTTAGAAGTCAGCTTTCATTCAAAAAAACGGTGCATCATTTGAGGTCTTGAGTCAAAAGTTGTGCAAGTTTCCATGCAAGCTGTCCAGGAATTTATTATAGCGCGAGGCTCAACAAGTTTGCTCCTGCTACAGCTTGGGGCTCACGAATTTACCCTTCTTTTTGAGTTGTTTTCACACCTAACTAATGGGTGCTTCTAGTATAAATACTCCCCAACTGTTCCATGTGAGGGGGGATGAGATTTCTGAGTTTATGTTTGTAGACAACCGGTGAGGTTGTGTTGTGCTGTGAGCACTAGTATCATTGAGTGTTAGCTCGTGTGTGTGGATTGGAGGGCCTGTCCTCAACTCATATAGGATCCTTGTGGTTCCCTCTTGTGATTCTTCATAGGTTCACAAGCTTCATGGTTTGGGTTGCATCCTTGTAAACCCAGCTAGTTATCCGCTGCAATTTATCTGAGTGTGTCTCCTCTTGTTCTTGCCACTTGAGAGAAACAAAGTTTGTTGAAACAAGTATCGAGTGAGTTTGTTGCTGCTCCTTGTGATTTCTTTGGCACCGTGAAAGATCGTTTCCGAGGTGTCCTATATCAGAAGTATTCTTCCCAGAGTGGTTGGCCAACCCAGTTCTTGTGCTGAAGAAGAATAAACAATGGCGCATGTGTATCGATTATACCAGCCTCAACAAAGCTTTCCCCAAAGATCCCTTTGCTTTGCCAAGAATCGACCAAGTGATAGACTCCACAGCCGGATGCGAGCTGCTGAGTTGTTTGGATGCATACTCAGGATACCATCAGATCAAGCTGAACCCGGCCGATAGGCTGAAGACCGCCTTCATCACACCTTTCGGAGCCTTCTACTACCTGACCATGACGTTCGGCTTGAGGAATGCCGGCGCCACATTTTAGCGTTGCATGCAGAAGTGTCTCCTCAAGCAACTCGGCAGAAACACCCACATTTACGTGGACGATGTGGTGGTGAAGACGGAGAAGCATGGCACACTGCTAGAAGACCTCAAAGATACATTTGAGAACTTGCGTCAATTTCAAATCAAGCTCAACCTGGAGACATGCATCTTTGGAGTACCAGTCGGCCAACTTCTTGGCTTCCTAGTCTCAGAGCGCGGCATAGAGTGCAATCCTGTGAAGATCAAGGCCATCGAGAAGATGGAGGTTGTAACGCCCCGGATCAGATGCGCCAGGTGTCTGCTAGTTATTCGCCGTCGTTGCCATGTCATTTTCTTGTGTGTTGCATTTTATCATGTCATCATGTGCATTTCATTTTGCATACATGTTTGTTTCTTGCATCCGAGCATTTTCTCCGTTGTCCATTTTGTAATCCGGCACTCCTATGCCCTCCGGCGTTCCCCTTTTGTCTCCTGTTGTGAGCGGGTGTTAAACATTCTCGGAATGGACCGTGATTTTCCATGCGGCCTTGGTATACCACCGGTAGACCGCCTGTCAAGTTTCGTGCCATTTGGAGTCCGTTTGATACTCCAACGGTTAACCGGGTAGCCACAAAAGCCTCTTTTGTTTGCAGCCCAACACCCCTCCAAAGTGGCCCAACAACCCATCCAAACACCCTCCATGCTCTCGGTCGTTCGATCACGATCGCGTGGCCGAAAACCGTGCTCCATTTGGACTCTCCTAGCTCCCTCTACCTATTTAAACACCCCCTTCCCCCGAAATTCACGGATGAAACCACCCCTAACCCTAGCCCCGCTCCCCTCGCGCCGCCGGACACGTCCAACTCCGGTCGGACATGTCCAGCCTCCACGCGCCCGGACCAATCAGACGGCGCCACGTCACCCCGCCGCCGCTCCCGGCTAGTGGCATCGCGCCACCTGTCCCCGCCGCCGTCCCACGCCGCCAGGCCAGTCGGGGCCCGGATCCGACCCGCCGTGGGCCGAATCGGGCCGCCCGAGCCCATCACACCCCGCCGCCCGTGCCTCTGCGCCCGACCCCGCCGCCGTGTGCCACACCGCCCGTGCCGGAGCCGCAGCTCCACGCCGCCGCCTCCTCGTCGCCAGTTCGCCGCCCCGTCGTTCTGTTTCTTCCCTTCTTTCTCCGTGCCTCGCTCTCTCTCCCTCCCCCGCAGGTCCCCGCCGCCCTTGGAGCTCTGCCCATCGCCAGCTGGCCTCGCCGTCGCCGGGAATGGGGGCCCCGCGTCCAGATCTGCCTGGATCTGGTGCCGCAGCGCCTCCCCAGCGCCTTCCCGTGCCGGTCGCAGGCAGCGCCGCCTCCCGTGCCTCCCGTTCGTGCTCGCACACGAGGAGGATGACGCCCCACGTCCTGGGCCTCCTCCAGCCATGCAGGCCTCGTGGGCCACGGCCCAGCCCGGCTTCCCCCACCAGCCTGCCTCACCTCCTCTGCATATGGGCCGAAGCCCGTGGTGAGCAACCCCCCTACCCCTCGCCCTAGGCGTCTTTTAGCTTTTCGGTGCCCGTTCGTTTTTTTTCAGAAACGACTAAGTCCCAGATCTGTGAAATTTTATGCCTCTGTTCATCATGCCTTAACTGCTTGTGTGCTGCTCCGTTTCATGCATATAATATGTCAAAATGTATGTTGTGAGATGCTCTTCATTTCATTCCATTGTGCCATGTTTGTTTGAGGTCATCCTGATGCCCTAATCTTCGTTGCAAGAGTGCTATATGATGTTAATCTGCTGAAACTGTTATAAATTGATGATTTGTCATTTTTGTTGCATTTGATGTGTGCATCCTATGAGCATGAGCTCTACATGGATTTTGTACTACATCATGCCATGTTTACAGGGGTGCTTGTCTTGTATTTTTGTGAGTCTTGTACTGAGTGCATCAAGCTTGTTAAGTAGGGTACTTGCTGTTACTGTTTTGCTAGTCTGAATCTGTTATTTCGTGATGCTATGTAAACCTGCTGCTACAAGTCATTCCATGCATAATCTGGAGATGTTCACTAAGGATGTTTTGTTATACATGTCATGATCTATCCATCCATGCCCCTGGTTGCATTTATATACTGATGTATCTTATTGTAATCTTGCTCTCAAGTTGCTAAATAATGTTGTTGTCAGCCTGTTAACATTAAGTTCAGTTTTGCCATGAGCTTTGCTAGTGATTCATGCACCCTATGAACTTGCGATTGCCATACTTAGCTTCATAAACATGTATTCTTACTGTTGGTTGCCTTGCCATGCCATGTATTGCTTTGTGGTGAGTGGTACAAGCTCACCAACATGCCTACTTATTGTTGTTCCTGCCATGTATGAATCTGTCATATCACTTGCTATGTTTACATGGGTGCCATCATATTTTCTGTGTCCTTTTGGCTCATGGTCAGTAAGGGACTTTCCTTATATGCAATTAGTCGATTCATTCCATGCCTTTGTTTGCCATCTTAAGTTCCTGTAGCATGTTGATTGATAGCTCTAAACATTGCAACCTGATGTTATTTTCTGCCAAGTCTGAAACTGTTATTATTTGCAATCTTGCCATGCCCTTTTGAGCATGTTCTAGTGATTTCTGGAGATAGCTCAGTGTTCATGTTTTGTCATGCTTTACCTGTACATCATGTCCATGCCTTTTGTTCTGATGTTGAGGTGCTGTAGCATAATGTTTTGATGCTTGCAATATGCCTAGTTGCTGTTTTGGACACCTTGTCCTTTAAATTTGTATGGTGTATGTGTTGAACCGTTGCTCCGTTTTGAGTGTGCTCTATATGAAACTTGCTTGATATTGCATGTAGTTTCATATTATCATGTTGCATCCTTATTTTGAGGTGTTTGCTTGATGTTTGTATGCATTTTGCATCAATGCCATGTTTAACTTGTTTTGCTTATATCTTCTAGGCCGTAGCTCCGAATTAAATGAACTTTATATGTAACTTGACTAGAATCTCGTGTAGATCATCTTGGTGCACCTTAACTTGCTGTTTAACAACTTGAACATAAGGTTTATTCAGATCTAGACCAATTTCGAAATTTGCATATGAGGACTTACTGGAATTGCTATATGTTGTTCCCGGCCTCATTTAAACTTGCCTTGATGTGTTGCTCTTGTTTGCATCATCTCTTGCCATGAGTAGCTTCATGTAGTCTTGTCTTGCATCATGCTTAGTTGTGCATCATGTCTTGTATATGTGTGGTGTGTTTACCATGTTGTGTGCTTCTTCTCGATAGTTCCCGTTTCGTTGCGATTGTGAGGATTCGTTCGCCTACGCTTGGTTCGGCTTCATCCGTTCGTCTTCTTCATGGAATCGTTCTTCTTCCTTGCGGGATTTCAGGCAAGATGACTGCTACCCTGGATCTCACTACTATCAATTCTATGCTAGTTGCTTCATTATATCGCTTTGCTGCGCTACCTATCACCTGTTCTTCAAGCCTCCCAATTTGCCATGTCAGCCTCTAACCTTTTCACCCTTCCTAGCAAACCGTTGTTTGGCTATGTTACCGCTTTTGCTCAGCCCCTCTTATAGCGTTGCTAGTTGCAGGTGAAGTTGAAGATTGCTCCATGATGGATAGGATTATGTTGGGATATCACATTATCTCTTATTTAATTAATGCATCTATATACTTGGTAAAGGGTGGAAGACTCGGCCTTATGCCTGGTGTTTTGTTCCACTCTTGCCGCCCTAGTTTCCGTCATACCAGTGTTATGTTCCCGGATTTTGCGTTCCTTACGCGGTTGGGTGATTTATGGGACCCCCTTGACAGTTCGCTTTGAATAAAACTCCTCCAGCAAGGCCCAACCTTGGTTTTACCATTTGCCTCACCTAGCCCTTTTCCCCTTGGGTTTCCGGAGCCCGAGGGTCATCTTTATTTTAGCCCCCCCTGGGCCAATGCTTGTCTAAGTGTTGGTCCGAACCGAGTAGACTGCAGGGCCCCCTCGGGGAAACTCGAGGTCTGGTTTTACTCGTAGGATGTCTCATCCGGTGTTGCCCTGAGAACGAGATATGTGCAGCTCCTATCGGGATTGTCGGCGCATCGGGCGGCTTTGCTGGTCTTGTTTTACCATTGTCGAAATGTCTTGTAACCGGGATTCCGAGTCTGATCGGGTCTTCCTGGGAGAAGGAATATCCTTCGTTGACCGCGAGAGCTTATCATGGGCTAAGTTGGGACACCCCTGCAGGGTATAATCTTTCGAAAGCCGTGCCCGCGGTTATGTGGCAGATGGGAATTTGTTAATGTCCGGTTGTAGATAACTTGACACCAGATCCGAATTAAAACGCATCAACCGCGTGTGTAGCCGTGATGGTCTCTTCTCGGCGGAGTCCGGGAAGTGAACACGGTTTTGGGTTATGTTTGACGTAAGTAGGAGTTCAGGATCACCTCTTGATCATTGCTAGCTTCACGACCGTTCCTTTGCTTCTCTTCTCGCTCTTATTTGCGTATGTTAGCCACCATATATGCTTAGTCGCTGCTGCAACCTCACCACTTTACCCCTTCCTTTCCCATTAAGCTTTGCTAGTCTTGATACCCATGGTAATGGGATTGCTGAGTCCTCGTGGCTCACAGATTACTACAACAACAGTTGTAGGTACAGGTTATGCGATGATCTTGACGCGAGAGCAATGTTTGCTTGTTTTGGAGTTCTTCTTTTGCTTCTTCTTCGATCAGGGGATAGGTTCCAGGTCGGCAGCCTGGGCTAGTAGGGTGGATGTCGTTTGAGTTTCTGTTTGTGTTTCATCCGTAGTCGGATGGTGCTCTTATGTATGATGATGTTGTATTCGTGTGGCATTGTATGCCCTATGTATGTATCCCTATCTATTATGTAATGTTGGTGCAATGATATCCACCTTGCAAAAGTGTCTTCAAGATGCACTTCTATCCTTGGTGGGACCTTCGAGTTCCTTTAGGATAGGGTCGCATCTTGGGCGTGACAGAGGTGCCCACCCGACTGCTGGATGTACAAAAGTTCACCGGCTGCCTGGCATCTCTCAGCCGTTTCATCAGTCGGCTGGGCGAGAAGGCTCTCCCCCTGTACCAGCTCATGAAGAAAACCACTTTTATCGAGTGGAACGACAAGGCGGACGAAGCTTTCTGCCATCTCAAGAAGATGTTGACCACCCCACCTATCCTGGCGGCCCCGACTAACAAGGAGCCCATGCTCCTCTACATCGCCGCCACCAGTCGGGTGGTCAGCACAGTCATAGTGGTGGAGCGCAAGGAGGAAGGCAAGGAACTGCCAGTCCAGAGGCCGGTGTATTACCTGAGTGAAGTGTTGTCCGCCTCCAAGCAAAACTACCCCCACTATCAGAAGATGTGCTATGGTGTGCACTTTGCCACCAAGAAACTCAAGCCCTACTTTCAAGAGCACCCAATTACTGTTGTCTACACCGCTCCGCTTGCTGAGATCATTGGAAGCCGAGATGCTTCAGGCCGAGTGGCCAAATGGGCCATAGATCTGGCCCCCTACACCATCTACTACCAGCCTCGCACCGCTAACAAGTCACAAGCGTTGGCCGACTTCCTCGTGGACTGGGCCGAGACCCAGTACTTGCCGCTAGCGCCAGACTCCACCCACTGGCGGATGCACTTTGATGTGTCAAAAATGCGCACCGGTCTGGGAGCCAGCATTGTCCTCACCTCTCCCAAAGGCGACAAGCTCAGATATGTGCTACAAATCCACTTTGCCGCCTCCAACAACGTAGCTGAATACGAAGCACTCATAAAAGGGCTCCGGCTTGCCAAGGAACTCGGCATTCGCCGGATCCTGTGCTATGGTGACTCCGAGTTGGTGGTCCAACAGTCATCAGGCGACTGGGACGCCAACGATGCAAATATGGCAAGCTATCGCTTCTTCATACAGCAACTCAGTGGATACTTTGAGGGGTGAGAGTTCCTCCATGTGCCAAGAAATGACAACGAACAAGCAGATGCCCTGGCATGGATCGGCTGCACCCGACAAGCAATACCAGCCGGCGTCGCCCTACGGCACCTCCTCAAGCCGTCTATTAAGCCGTCACCAGAACCAGACTCCATCTTCATGCCGGCCCGTCCCGAGGCAGTCGGATCCGACTTGAGGGCCCCAGAAGCCGGCGTGGGGACTTCGGCAGGCGGCCCGGTGACTGTAGCAGCCGCACCCGGCCCAGGGACTCTAGAACCCGGCCTGGGGACTGCAGAAGTTGGCCCGGGGACTGCTCCAACTCAACAGGCGGTAGCCGACTCCAACTCGCCGCCTCCCGCCCCAACCACCCTTGTACAAATTGCACTCGTGGCAGTCGAAGAAATAGCAGCACCATCATGGGCTCAACCAATCCTCAAATTTCTGGTGAATAAAGAACTGCCGACTGATGAGATGTCAGCCCGACAAGTGCAACGACGGGCAGCAGCCTACTCCATCGTCAACAGAGAACTGGTGCGGCGCAGTGTCACTGGGGTGTACCAGCGCTATGTGGAGCCGGACCAGGGCCAAGCAATCCTCAAGGATATCCACCAAGGTGAATGCGGTCACCATGCGGCTTCAAGATCATTTGTTGCCAAAGCTTTCCGCCATGGTTTTTTTGGCCGACTGCCCTAGAAGAGGCCAAAGAATTGATCCAGAAGTGTCAAGGGTGCTAGAAGTTCCGCTCCAAGCCACATCTGCCAGCTTCTGCACTCAAGACTATTCCCATCGCCTGGCCCTTTGCCGTTTGGGGACTGCACATGGTGGGGCCATTCAAGACGGCTCGCGGCGGCATGACTCATTTGCTTGTTGTTGTGGACAAGTTTACCAAGTGGATAGAAGCAAAGCCAATCAAGAAATTGAATGGGCTGACTGCCGTGACCTTCATCGCCAACATCACCACTCGGTACGGCATACCACACAACATCATCACCGACAATGGCACAAACTTTGCCAAAGGAGCCTTGGCTCGTTTTTGTGCAACACAGGGCATCCGACTGGACTTAGCGTCCATTGCCCATCCGCAGTCAAACGGCCAAGTGGAGCGAGCAAACGGCCTCATTTTGTCTGGCATCAAGCCCCAACTGGTCGAGCCCTTAGAGTGTTCAGTCGGCTGCTGGCTCGAGGAGTTGTCGGCCATCCTCTGGAGCTTGCGCACAACTCCGAACAAGTCAACCGGCTTCACGCCCTTCTTCCTCATCTACGGTGCCGAAGCCGTCATCCTGACGGACATAGAATTCGACTCCCCTCGAGTCACCATGTACACCAAGGAGGAGGCCAAAGAAGCACGAGAAGACGGTGTCGACCTGCTGGAAGAAGGCCGGCTGTTGGCGCTCAGCCGGTCTGCTATCTACAAGCAGAGTCTACGCCTATACTACAATCGCAAAGTCAAGCCAAGATCCTTCCAAGAGGGAGACCTTGTGCTCCGGGTGATACAGCAAACAGCCGGCCAGCACAAGCTCTCGGCACCTTGGGAATGCCCTTTCATCATCAGCAAGGTGCCGGGCAATGATTCCTACTACCTGATCGACGCTCAGAAGCCTAGAGCACGTCAGGCAAGGAGACAGAGAGGCCATGGAACGCAAACCTCCTCCGAAGTTTTTACAATTAAAAGCAATATGTACCATGCTACCTTTCGTATTAAGTACGAAGACTCCGGGTCCCCCGAGAAGAACTCGGGGACTACCCTCTTTATCTATATGATAAGAATTATGCCCATGAATGTGTTGTTTCATTCTTCCGCCTGGCACCGGGCTCGACTAGTCGGCCAGGGGGGCTCGCCGCCTTCTACTATGTGCCATCTCCTGCAGTCGGACAAGTAGTATGTCGGCACCAAAAAACTTCTCCTGTCAGAAGATGCAGCTTGCAGAGTGACTGTACGGTGGACATGAGTTGCCAAAGCGGTGCCCATACAAAAAACGGCTAAGGAAAAAAGCGCGCATAGCCGAGGCCGGCATCCTGCCTACTCGACCGGCTGCTGAGCAGCCGGCCGGCAGGCTTCTACTCACCTTGCCAACACTCCAACCGGCTAAGTACTTGCCCTCCCGAAAGAAGCTAAGCATTTGGCCTAGCCGCAGTCCACAGAGCGGTTGTCCTGCTGGCCAAGGGATAGCAAAGGGAGAGCGACAAAGAAAAATAGCGAGGGGTAGAAAGCAAGAAAAATTAGAACTCGACAAATAAATCATAATTTGTGACAAATAATATTTACATAGCAAAGGCCCATTGGCCAGCATTCAGCAGAGTTTGAAATACACCTCGCGGGTGGAATTGTGCGAATTTAACAAAGTTTTGTCAAGACCGATAGACAAGGAAAACAAAGGCAATGGCCTAAGAAGCAGCAGAGGGTTCCGGCTGGACGGTGGAGTCAGCGGTGTCGGTTGGAGCAGCGGATGGCTGGACGGCATAGTCGGCACCGCCGGTTGGTGGAACGGACGGTTGGTTGGTCTCCGCCTGGTCGCCTTCAGCAGTAGTCGGCGCGCTCGAGCGTGGATCGTTGCTCTAGGCACGATCAGGCTGGGGCTGGCCGTTCGCTCTAACCTCCGACGCGTCCTCTTCGCTGTCCTCATCCTCCGCGTCCTCCCCTTCGTCGCTGGAATCAATCACCTCGACCGAGTCCTTGTTGTCCTCCAAATTTAGCCCGAACCACTCCGGCGGCGCCTCGGCGCCTTCATCAACCAGCTCCAAGATGAAGACGCTGATGTCGGTGTAGTCGGTGATCGCCGTCGCCCGCTTGACAAGGTCGCCCTCCACCGCTCCTCCAGCTCGTCCAGCGCCTCCTGTCGGAACGTGGTCAGCTGGGCTAGATCTAGCCCAGGGTACCACGCCCTGACGAATTCCAAAGCCCGGCGCGCTCCAGCCCGGGCCGAAGAGCCCTTCCAGGCCTCCAAGCGGCCGGCCGCCACCTCCAGCCAGTCGGCAGTCCGACTGGGTATGCATGGAGCCGGCATGCCTGGCCAGAGGGCGGAAATCGCCTGGGCCCCAATGCGCTGAAGATGACGCATCATCTGGTGAGCCAGCCGAAGGCGGGCCTGTATGCTGAGAAGCTGCTCGTTAAGGGTTCGGGGAGCGTCGGCGGCAACCTGCACGCCCTCTGCCCTCCTCTCCTCGTGAGAGGCCTCAATGGCCTGGTTCGCTGCAGCGGAGTGGCCTGGGAAGAAGTCTGCTTGGGCAAAAAAGCAAAGAAGACAGAAGTTAAAAGCAAACGGTCGGCCTAAGCAGAGGTCGGCAGCTCAAAGAAAGGAAAAAGAAGAAGCTTACTGTCGACCATGTCCTCAATACTACCAAAGGCGGCAGTCAGCTGCGCCTCCTTGTCGGCCCAGATGAAGCGCTCGACCTCAAACTCAGCAAGGAGGTCGGTCTCTTTCGTCTTAGCCTCCTTCTGAGCCGTCTGGAGACGCTCCGTCTGCTCTGCCAGCTGCGTGACCAGTCGGTCATGCTCCTCGGCCAGCTTACTGCACTCCGCCTCCTTGGCGCGCAGCGCGGTGTTGGTTTCGCCTAGCTACTACTGCAAGGCGGTGTTGGCCTCTGTCAAGAGAGAAGAAGGGAAAGGACGTCAACATTTCACAAGGAAGGGATGCAGTTGCTAGGGAGATCCAGCTCGACTGCTCAGTAGTCGGCCCGAATCTTGGGGACTACAGCCCGAGGGTGCGTCATCGCGCCCCCGCAGAAGAAAGAAGTTATCAATGATCAACCAAAGAAATGTAGTTGCCGGGGAGATCCGTCCTGACTGCTCAGCAGTCGGCCCAAATCTCGGGGACTACAGCCCGCGGGTGCGCCAGCGCGCCCCCGTAGGAAAGGAAAGCCAAGACTTACTCCGGCTCTCTGACAAGTTGGCGGTCTGCCTCTCCAGCTCCCGGACTCCGGAGTTGAAGGTGGCCATGCGAAGGTTGTGGTAATCCTGTAATAAAAATGCCAAAAGGAGTTAGCACCTGGTGCTTGCAAAGTTGAAGTTCTGGACCGCCTGCTTGGCAGCCAGCCTGAAACTTGGGGACTACACCTAGTGGGTGCGCCAGCGCGCCTCCAGCGCTCGCGATGCTGAGACCGCCTTCGCGAGACGACGACGCACGGGTGTGCGGGGCTCAGGAGTTGGGCCCGTCACTACCTCATTCCCGGCTGGTGGCACCGGCGGGGCGGCTGTCTGCTTGTCTCGCGCTCCACTAGTCGGCAGTGGCGGAGACACGACAACGTCCGGCATGGCGACATCGCCGCCCCTCATTCCCGGCTGGTGGCGCCGGTGGGGCAGCTGGCTGCTCGTCCCGCGCTCCACTAGTCGGCGGTGGCGGAGGCACGACAACGTCCGGCATGGCGACATCGCCGCCCTCCCTCTCCATGACCGGCTTCTCGACGCCGGCTCCCCCAGTCGAGGCCACAAACTTTGGTGGAGGTGACGCGGAGTTCAGGGGAACGACGAGCAGCGGCTCCTGACGGCGCCCGGACTCCGCGAGCCGCTCCTTCTCCGCGGCATCAGCTTTTGCATCCGCCAGCTTCTTCAGCGTGGACGCCTCCACCTTGTCAGCCTCCACCTTCTCCAGGCGGGCGGCTTCCTGCTCCTCGCGCACCTCTCGCGCGTTTCGCTCCTCCGCCTCCCGGAGGTCGGCGGCAGGATCGATTCGCCGGGTGGTGGTGGAGGTCTCCGCCGACCTGATGATGGAGGCGGTGGTCGACTTGTTGAGGGAAAGCAGGGCCCTGAGACAAAAAAGTAAAGCAAAGAAATTTCAGGCCGGATCAGCAAGGAAGAACCCAAGGGAATGCACAGAGGAGGTACTTACACCGACACCATGGGGGGCACCTTTGGCAGCTTCTGGAACTTGGCCACCTTCGTCGCGGCCTCTTTCCGCCTGGTCACGGCGGCCAGGTTCTTGGGCTTCTTCGGCATGCTGCCAAACAGGGCGGCGCCCTGTTTCCGTTTGCGCTTGCCGCCTTGAGAGGCCGGCCCGGCGGAGGAGCCCGCGCCTGTATTGATGGCGCCCCGCGCAGGGCGCAGCTCGTCTTCCTCCTCGTCGTTGTCGGGCCAGGTCCCCACGCCCCCCTTCTTCGGAGCCGCCTTCTCCATCGCCGTCGCCTACGGTGTCGTCCTCCAAGGCGGCCGCCCCCAAGTCGGGGTCATCCACGTCGCTCACCTCCCGGTCCGGCTGGTAGTTACCACCCGGCCCCACGAGGGCGACCATCGCCGAAGACATGTAGATCTGCGCTCCAAAGAAAGACCACTCAATACCAAGACTAAGATCAAGGCAAGAAGTAAGAAGGGAAAGCTAAGAGACTTACGGCTGGCGACGGGTTGTCGCGGGAGTAGGGCCGCTTGCCGAACCGCCAGGACTCCTCCGACACCTTGAGGTCGGTGATCTCATTCACCATCAGGGCCACCTCGGCAGGTGGCATCTCCTTTGTGCACATCCGACTAGGGTCACTGTGCCCGTTCATCCAACAAATCAGATGAGGGCGGCTTTGGAGCGGGAGAACCCGACGCTCGACAAAGGCAAATAGCAAGTCGGCCGCCACGAGACCCTCCGTCTCCGTCAGCTCCCGGAGCCGGTTGATGGCGGCAGCCGTCTCGGCCGGTACGGGCTTCGGCTTGTAGTGCCAGTTGGCCCGAGGCCCAACAGGGGGGGCAGCCTCGTAAGGCGGCAGATTGATGGAGTCGACCGCCGGGTCGATGTTCTCCACGTAGAAGTACGACTGCTGCCACAGTTTCACTGACTGTGATAGCTTGATGGTCGGGAAAGCGTTCTTCTTTGACGGCCGGTGCATGGCAACGAAGGCCCCGCACTCAGTCGCCGTCTCCTTGGCGGAGGTACCCAGCTTGGCGTAGAAGAAAGCTCCCCACAGATCGATGGCGGGGAGGATGCCGAGGTAGCCCTCGCACGCCGTGACGAAGGCGGACAGCAGCGTCACGGTGTTGGGCGTCAGGTGGTGCGGCTGAAGATGACAAAAATCCATGAATGAGCGGAGGAACCTACTCACCAGGAGGCCGAAGCCGCAGAGGAAATGCTAGCGGAAGACGACCCGCTCGTTCTCTTGCAGCGCCGGCGAGATCTCTTCCCGCAGCGGCACTCGCACCTTGACGAAGGCCGCGTTGGGCATCCGGCGCGTGGCCCGGAGGAAGGTGAGGTGATCCTCGATCACCATCGAGGTATCCCAGTCTCCTTCCTTCTCATGCGCCATGGCGTCCGAACGGAGCTACGTGGGGAGGGGGAGCTCGATGATGGCGAGCTGCGGCGGTGCTGCGGCGAGCACGGAGCAGCAGCAGAGAGAGGAGGAAGAAAGAGCGGGGAGGAGGGCGCGCGTGCTCCGCCACTCCCCCGTCTCCCCTACTTATAGCCCTCGGGCTGCGAAGCCGAGCGGGCGGGACGTGGGATTGTGGGATTAACTGCGCCCACAACCCCACGGCCCCCCGATTACTATGCATAGTTATTGCATAGTAACTCCTACGGGAATCGCAACCGCCGTCTCGGCCGCACCGGATCCGCTCGCGCGCCGAGGCCCAGTGGTGGTAGGCCCGGCCCCCTGTCACGTCCCATCGAGAGCGTGGGGTGGCAGGCTGGCTAGGCTGACATGTGCCGCATGGCATACTCGTGGTGGGTGGCAGGCCTGGGGAAGCTTAGCAGGCACGCCACCTGTTTCCTGCCTTGGTGTTCGAAATTGGCGGACGAGCCCGCCTTGTCGAACCAGCTGTAGTAGTCGGCGCTTCACAAGGCGCACCGAGTGTTCTATCAGAGCGCGACAAGGAAGGAAACCACTGAGGCTTTATGGCCTATCAACCGCGGCGCCTCACCAGCTTTGGGGACTACTGTCGGAGTAATGGGCCATGGTTAGCCTAACCCGAGTCCCTGAGCCTTTCAAGACTTTGGGCCGGCTTCGCCCCACGAGACTCCAGAATGAAGCACCACCTTCCGGTGGCCGGCTGGCTCAAATGGTCGGCTACCCAAAGATGGTCGAGCACTAGCACACGGCACCAAGACAAACCGACTCCTAGCAGACGGCCTTCGGTGAGGCCGGCTTCTAGCAGGAGGCCACCCGGTGCCCTCAAAGTCTGCGCCCCTCATCAAGAGGACAAGATAGGGTGAGGCTACAGTGCAGCCCCTCCCCCCGGATCCCGGGCTTGGCATGGCTACAGTGCCCCGTACAGGCGGAGATCTTCGCACGGCGCGCCACTGTAGCCACTTTCCCTTTGATGCCACTCCTGACCGGCGGAGCCCTGTTCCCACGACGACCTATTGGTACCGCCCGCGGGTGGTGGGCCCTACCAGGCAGAGAGAGCCCGGAAGACCGCGCAAGCCAGACCAGCCGGATCCACGGGAGGCCGGCCTCCAGCAGGCAGCCGGTCCCTCCCTCAAGGTCCGTGTGCCATTAACCACATGGGCGCGGTGTGGCTATAATGATCTCCCACCAGGCGGCGGGACTGTAGCCACGCTCCCCTGACCAAGCCAGCGTCATTAGCATCACGACTACAGTGACCAGCGACCAACCAGACCCGCCAGCGGTGGAAGCGGCATGTCGGCTCCGTACCAGACCAGTCGGAGGGGCCCACCAGGTGGCGGGCCCCAGCTGCCGGCAGAGAAGCCGGCGACCAGAGGCGCTGACAGCCGGGTCCTACACCCGGCCGAGTTACCATTGTACCCCTAGGGGGTAGGCCTATATAAACCCCCCAGGGCACCCATGCAAAGGGTTCCCTGTTGGGTAACATTGCAGAAAACAAAAATTTTCCTACTCGTTTCACCAAGATCATCTAGGAGTTCATCTAGCAACGAGTGATTAGATGCATCTACATACCTTTGTAGAAGGCGCACGGAAGCGTTCAAAAGAACGGTGATGATGTAGTCGTACTCGACGTGATCCAAATCACCGATGACCAGCGCCGAACGGACGGCACCTCCGCGTTCAACACACGTACGGGACGGGAGACGTCTCCTCCTTCTTGATCCAGCAAGGGGGAAGGAGAGGTTGATGAAGATCCAGCAGCACGACGGCGTGGTGGTGGATGCAGGGCGTCACAGAAGCAGGGCTTCGCCAATGCTACGAGGGAGAGACGTAACGGGGAGAGAGGGAGGCGCCAGGGGCTGGTCTGTTCAGGTATCAAGTCCCTCCTCTCCCCACTATATATATAGGGGTGCCATGGGGGGGGCGCCGGCCCTAGTAGATGAGATCTACTAGGGGGGGCAGCGGCCAAGGGGAGGTTTCCCTCCCCCCCAAGGCACCTAGGGGTGCCTTCCACCACATGGACTCTTCCATGGTGGAAACCCTAGGCGCATGGGCCTATAGGGGCTGGTGCCCTTGGCCCATCTAGGCCAAGGCGCACCCCCTACAGCCCATGTGGCCCCCCGGGACAGGTGGCCCCACCCGGTGGGCCCACGGGACCCCTCCGGTGGTCCCGGTACAATACCGATAACCCCGAAACTTGTCCCGATGCCCGAAACATCACTTCCTATATATAATTCTTTAACTCCGGACCATTCCGGAACTCCTCGTGACGTCCGGGATCTCATCCGGGACTCCGAACAACATTCGGGTTTCTGCATATACATATCTTCATAACCCTAGCGTCACCGAACCTTAAGTGTGTAGACCCTACGGGTTCGGGAGACAAGCAGACATGACCGAGACGACTCTCCGGTCAATAACCAACAGCGGGATCTGGATACCCATGTTGGCTCCCACATGCTCCACGATGATCTCATTGGATGAACCACGATGTCGAGGATTCAATCAATCCCGTACGCTATTCCCTTTGTCTATCGATATGTTACTTGCCCGAGATTCGATCGTCGGTATCCCAATACCTCGTTCAATCTCGTTACCGGCAAGTCACTTTACTCGTACCGTAATGCATGATCCCGTGACCAGACACTTGGTCACTCTGAGCTCATTATGATGATGCATTACCGAGTGGGCCCAGTGATACCTCTCCGTCATACGGAGTGACAAATCCTAGTCTTGATCCATGTCACCCAACAGACACTTTCGGAGATACCCGTAGTCTACCTTTATAGTCACCCAGTTACGTTGTGACGTTTGGCATACCCAAAGCACTCCTACGGTATCCGGGAGTTACACGATCTCATGGTCTAAGGAAAAGATACTTGTCATTGGAAAACTCTAGCAAACGAACTATACGATCTTGTGCTATGTTTAGGATTGGGTCTTGTCCATCACATCATTCTCCTAATGATGTGATCTCGTTATCAATGACACCCAGTGTCCATAGTCAGGAAACCATGACTATCTGTTGATCAATGAGCTAGTCAACTAGAGGCTCACTAGGGACATGTTGGTGTCTGTTATTCACACATGTATTACGATTTCCGGATAACACAATTATAGCATGAATAAAGACAATTATCATGAACAAGGAAATATAATAATAATGCTTTTATTATTGCCTCTAGGGCATATTTTGTCAGGACCCCGACTCGATGTCACATCGATCTAGCTGGTAACACCTCATATCACTTTGCGGCCTCACGCACGGTATCCCCACGGGTGTCGTCTTACCTTTTCCCGGGACCGTTTGCGCCTTTTGGCTCACGTATATGATAGTGTCGCTAGCATCCATATGATAAAGAGCCCGGGCTGACATGACTAGTCGTAAACCCAAAGTGGCACAGACTTACAGGGACAGGCATCCATGACCCAGCTTCGAACGTGTCGGTCATCAGCAAGTGGGTCCGGGCTGTAGCACTGGGCTAGCAGGACTCCGGTAAACCGGGCTGTAGCGGGCTAACAGGACTCCGGTACTCAAAGCGTGACATTTCCCCGAAGGGACAGACACAGGAACGAAGAAGGACACATGCCGGCCAGCCTAAGTGTTCCAGAGCAGTAGCAAGCTACCATGGCTCAGCGGTAACACTAGGAGACATTTCCCGGTAAGAGAGGCTACTAAAGATAAACAACTAGATAGTCAGATCCCACACATACCAAGCATTTCAATCATACACACAATATGCTCGATATGTGCCAATACAACGAAGCATCACAACATGACTCTACGACACAAGTACTTTATTTAGGGCTCAGTGAACCATACATAATATACACACCAAGGTACGGGTCTCACGACCCAACATACAAGTCATACAATCATACAAGCCAACAGCGGAAGTAACTTGTCTGAGTACAGACAACTAGTAAAATAAAAGAGGCTTGGAAAGCCTAGCTATACTACGTGGTCCTTCACAAGCTCAGGGTCACCACCTGGGTCTTTAGCCTACTCGTTGATGTCAACGTCTACATAGAACCCATCAGAAGGGGTTGCAGCGTCTTCTGTAAAAATGTAGATTATAGCAACATGAGTACAAAGGTACTCAGCAAGACTTACATCAGATCCTACATACATGCATAGTATCAAAAAGGTTGGTGGAGTTATTGCAGCAAGCCAGCTTTGACTCTTGGCTAGACTATCCTACGATACTCCAACTCGAAATAGTTTTGCGCACACGAGTCCACTATTCACCACTTCAATACACTACCGAGGATCCACCTCCGTCTTCCTACGGAAGAGCCATCCTCGGCACTCACACTTATCTTGAGGCTTTTAGTGGTTTCCATTTACTTGTCTATGAACTGTATAGGCAACCAAGTAGTCCTTTACTGCGGACGCGGCTATTCGAATAGATCATGTTAACCCTGCAGGGGTGTACTTCCTCATACATGTTTCCACCACTTAGCGTCTGCACACGACATGTGCTCGGCAGACTTCAAGCGAAAGCCGACGTGGGTGTAGACCACGACCTACCTAAACACTTAAGCCTCTAGTCCAGGTTTATCGCCTATTCAGGTTCCATCCGCAGGGAGTCCGGCCGAGGTTTCCCATACGGCCCCGAACGATGTGAACAGGGTTCCCGAGATACCTAACGGGTATTCGGTACACCCGGCCACGTACCTACCGCATCACAGCCCACCCCTACGGTCAGCGCTGTCCACGGCCTCAAGTAGGCTACAAACACCAGAAACTACTTGCAACTCCTGGACAGAGAGCTAGGGTGATTAAGAAGTCGAGTGGGGTCATATTTCAGGGCCCAATGCATGGTAGTAGCTGTAACTTAAATCACACATACAGATCTTAGTGCCTAAGGTCGGCTTCAATGAAACAACCCACCATGTACTCCTACATGGCCTCTCATCGATACCTTTACCAAATCGTGTTCACCACACCACTCTTATTACCGACATAATCATTTCACTCTAGCCCATCACCCAGATGAACCAGACCTGACACAACTCTAAGCATAGCAGGCATAGCAAGGTAGGAACAACACATACATATGGCTCAATCAACTCCTACACATGCTAGTGGGTTTCATCTAGTTACTGTGGCAATGACAGGTCATGCAGAGGAAATGGGTTCAACTACCGCAGCACACAGCAGTTTGAATCGCGTTGTCTTAATGCAGTAAAAGAGAGCAGGAGCGAGAACATGGGATTGTATCGATATGATCAAATGGTTGGTTGCTTGCCTGATGATTCGTTGCACGGATACGACTCTTCGTTAGGGTAATCACGATACTCCTCGGGGACAGATCCTGTCGCAAAGGATAACGATACACGGGCATCACCAAACAATGTGCAACAATATGATGCATGCATGAAACATGGCAATATGAGTGTGTTAGGCTAATGCAACTAAAGCCAGTAGGGTTTGAGCAAATTTGAATCAAAGATTCAAATTCCAAATTCAAATATGGCCTTTTAAAGTGCCTTTCCTTGTTCTGATTAAAACATCAATTTAACTTGTTTGGTCATGCATGAAAATAGTACAGATGGATAGATTGAATTTTTCTGATCATTTTTCATATATAATTTGTCCAATTTGGAGTTACAGAATAAAAGTTATGAATTTTTGAAGTTTAAATAATATTCTGAATTTCCTGATTTAATTTAAATCCAGAAATTCAATTACTGCGTCAGCCTGACATCACAGTGACATCAGCAGGTCAACAGAGCTGGCTCGGGTCAAACCTGATGTGTGGGGTCCACACGTCAGTGTCACAGGGGCTAATCCCGCGTTGACCCCGGGCTGGTTAGCTTTGACTAAGCCCTGGGGCCCACTTGTCAGCGTCAGTAGGTGGTGGATTAGTGGTTAATCAACTAGGCCACGTCAGCTCGCCGGAGTTCTGGCCGGCGGCGACCAACAGTGCGGCGGCGATAGTGGTTTTGGTCGTTTCGGCCACCAAATGGACCGCGGAGATCACCGGAGTGAAGCTGAGGACGACCCGCGGCTCTTGGCGGAGTCCGTTGGGGTCGGGGTGGCCGGAGTTGACGGCGGTGAGCTCGGCTGCGGCCGCCGGGGTTCGGTCGTGCACGGGAGTGGTGCTGGAGCTCGAAGTCGAGCAAAGTGAGGCGCTAGGGATGCTCTACTGGGTTCTGTGAACGCGTTGGACTCGCCGGGGTGACCAAATGGTCACCGGAGCTGCGTCGACGGTGAGCTCGGCGACGGCGGAGGTTCGGCCGTGGTGGAGATGAAGCTACGGTGAGGGAACGAGGGGGAGAAGAGGGGGAAACGGTGGCGTAGCTCACCGCGGTTGCAGTGGGCGTCGAAGCGGGCTCGGGGACGCGCTGGAGACGGCGAATTCGTCGGCGACGGTGGTCGGAGCCCGAAGAGGGGAACGGCGACGTGGCGGCGATGCAGGGCTTCCGGGGACTCGTGGAGCGGTGGGGAGGAAGAGGGAATTGTGGCGGAGCTTCTGAGCTACTCGGGGGAGCGAGGGGTGGCCGGAGACAGTGGCTACGGCGAACGGCGGCGACGGTGTGCTTCGGCCGAGAGCGAGAGAGAGCGAGGGAGAAACGGGGGAAGAGTGAGCGAGAGCAGGGGGGATCGGGACGGGCTGCGGACGTCGTCCACGCGGCCAGGAGGGCGTCGGCAAGCAGGAGGTGGCCGCGCGGCCGCGCGCGCGCGAGCACGCAGCAGCTTCGGGGCGTGGGGAGGAAGACGACGGGGAGCTACAGTGTTGGGCTGGGTCGGCTGCTAGCTGGGCCGGCCAGCTGGCTGGGCCGCACAGGTAAGTCTTTCCCCTTTCTTTTCTGTTTTCTGTTTTATTTAATATATCTGCAACTTTGTTGAATTAATTAAAATACCTAGGCAACTCCAAAATTCACCAAACTACTCCTGGTCCATAGTTGGATTATTTCCAACATGAAACATTTTAGTTTGGAGATATTTGAGCATTTAAATATTTTATATTATTTTAAATGCCCAAATTCAAATATCTATGATTTAATTCAAAGACCCTATGATGGCCTAGAAAAATGTGCACCACTTTTGTCAGAGGTTCTGAACCAAGGCTAAAATGATGGACATTTTAGAAGGGCATTTCAGGTTCATTGAAAAATTATTTTAGTAACCCTAGTTGGTTTCAGAGGGGACTGGGGGTTCTGTCATCCCCATTTCAAGTTTCTGATGAAAAAGTAAACATGATGCAACACTCTAATGCATGACTAGCTAGGGTGTGACATATTTCCAACAGTCTCCCACTTGCACTAGAGTCAATAATCTAGTTACATTGTGATGAATCGAACACCCATGGAATTCTGGTGTTGATCATGTTTTGCTCTAGGGAGAGGTTTAGTCAACGGATCTGCTATATTCAGGTCCGTATGTACTTTACAAATCTCTATGTCTCCATCTTGAACATTTTCACGAATGGAGTTGAAGCGACGCTTGATGTGCCTTGTCTTCTTGTGAAACCTGGGCTCCTTGGCAAGTGCAATAGCTCCAGTGTTGTCATAGAAGAGCTTGATCGGCCCCGACGCATTGGGTATGACTCCTAGGTCGGTAATGAACTCCTTCACCCATATTGCTTCATGTGCTGCCTCCGAGGCTGCCATGTACTCCGCTTCACATGTAGATCCCGCCACGACGCTTTGCTTGCAACTGCACCAGCTTACTGCCCCACCATTCAAAATATACACGTATCCGGTTTGTGACTTAGAGTCATCCAGATCTGTGTCGAAGCTAGCGTCGACGTAACCCTTTATGACGAGCTCTTCGTCACCTCCATAAACGAGAAACATTTCCTTAGTCCTTTTCAGGTACTTCAGGATATTCTTGACCGTTGTCCAGTGTTCCTTGCCGGGATTACTTTGGTACCTTCCTACCAAACTGACGGCAAGGTTAACATCAGGTCTGGTACACAGCATGGCATACATAATAGAACCTATGGCTGAGGCATAGGGGATGACGCTCATCTCTTCTATCTCTTCTGCCGTGGTCGGACATTGAGCTGAGCTCAATTTCATACCTTGTAACACAGGCAAGAACCCCTTCTTGGATTGATCCATATTGAACTTCTTCAATATCTTATCAAGGTATGTGCTTTGTGAAAGACCTATGAGGCGTCTCGATCTATCTCTATAGATTTTGATGCCTAATATATAAGCAGCTTCTCCAAGGTCCTTCATTGAAAAACTTTTATTCAAGTAGGCCTTGATGTTGTCCAAGAGTTCTATATCATTTCCCATCAAAAGTATGTCATCTACATATAATATGAGAAATGCTACAGAGCTCCCACTCACTTTCTTGTAAACGCAGGCTTCTCCATAAGTCTGTGTAAACCCAAACACTTTGATCATCTCATCAAAGCGAATGTTCCAACTCCGAGATGCTTGCACCAGCCCATAAATCGAGCGTTGGAGCTTGCACACTTTGTCAGCATTCTTAGGATCGACAAAACCTTCCGGCTGCATCATATACAATTCTTCCTTAAGGAAACCATTAAGGAATGTCGTTTTGACGTCCATTTGCCATATTTCGTAATCATAGAATGCGGCTATTGCTAACATGATTCGGACGGACTTCAGCTTCGCTACCGGTGAGAAAGTCTCATCGTAGTCAACCCCTTGAACTTGTCGATAACCCTTAGCGACAAGTCGAGCTTTATAGATGGTCACATTACCATCCGCGTCTGTCTTCCTCTTAAAGATCCATTTATTTTCTATGGCTCGCCGTTCAACGGGCAAGTCAGTCAAAGTCCATACTTTGTTTTCATACATGGATCCTATCTCGGATTTCATGGCTTCTAGCCATTTGTCGGAATCCGGGCCCGCCATCGCTTCTTCATAGTTCGAAGGTTCACCGTTGTCTAACAACATGATTTCCAAGACAGGGTTGCCGTACCACTCTGGTGCTGAACGTGTCCTTGTGGACCTTCGAATTTCAGTAGGAGCTTGATCAGAAGTATCTTGATCATTATCATTAACTTCCTCTCTAGTCGGTGCTGGCACCTCAGGAACATTTTCTTGAGTTGCGCCATTTTCCGGTTCAAGAGGCAATACTTCATCAAGCTCTACTTTCCTCCCACTTACTTCTTTAGAGAGAAACTCTTTCTCCAGAAAGGACCCATTCTTGGCAACAAATATCTTGCCTTCGGATCTGAGGTAGAAGGTGTACCCAATAGTTTCCTTTGGGTACCCTATGAAGACGCATTTTTCCGATTTGGGTTCGAGCTTTTCAGGTTGAAGTTTCTTGACATAAGCATCGCATCCCCAAACTTTTAGAAACGACAGCTTAGGTTTCTTCCCAAACCATAATTCATACGGTGTCGTCTCAACGGATTTCGACGGAGCCCTATTTAAAGTGAATGCGGCAGTCTCTAAAGCATAGCCCCAAAAGGAAAGCGGTAAATCGGTAAGAGACATCATAGATCGCACCATATCTAATAGAGTGCGATTACGACGTTCGGACACACCATTACGCTGAGGTGTTCCAGGCGGCGTGAGTTGTGAAACTATTCCACATTTTCTTAAGTGTGTGCCAAACTCGTGACTCAAGTATTCTCCTCCACGATCTGATCGTAGAAACTTGATTTTCCTGTCACGTTGATTTTCAACCTCACTCTGAAATTCCTTGAACTTTTCAAAGGTTTCAGACTTGTGTTTCATTAAGTAGATATACCCATACCTACTTAAATCATCAGTGAGGGTGAGAACATAACGATAGCCACCGCGAGCCTCAACACTCATTGGACCACACACATCGGTATGTATGATTTCCAATAAGTCGGTTGCTCGCTCCATTGTTCCTGAGAACGGAGTCTTGGTCATTTTACCCATAAGGCATGGTTCGCACGTGTCAAATGATTCATAATCAAGAGACTCTAAAAGTCCATCAGCATGGAGCTTCTTCATGCGTTTGACACCTATGTGACTAAGGCGGCAGTGCCACAGGTATGTGGAACTATCATTATCAACCTTACTTCTTTTGGTACTCACATTATGAACATGTGTAGCATCACGTTCGAGATTCATAAGGAATAAACCATTCACCATAGGAGCATGACCATAAAACATATCTCTCATAAAAATGGAACAACCATTATTCTCAGATTTAAAAGAGTAGCCATCTCGAATTAAACGAGATCCCGATACAATGTTCATGCTCAAAGCTGGCACTAAATAACAATTATTAAGGTTTAAAACTAATCCCGAAGGGAGATGCAGAGGCAGCGTGCCGACGGCGATCACATTGACCTTGGAACCATTCCCGACGCGCATCGTCACCTCGTCCTTTGCTAGTTTCCGCTTATTCCGCAGCCCCTGCTTTGAGTTACAACTGTGAGCAACTGCACCGGTATCAAATACCCAGGAGCTACTACGGGCACTAGTAAGGTACACATCAATTACATGTATATCACATATACCTTTTGTTTTGCCGGCCTTCTTATCCGCTAAGTACTTAGGGCAGTTCCGCTTCCAGTGACCGCTTCCCTTGCAATAAAAGCACTCAGTCTCGGGCTTGGGTCCATTCTTTGGCTTCTTCCCGACAGCTTGCTTGCCGGGCGCGGCAACCTCCTTGCCGTCCTTCTTGAAGTTCTTTTTACCCTTGCCTTTCTTGAACTTAGTGGTTTTATTGACCATCAACACTTGATGTTCCTTCCTGACTTCTACCTCTGCTGATTTCAGCATAGCAAATACTTCAGGAATGGTCTTTTCCATCCCCTGCATATTGAAGTTCATCACAAAGCTCTTGTAGCTTGGTGGAAGCGACTGGAGGATTCTGTCAATGACCGCATCATCCGGGAGATTAACTCCCAGCTGAGTCAAGCGGTTATGCAACCCAGACATAGTGAGTATGTGCTCACTGACAGAACTGTTTTCCTCCATCTTATAGCTGAAGAATTTGTCGGAGACTTCATATCTCTCGACCCGGGCATGAGCTTGGAAAACCATTTTCAGCTCTTCGAACATCTCATATGCTCCATGTCTCTCAAAACGCTTTTGGAGCCCCGGCTCTAGGCTGTAAAGCATGCCGCACTGAACGAGGGAGTAGTCATCGGAACGTGCCTGCCAAGCGTTCATAACATCTTGTTCTGCAGGGAGAACGGGTGCGTCACCAAGCGGTGCTTGTAGGACATAATCTTTCTTGGCAGCTATGAGGATGATCCTCAGGTTCCGGACCCAGTCCGTATAGTTGCTGCCATCGTCTTTCAGCTTAGTTTTCTCTAGGAACGCATTGAAGTTGAGGACTACGTTGGCCATTTGATCTACAAGACATATTGTAAAATATTTAGACTAAGTTCATGATAATTAAGTTCAACTAATCAAATTATTAGTGAACTCCCACTTAGATTAGACATCCCTCTAGTCATCTAAGTATTACATGATCCGAGTTAGCTAGACCGTGTCCGATCATCACGTGAGACGGACTAGTCAACGTCGGTGAACATCTTTATGTTGATCGTATCTTCTATACGACTCATGCTCGACCTTTCGGTCTTCTGTGTTCCGAGGCCATGTCTGTACATGCTAGGCTCATCAAGTCAACCTAAGTGTTTGCATGTGTAAATCTGTCTTACACCCATTGTATGTGAACGTCTGAATAAAACACCCGATCATCACGTGGTGTTTTGAAACAACGAACTGTCGCAACGGTGCACAGTTAGGGGGAACACTTCTTGAAATTATTGTGAGGGATCATCTTATTTACTACCGTCGTTCTAAGTAAACAAGATGCAAAACATGATAAACATCACATGCAATCAAATAATAAACGTGACATGATATGGCCAATATCACACAGCTCCTTTGATCTCCATCTTGGGGCTCCATGATCATCTTGTCACCGGATTGACACCATGATCTCCATCATCATGATCTCCATCATCGTGTCTCCATGAAGTTGCTCGCCAACTATTACTTCTACTACTATGGCTAACGCGTTTAGCAATAAAGTAAAGTAATTTACATGGCGTTTCTCGATGACACGCAGGTCATTAAAAGAATAAAGACAACTCCTATGGCTCCTGCCGGTTGTCATACTCATCGACATGCAAGTCGTGAATCCTATTACAATAGCATGAACATCTCATACATCACATATAGATCATTCATCATTCATCACAACTTTGGCCATATCATATCACAAACCACTTGCTGCAAAAACAAGTTAGACGTCCTCTAATTGTTGTTGCAAGTTTTACGTGGCTGAATTAGGGTTCTAGCAAGAACGTCTTTTTACCTACGTTAAAGCCACAACGTGATTTGTCAACTTCTATTTACCCTTCATAAGGACCCTGTTCATCGATTCCGCTCCAACTAAAGTGGGAGAGACAGACACCCGCCAGCCACCTTATGCAACTAGTGCATGTTAGTCGGTGGAACCGGTCTCACGTAAGCGTACGTGTAAGGTTGGTCCGGGCCGCTTCATCCCACAATACCGCTGAAGCAAGAAAGGACTAGTAACGGCAAGAAGGTTGACAAATCCACGCCCACAACTAATTGTGTTCTACTCGCGCAAGAAGAACTACGCATAGACCTAGCTCATGATGCCACTGTTGGGTAACGTTGCAGAAAACAAAAAATTTCCTACTCGTTTCACCAAGATCATCTAGGAGTTCATCTAGCAACGAGTGATTAGATGCATCTACATACCTTTGTAGATCGCGCACGGAAGCGTTCAAAAGAACGGTGATGATGTAGTCGTACTCGACGTGATCCAAATCACCGATGACCAGCGCCGAACGGACGGCACCTCCGCGTTCAACACACGTACGGGACGGGAGACGTCTCCTCCTTCTTGATCCAGCAAGGGGGAAGGAGAGGTTGATAAAGATCCAGCAGCACGACGGCGTGGTGGTGGATGCAGGGCGTCACAGAAGCAGGGCTTCGCCAATGCTACGAGGGAGAGACGTAACGGGGAGAGAGGGAGGCGCCAGGGGCTGGTCTGTTCAGGTATCAAGTCCCTCCTCTCCCCACTATATATATAGGGGTGCCATGGGGGGGGCGCCGGCCCTAGTAGATGAGATCTACTAGGGGGGGCGGCGGCCAAGGGGAGGTTTCCCTCCCCCCCAAGGCACCTAGGGGTGCCTTCCACCACATGGACTCTTCCATGGTGGAAACCCTAGGCGCATGGGCCTATAGGGGCTGGTGCCCTTGGCCCATCTAGGCCAAGGCGCACCCCCTACAGCCCATGTGGCCCCCCGGGACAGGTGGCCCCACCCGGTGGGCCCACGGGACCCCTCCGGTGGTCCCGGTACAATACCGATAACCCCGAAACTTGTCCCGATGCCCGAAACAGCACTTCCTATATATAATTCTTTACCTCCGGACCATTTCGGAACTCCTCGTGACGTCCGGGATCTCATCCGGGACTCCGAACAACATTCGGGTTTCTGCATATACATATCTTCATAACCCTAGCGTCACCGAACCTTAAGTGTGTAGACCCTACGGGTTCGGGAGACAAGCAGACATGACCGAGACGACTCTCCGGTCAATAACCAACAGCGGGATCTGGATACCCATGTTGGCTCCCACATGCTCCACGATGATCTCATCGGATGAACCACGATGTCGAGGATTCAATCAATCCCGTACGCTATTCCCTTTGTCTATCGATATGTTACTTGCCCGAGATTCGATCGTCGGTATCCCAATACCTCGTTCAATCTCGTTACCGGCAAGTCACTTTACTCGTACCGTAATGCATGATCCCGTGACCAGACACTTGGTCACTCTGAGCTCATTATGATGATGCATTACCGAGTGGGCCCAGTGATACCTCTTCGTCATACGGAGTGACAAATCCCAGTCTTGATCCATGTCACCCAACAGACACTTTCGGAGATACCCGTAGTCTACCTTTATAGTCACCCAGTTACGTTGTGACGTTTGGCATACCCAAAGCACTCCTACGGTATCCGGGAGTTACACGATCTCATGGTCTAAGGAAAAGATACTTTGACATTGCAAAACTCTAGCAAACGAACTATACGATCTTGTGCTATGTTTAGGATTGGGTCTCGTCCATCACATCATTCTCCCAATGATGTGATCTCGTTATCAATGACATCCAGTGTCCATAGTCAGGAAACCATGACTATCTGTTGATCAACGAGCTAGTCAACTAGAGGCTCACTAGGGACATGTTGGTGTCTGTTATTCACACATGCATTACGATTTCCGGATAACACAATTATAGCATGAATAAAGACAATTATCATGAACAAGGAAATATAATAATAATGCTTTTATTATTGCCTCTAGGGCATATTTCCAACAGCTTTGAGTTACAAATGTGAGCAACTGCACCGGTATCAAATACCCAGGAGCCACTACGGGCACTAGTAAGGTACACATCAATTACATGTATATCACATATACCTTTTGTTTTGCCGGCCTTCTTATCCGCTAAGTACTTAGGGCAGTTCCGCTTCCAGTGACCGCTCCCTTGCAATAAAAGCACTCAGTCTCGGGCTTGGGTCCATTCTTTGGCTTCTTCCCGACAGCTTGCTTGCCGAGCGCGGCAACCTCCTTGCCGTCCTTCTTGAAGTTCTTTTTACCCTTGCCTTTCTTGAACTTAGTGGTTTTATTGACCATCAACACTTGATGTTCCTTCCTGACTTCTACCTCTGCTGATTTTAGCATAGCAAATACTTCAGGAATGGTCTTTTCCATCCCCTGCATATTGAAGTTCATCACAAAGCTCTTGTAGCTTGGTGGAAGCGACTGGAGGATTCTGTCAATGACCGCATCATCCGGGAGATTAACTCCCAGCTGAGTCAAGCGGTTATGCAACCCAGACATAGTGAGTATGTGCTCACTGACAGAATTGTTTTCCTCCATCTTACAGCTGAAGAATTTGTCGGAGACTTCATATCTCTCGACCCGGGCATGAGCTTGGAAAACCATTTTCAGCTCTTCGAACATCTCATATGCTCCATGTCTCTCAAAACGCTTTTGGAGCCCCGGCTCTAGGCTGTAAAGCATGCCGCACTGAACGAGGGAGTAGTCATCGAAACGTGCCTGCCAAGCGTTCATAACATCTTGTTCTGCAGGGAGAACGGGTGCGTCACCAAGCAGTGCTTGTAGGACATAATCTTTCTTGGCAGCTATGAGGATGATCCTCAGGTTCCGGACCCAGTCCGTATAGTTGCTGCCATCGTCTTTCAGCTTAGTTTTCTCTAGGAACGCGTTGAAGTTGAGGACTACGTTGGCCATTTGATCTACAAGACATATTGCAAAGATTTTAGACTAAGTTCATGATAATTAAGTTCAACTAATCAAATTATTAGTGAACTCCCACTTAGATTAGACATCCCTCTGGTCATCTAAGTATTACATGATCCGAGTTAAACTAGACCGTGTCCGATCATCACGTGAGACGGACTAGTCAACATCGGTGAACATCTTCATGTTGATCGTATCTTCTATACGACTCATGCTCGACCTTTCGGTCTTCTGTGTTCCGAGGCCATGTCTGTACATGCTAGGCTCGTCAAGTCAACCTAAGTGTTTGCATGTGTAAATCTGTCTTACACCCGTTGTATGTGAACGTCTGAATAAAACACCCGATCATCACGTGATGTTTTGAAACAGCGAACTGTCGCAACGGTGCACAGTTAGGGGGAACACTTCTTGAAATTGGTATGAGGGATCACCTTATTTACTACCGTCGTTCTAAGTAAACAAGATGCAAAACATGATAAACATCACATGCAATCAAATAATAAACGTGACATGATATGGCCAATATCACACAGCTCCTTTGATCTCCATCTTGGGGCTCCATGATCATCTTGTCACCGGCTTGACACCATGATCTCCATCATCGTGTCTCCATGAAGTTGCTCGCCAACTATTACTTCTACTACTATGGCTAACGCGTTTAGCAATAAAGTAAAGTAATTTACATGGCGTTTCTTGATGACACGCAGGTCATATAAAAGAATAAAGACAACTCCTATGGCTCCTGCCGGTTGTCATACTCATCGACATGCAAGTCGTGAATCCTATTACAATAGAATGAACATCTCATACATCACATATAGATCATTCATCATTCATCACAACTTTGGCCATATCATATCACAAACCACTTGCTGCAAAAACAAGTTAGACGTCCTCTAATTGTTGTTGCAAGTTTTACGTGGCTGAATTAGGGTTCTAGCAAGAACGTTTTCTTACCTACGTTAAAGCCACAACGTGATTTGTCAACTTCTATTTACCCTTCATAAGGACCCTGTTCATCGATTCCGCTCCAACTAAAGTAGGAGAGACAGACACCCGCCAGCCACCTTATGCAACTAGTGCATGTTAGTCGGTGGAACCGGTCTCACGTAAGCGTACGTGTAAGGTTGGTCCGGGCCGCTTCATCCCACAATACTGCTGAAGCAAGAAAGGACTAGTAACGGCAAGAAAGTTGACAAATCTACGCCCACAACAAATTGTGTTCTACTCGCGCAAGAAGAACTACGCATAGACCTAGCTCATGATGCCACTGTTGGGTAACGTTGCAGAAAACAAAAATTTTCCTACTCATTTCACCAAGATCATCTAGGAGTTCATCTAGCAACGAGTGATTAGATGCATCTACATACCTTTGTAGATCGTGAGCGGAAGCGTTCAAAAGAACGGTGATGATGTAGTCGTACTCGACGTGATCCAAATCATCGATGACCAGCGCCGAACGGACGGCACCTCCGCGTTCAACACACGTACGGAACAGCCACGTCTCCTCCTTCTTGATCCAGCAAGGGAGGGAGGAGAGGTTGAGGGAGATGGCACCAGCAGCAGCACGACGGCGTGGTGTTGATGGAGCTGCAGTACTCCGGCAGAGCTTCGCTAAGCACTATGGAGGTTGAGGAGGTGTTGGGGAGGGAGAAGGAGGCAACCAAAGGCCGAGGCGTTCAGGTATGAAGTCCCTCCTCTCCCCCACTATATATAGGGGTGCCAAGGGGGGGTGGCCGGCCCTAGGAGATCCAATCTCCTAGGGGGTGCGGCGGCCTAGGGGGGTTTTCCTCCCCCCCAAGGCACCTAGGAGGTGCCTTACCCTCCTAGGACTCTTTCCCCCTTAAACCCTAGGCGCATGGGCCTATGTGGGGCTGGTGCCCTTGGCCCATTAGGCCAAGGCGCACCCCCTTACAGCCCATGTGGCCCCCTGGGACAGGTGGACCCACCCGGTGGACCCCCGGGACCCTTCCGGTGGTCCCGGTACAATACCGATAACCCCGAAACTTGTCCCGATGCCCGAAACAAGACTTCCCATATATAAATCTTTACCTCCGGACCATTCCGGAACTCCTCGTGACGTCCGGGATCTCATCCGGGACTCCGAACAACATTCGGATTACTGCATATACATATCCCTACAACCCTAGCATAACTGAACCTTAAGTGTGTAGACCCTACGGGTTCGGGAGACAAGCAGACATGACCGAGACGACTCTCCGGTCAATAACCAACAGCGGGATCTGGATACCCATGTTGGCTCCCACATGCTCCACGATGATCTCATCGGATGAACCACGATGTCGAGGATTCAATCAACCCCGTACGCTATTCCCTTTGTCTATCGATATGTTACTTGCCCGAGATTCGATCGTCGGTATCCCAATACCTCGTTCAATCTCGTTACCGGCAAGTCACTTTACTCGTACCGTAATGCATGATCCCGTGACCAGACACTTGGTCACTCTGAGCTCATTATGATGATGCATTACCGAGTGGGCCCAGTGATACCTCTCCGTCATACGGAGTGACAAATCCCAGTCTTGATCCATGTCACCCAACAGACACTTTCGGAGATACCCGTAGTCTACCTTTATAGTCACCCAGTTACGTTGTGACGTTTGGCATACCCAAAGCACTCCTACGGTATCCGGGAGTTACACGATCTCATGGTCTAAGGAAAAGATACTTGACATTGGAAAACTCTAGCAAACGAACTATACGATCTTGTGCTATGTTTAGGATTGGGTCTTGTCCATCACATCATTCTCCTAATGATGTGATCTCGTTATCAATGACACCCAGTGTCCATAGTCAGGAAACCATGACTATCTGTTGATCAACGAGCTAGTCAACTAGAGGCTCACTAGGGACATGTTGGTGTCTGTTATTCACACATGTATTATGATTTCCGGATAACACAATTATAGCATGAATAAAGACAATTATCATGAACAAGGAAATATAATAATAATGCTTTTATTATTGCCTCTAGGGCATATTTCCAACATTCCCAACCTGGGTAAAGTACGCCGGCGTTCGTGTCTACGCCTCATCCCGCTTCCAGGCACCGACGACGTTCTACTCGCTCCCACCATGATAAGCCATCCTTTGGCATATGTCGCACCCAACCCCCGACAACCTCAAATTTGGTTGTTTTAGCTGTGTCCTATTTGAATCGTTTTCATTTCCAATTTCCTTGATCTTTAGCAAATTATCCCTTCCCAGAAGCAGAGCTCCCGTTGTCAAAGTCAAAATAAATGCAAAAGCCACAAATACAGATGAACGCATTTTCCAACCAAAAAACAGAAGTCGGAATGAGAGAAATGATTAGAGGGGACTGAAGCTCGACAAACAGAAAAGGTGGAGTGGAAAAAATTGATTTGAATGTCTGAAGGAACAACTTGCAGTGCTAAAGATGCAGTTGAGGTACAAGAGAACCAATACAACTTGAGGTATGCCCTTAGCTAAATGCAGCAGTACAAAACAACCAAGGCTTCATGGACATGAGGCGAAAACAATCTGGTACAACAACATATTCCTAGGTTTTTTTTCCTATAAAGGGTGTTTTTTATTGACTCATAATGTAGCATTGAGGGATACAATCATAATTTATACACATCCGACCTCTGCATAACTAAGATGCACACAACCAACAAACACACGCAATAACTAACACTAGTATTAAACAGGGCTTTCATCCAAACTCAGTATACACATTAGTCCCGTTGCATCATGAACCGAGACTAATGTGAGCATTAGTCCCAGTTCAAGCGGCTAAGGCGTCCGAAAGGCATTAGTCCCGGTTTAAATGGGACATTTAGTCCCGGTTTGAGACGTCCCGGTTTGAGACACAAACCGGGACTAAAGAGTGCGATGCCCTTTAGTCCCGGTTCGTGTCTCAAACCAAG
>LT934112.1:581242401-581272039 GCA_900231445.1 Triticum turgidum subsp. durum | reverse complement strand
AAGAAAATGGTAAAAAAAACTTTAAAAATTAAGTTATGTTACTACATCTACTAGTTAGGAAAATTTAAAAACTTACATTTGGACATGTTTTGCAAAAAAAGTGTTATGAAAAAGTAAAACGGCCATATCTTTTGCATATGATGTCGAAAAAAACGCATAATATATCAAAAAATAGCAGGAAAATCCGCATCCGATTTTGACGGCCATAGGCCTGTTTGCAAATTTTTAGAATCCTCAAGTTCTGAAAAAAAGATATGCTCAAATTTCAGTTTTTTTTACTTTTTTGTTAAATCTGGTCAAATTATGGTCAAACTACCTATTCAAGAAATATTAGTGTTAATAAATAATTTTTTTTAGTTTTTTTGACTTTTGGTCAAACTGTGGTCAAACTATGGTCAAACTACTTATTCAAGAAATATTAGTGTTACTAAATAATTATTATTTTTTATATAATAGTTTCAAACTCAAACCGTGCTTAATGCTCAAGTTCAACTCCTAAGGGTTAATAGGATTGACAGCTTAGTATTGTCAGGAAAACAACAAGTGCAGACTTGGAAAGTAGGGGGAATAGAACATGAAAGTTAAGCATGCTCAGGCTAGAGTAGTGAGAGGGTGGGTGACCGGCCGGAAAGTTAGACGATTTGGAATAAGTGGTTCATAATTAAGTAGGGGTGAGGGGTGATTAGAGATTAAATTGTCAAATAATTCAGAAATTTGAAAATAAGAAAATAAATCAAAAATAAATCAAAAAATTGAGAAAAACAAAATTTCAAAAAAAATATTTTAGTCCCGGTTGATGTCACCAACCGGGACTAAAGGTGGAGCTCCAGACAGCGGCCACGTGGAGCCCCTTTAGTCCCGGTTCGTAAGCAAACCGGGACTAATGGTTTGGGCTTTAGTCTCGACCCTTTAGTCCCGGTTCCAGAACCGGGACTAAAGGCCCTCTGTAATCGAAACTAATGGCCCGTTTCCTACTAGTGCGACCACACCGCAAAAAAGCAAAGTCATATAAGACCAAAGACATGCCTATGCAGAGGAGAAAAAACCAAGCAATAAAAATAACAATTGACGATATATAGCAGTGACCATCGGCACCAACTATTTCTTGGCAACACAAGGACTACGAACAACATATGCCTAGGTACAAACCGTGACATGGGTTTTCCATTAGTAAGAAAGAGTGAAAACTGGTAAACTAAAATGAACTTCATAGCGGCCTTGGCCATGGATATTTCTTTCACTGGAGCGGTAAATCTGGCAGGCGGTGACTATGCATAACTTTTTGGCAAAGCTTGACACCAAAGAGAACTAAGGGTCTATGGGCATCTCCATGGGAATCATTGGTACAAGTACAGATATAGTTTGGTGTTCCTGGTCACTTTTTCAGCAAGATCTTGCAAGAGGTCCGCTATTTGAACCCTTCTGGTTTAGGATCATGAGACCTGAACTACAAACATAATCTCTTTTCTCGACAATAGAACGATAACCCATCACCAGTTTACCGACTTGGAAAATTGGCAATCCATCCATAACGACAACATGAAACATGTCTTTGAGCATCTTTTGCTTAGCTTGGCAGATTCTACAAGGCATCCAAGCTTCTGCCTATTTTTTCTTCTATCCAGGCAAGTCTCCTCTCAAGTTTTAGCACACTTGCATGAATAACCCTAATATCAACCTCTGCAAGGTTGGAAAATGAGTGTACCAACATGTAATAATCAGCGTGACCAACACAAACAAGATTACCAGTTATTGTTTTCTTTCTATAGTGAAGATAGCCATCTGATCTCGGGCACTTCCTTGGCGACATATAACAAAGTCCATGGTCTTATATTTCTGACTTGATACTTAGTATCCTTGATGATGATGAAGAAAAACACCTTGCGCCGACAAAAGTTCCATCCCAACCTCATTTATTCACTCCAGTTGTGGTTCACATTTCCTCCATGTGTGCTTTTGGATTCTCATCCTACAATGCAACAGATTTAGCCATCAAGTCAACAACATCACCCCAAAAGAGATGTAGCAAATCCTCAAGGTACTACATTGTACACATTTTAAGCTCAGATATGCTGCGAATAAATAGAGATTTTTTACAATTAACAATTGTTTTTCTATTTGTCTTTTAATTTATAGGATGTTTCTCAAAAAGAAAACCAGTTGTGTTTTGTTTCTATAATCATTTAAATTTTCTTTCATGCTGATTTTGTTCCTGAAATAACATTCATAGATAGAAGGTTGTTAATGGTTTGTACCCAAGGTTGAGAAATGCTACATCCAAAGATATTAGAAGTTCAAAATAAATACACTATGTGATTAGAGTAAAATAGAATACTCTATCTAAATAGCAACTTTATTGTTTTAATCTTTTAAATTTATAATATGGAAGTTCCTCAAAATAAAACAAAATATCAATCAAACCAATTGTGTTTGGTTTCTAAGATCTTCTGTGCCTTTTTTTCTGATTTTGTTCCTGAAATAGTATCCATACATAGAACCTTGTTAACTGTTTGCACTGAAGGTCCAGATCGAAAGGCACTAGGCACTAGGCGGGCGTTTTGTGTTAATTCGTGATGAATATTATTAAATACAGGATGGATAATTCCAATAAAGTTTATTTATTTTTAATACATGGTCTTTTTTAAAAAACAAGTGGATTATTGTTAGTGAAATATAAATATTTTTTACACACAATAAACATTTTTTAAAGAAAAGTCTTGTCATTTTCAATAAATTGTAAAACATTCTTGATGTATGTCAAATATTTTTCAACCAATAAATGATTCGTTAATACACAAAGAACATCTTTTAATAAGTAGCTAATATTTTTAATACATAATAAATACATTAATACATATTGAATGTTTTAATACACATGCACATTTTTAATACTCCCTCTGTTCCAATATGTAGAGCATAGATTTTTTTTGAAAAGTCAAACTTTGACCAAATTTATAGATAAACATTTATATCTGGAATACCAAATGTATAAAATACTCCCCCCGTCCAAAAATAATTATTGCTCAAACGAATGTATCTAGCACTAAAATACATTTGGATACATCAATTTGAGCGACAATTATTTCTGGACGGAGGTAGTATGAAACTACATCTTATGATGACTATAATGATATATATGTCTGGCAATCTAGATGTAAATGTTTTTCTTTAAAAAATAGGTCTAAGTTGGCGAGGTTTGACTTCTCAAAAAATCTATATGCAATACATTATGGAATGGAGGGAGTACATGACAAAACATATCGCGAAACATGGGGACCATTTTTTGGAAAGTAATTTCATAAATGGTACGGGAAAAGGAAAAAAGAAATAAAAAGAAAAAACAGGAGAAAGGAAACCCCAAAAGGGAAAAAATAAATGTATAAAAGAAAAAGGAATAGAAAAGTAAATACAAAAGAAAAATTAAGGTGAAAGAAACAGGAAAACAAGAAAAAAAAAGAGTGGGAAACGAGAGTTAAACAGAAAATATATGCACACAAACCACCCATCCCGTAGAAAACAAGAGGCAAAACCAGGGAAGCAAACCCCCATATGTTGCCCGAGCCATGACCCATGTCGAGATTGCTAGAGGCGAGTACATGGTATATCTAGCAATAAGCGAGATATTCTTTGCAAAAACAAACAGAGTTGAGAGGACCAGACACATGGAGAACTAGTGGCGATCTAGATCACCGTGGGGCGCCGCCGCCCTAGGGATCGCCGGATGCGGATCTCCTCTAGGCGACGACTCATCTTGGCGCCAGGCTGGACGGCATCAACGGCATCCGGGTCTGGATCTCGTTTTTCTTGCCTACAACCGGCAGAGGAGGAAGATGCGCCCATGGTAGACGAGGCATCGGTGACGCGATGGCGCAAGTCCGATGAGGAGCTCGCCGAAGAGTTTTGGGCGGACATCGGCTACCCGACACCAGCGTCAAGGGTGTGGGAGCGACCTTCATCTCAACGTGTAGGTGATCATGTGAGCAGGTCTGAGACTGAAGGAGTTTCACATGTGTAGAAGGATGGGGAGAAACGCATTTTGAACGGGCCAGTGAGTTCATCCACGGCGTTGGCGAAGGATGGATGAGATGCTATCGGGGTGCCGGCGATGTCTATGGTTTTGGTCAACCCTTGGATCGGCCCCATCCCACCTCCTCGGGTGTCTCCTCCTCAAAGGATTGGCGATGTCATGCCGCACGCCTGCCTTGGTGCGGTGGCGGCCTCGTCCAGGCTCAGAACACCGATGACGCCGCTGCCACAGGCGCTTGGGCGGGGATCCTCGACGGTTGAAACTCGAACGCCTGATCCATTTCTCACGGCGGGTCCAAACCCTAATCCTGGCATGGCTGATCCTGGGCGTCCGATACATATGGTTAATCTCAACCGTTGGCTTTGGCATTTGTGGAACAGGAATACGCAGGGAGGGAACCCTAATCTCTCTCGTTCTTTCGTGGTCGTCGTCTGCTCTCTGGCTATGACGCGTGATGAAGCGGCCGCGCTGATCAGCCTCGGCTCTAGCCACCACGGCCGCCCAAGCCCCACCACTTCTTAGCCGCCCGATGCTTCATCGTCTGGTGGTGCTCCGGGCTTCGCTCCTGCCGTCTTCCCGCCGGTCCTGCCGACGCAACACCTTGCACTGGTAGGGAACATGGCGACGGCGCCACATCAAGCTTATTATCAAGCACCGGTGCAGCAACATCAGCTCTATCAGATGCTTCTACTGCAGCAGTTCACAGCCAATTACCAGCAACGGTTGTACTTTCAACCTCAGGCAGCATATGTGCAGCAACATCAGCATCCCGCGACATTCTCATATCAACCGCCTGGTACACCTATGCAGCAGCAGCAAGGGTCTCCCACCGGCATGCAACCGATTGCTTTCAACACTGGTGAAAGTGCAATCATGCCCTTAATCATATTTTGATGTTGATGACAACACATATGCTAGGGACTAATCATGTTTATCAAGTATATCTCAGGATTATGTCTCAAAGACCGTGTGCATGGATCATGACTAGGGACAAAAAGCATATAACTCAAGAATGGAGATACAAGATATTGACTTCATTTATGGTTTGTTCTTGAGTATAGGGATCCCGCACTATTAAGAGGGGGTCATTGGATCTAGTGAAAAACTTGCTCAAAGCCACTTTTCCTATACCTTGCCTTCGGACGTCCGGTGTTCTATGAACGTCTGGTCCCTCTCGGTTGCTTGGACGTCCGGCCACTTCCGGTCGTCCGGTGTTCCTTTACAGTATGATTTTTACGGATGTCCGGAACTCTCCAGACGTCCGGTACTTTCACAAACAGAATCATTTTTACAGACTTCTGGACTCTCTGGTTCGTCCGTGCTCCGGATGTCCGGCCCATCTCGGGCGTCCGTGTCCTGTACACTGGGTCGTGGCTCACAGTTTCACAGCGGCCGGTCGTCCGATGACTGTCGGACGTCCGGACCTATTTGTGCCTCCGGACGTCCGATGTTCTCCGGACGTCCGACCCATCCTGTACACTTATGTTCCTCAAACGGTCACTTTTACTCACCTACTATATATATGCCTTTCCCTTCCACGGGATAGGGTTGACCACTCACTTTGAGCCTATCAAGAACACTCCTCTCTCTCTCTCATTCACCTACACCAAATCCTAGATTCCCAAGAGTTCTAGGAGAATTTGAGAGAAGTTCTCCAATCAAGTGATAGATCCACTCCTTCCCTTTCTTTGCAGCAAAGGAATTCGTGATTTGAGCAAGTTTTGAGCTTTCCCCCATCGTTCTTGTTACTCTTGGAGGTTGGAGACTCCTAGGCGGTAGGAGTCATTCGGAGAGGAATCGAACTTTGTGATTACCCTCTGAAAAGTTTGTGAGGGTTTGGAGACCACCCCAAGGTCTACCACTAGTGGTTGAGAAACGCCTCCGTGGTGTTGTCTCAAAGGGAGAATAGGGTGAGCCTTCGTGGCGTTGGTGTGCCTTCGTGGTAACATCCACCTCTCTAACGGTGACTACCTTCCCTCCAAGGAAGTGAACATCGGCATACATCCTCGTCTCCCGGAGTTGTGGTTATTCCTAACCCTAACTTTATACTTGTGGTTACTTGTCTCTTTGCACTTACGTACATCATATTATGCTTGCCTACTTACGTACTTGTGTTACTTGCTTAGTACTTAGTACTCACTTGCAATTGTTAGGCTCATCTTCATATTCCGTATTATTGCCTAAAATTGCTATGTAATAATTAAAATTTTGTAATTGTACCTATTCACCCCCCCCCCTCTAGGTCCATCTCGATCCTTTCAATTGGTATCAGAGCCTCGTGCTTTATTCTTGTGGCTTAACCGCCCTAGAGCGAGATGAACCCAGATGGGACTCCCCTGGTTGTAGATCCTAAGGATAAAGGCGAGGCTTCTTCTGAAGTCAAGTCCTTTACGTCTGAGGATCTAGAATGGGCCCTTGCTAAGAAAAAAGAGGAGCATGATGCTTCTCTTGAGGCCTTGGTCCAAATGAGATTAGCCACGTTGTCCACGGTGCTTGCACCACTCTCGGGTGGTGTGGGTTCGAGGCCAACTGTGCCTACTTCATCACTTGGTCAACAACCTCCTAGCAATGAACACGCCAGTGTTCCTTGGCTTTATGCAAGACCTCAGGTTGAGAAACCAAGATATAATCTCCAAGGCAAACCTCCTTTACTTAGCGCCACTTCTGATTTTGCTTTGTGGAGAGTTGCTATGCAGGATCATCTTCGACATGGAAACGATGAGATGCTGGAGATCATTGAGTATGGCTATCATGTGGTTGATCCAAAGAACCCCAACCAAGAGAAATATATGACAAGAACCTCAATGACACTGCAATCATGTGTATAAGGAGAGGTATGGCTGAAAAGCGAAGGAGACCATTCATAGACATCACAAGTGCCAAGGAACTATGGGAAGGTATTATAAGATCCAGGGCTGGCACCTCTACCCTCCGGAGTGCTCAATATGAAATTGCCAAGGGACAATTGCAAAACTTTTGTATGGAGAAAGGTGAAACCCCCAATCAACTCCATGAGCGTCTCATGACTCTCACTGCCGATATTGAGTCATGTGAGTGTGACAAGACACAAGATGGATTCAACATGACTAAGCGTCTCCTTGTGGATAAGTTGCTTCATGCTCTTGCCCCATATCACCATCAAATGGTGTGGGACATAAGACAACACCATACCTTCAAGGAAATGACTACAGATGACATCATATCCACCTTTCAACTATTTGAAGAGTCAAAGGCTAATGCCACAAAACATCTTGCCATGCATGGTTCCCCATCATCAAAGATCAATCTTGCATTGAAGGCCAAGCATGTATGTGAAGATGAGCAAAGTGAAGAAGAAGAAGATGATGATGATGATGAAGATGGTGATGAGATTGATTCCGACGAGGGCCCTTCATATGAAGGCATGGCTCTCTTTGTCAAGAAGTTTAGCGCGGGATATTCAAGGGAAGATTTCCAAAGAAGAAAGTAAGAAAATGCTATAACTGTGAAGAAACCAACCACTTCTCCAACGAGTGCCCTTATGAGAAGAGAGAGGATAAACCAAGGTTTCCCAAGACCTTTCCCAAGAAGAAGTTGCCAAATCCTTTGAACTCCAAGCTCAAGAAGAGAGATGGAAAAGCAATGGTTGCTCAAGAAGAATCCGATCCGGATGATGTTAGTGGTGTTGCCGGAGTTGCTCAAGACTCTCAAAACACCTTGAGGTTAGTAAACAAGAGTGGTGAGGTGGTCACCTACAACTACATGAAAGACTACAAGGGCAACGCTCACAAGTGCCTAATGGCAAAGGTTGTGGTAGAAGATGGAGAGGACCAAAGCTCTCCTGACAAGGTCAAGGTAACTCCATGATCAAATCCTCCTCTTTTCACTCCTTCTACTCCTAGTGATGAGTATCTTGATGCGGAGGATAGTTATGAGGATGATGATCTAGATGATCCTATGCTTGCTAAACTTAATAAGTTCATGTGCTCCCTCAAAGGAAAGAAGCTCACTATGTTTCGTATGCTTATGGAGATGGTGAGTAAGCACACCATCACCATTAAGGAACTCGAAACCCTCATCACCGAGGAAAAGGAAAAATGTGAAATCCTTGAGCGGAAAGTCCAATATGAGGAAGCACGAAATGATGAACTATGCTTAAAAATTGGTGCAAATATTGATGTTCATACTAAAGATCTTGCCTCCTTGAAAAAGGTTATTGACTCTTGTTAAGAGTTGATGAATGATAAAAGTAAGCTTGCGAAGTCTCATGCTTCTCTCTCTAAGGTTTGTGAGCTTCTATCCGTGTCCCTCAAGACTAAGGAAGAAGAGCTCACCCTTCTTACAAAGAGTTTTGAGACGCTCAAACTTACTTATCTTGAAACTCTAGCTAAGGCATACTCGTCCCCTATTATCAATGTTGATGCGTGTTCTACTAGCTCTAGTAGTGATCTAGCATCTATTCTTGAGGAGAATCGTTTTCTCAAGGCTCAAATTGAGAAAGGGCTCATGACATGTGCTCAAGGGCAAAAGAACCTTAATGAGGTGTTGAGCCAACACAATGAAGTGTTTGCCAAAGAGGGACTCGGGTTTGACCCAAGCTCAAGCAAGAAGAAGACGTCCTCTCAAAAGTACACCACCCCTCTAAAAGAAACTTTTGTACGAGAAGGGCACAAGGAGAAAGGTAAGGTTGTTAGTGGGAAGGTCACAAGGGTCATGCCCACTCTCAACAAGCCAAAAGAGTTCATGCCTCCATTCTATGTACTTCGTAAGACTAAGGATGGAGAAGTTTATGCAAAGTTTGTTGGTCCTTGAAATGCATTTCTCTTTTATGCTATTTGGGTCCCTAAGACCCTTGTGAGTAACTTGAGAGGTCCCATTGCAAAATGGGTGCCTCTAACCAAGTAAAAATTGTGTGTAGGTTGCCTTCTCCGGTGGAGTACAATGGGTGATTGATAGTGGATGTACCAATCATATGACCGGAGATAGCAAATTGCTCTACGATTCATGGAAGCTATTAAACCATTTATGAGCATTATGTTTGGTGGAGGATCAAAAGGACAGGTACTTGGGTTGGGAAAGGTGGCTATCACAAATGACATGTCTTTCTGTTCGTCAATTGGCTTCTGTTGGTTATGATACACTATTTGGACTAACGGATGTGAAAGTCTTTAAGAGAGATACTCTCAAAGTGGCCTTTGTTGGAGAGTTGGATGGCAACCTTTACACGGTTGATTTCTCGAAAGAGAGTACATTCCATGCAACTTGTCTAATGGCCAAGGCCGACAAGGGGTGGCTATGGCATCGCCGGCTAGCCCATGTCGGCATGAGGAATCTTTAAGATCTCTTAAAGGGTAATCACATCCTTGGACTAACAAATGTCTCTTTTGAGAAAGATCGTGTGTGTAGTGCATGCATAGCCGGGAAGCAACATCAATCAAAGCACCCACCCAAGAACATTGTGTCTACTTCGAGGCCTTTGGAGCTTCTTCATGTGGACCTCTTTGGGCCTCCTTCATGGGATAGTCTTGGTGGGAAATAGTATGGACTTGTCATTGTTGATGATTACTCAAGATATACATGGGTGTTTTTCCTCAAGTCCAAGGACGAGACGAAGATCACCTTCATTGATTTTGCCAAGCAAGCACAATGCAAGTTTGACAAAGAAATCTTGGCAATAAGAAGTGACAATGGATCTGAGTTCAAAAACTATACCTTGGAAGAATTCCTTAGTGATGAAGGGATTGTGCATCAATATTCAGCTCCATATACTCCTCAGCAAAATGGTGTAGCCGAAAGGAAGAACCGTACCCTTGTGGAGATGGCAAGGTCCATGTTGGATGAATACAAGTCACCACATAGCTTTTGGGCCGAAGCTGTCAACAGTGCATGCCATGCATCAAACCGGCTCTTCCTCCGCACTATATTGGAAAAGACTCCATATGAGCTCCTAACTGGGAACAAACCAAATGTCAAGTACTTTCGTGTATTTGGGTGCAAATGTTTTATCCTCAACAAAAGAGAACGGTTAGGAAAATTTCAATCCAAAACAATTGAGGGCATATTCGTTGGCTATGGATCAAACTCTCACGCATATAGAGTCTACAACAAATCCAATGGATGTGTTGTAGAAACTTGTGACGTGGTGTTTGATAAATTTAATGGCTCCCATGGGGAGCAAGTTGATCTAACTGATGTAGGTGAAGAAGATTCCTCTCAAGATATTTTAACCATGGGTGTTGGTGCACTTCTTCCAATGGAACAAGAACCTCATGATGATGAAGAAGAAGAGGGAAGTCTCACACATCATCAAACTACTTCAACACCCATACCATCACAAACTCCTATTGTTCAACCGATGCCCTCAGTCCAAGTACAAGAAGATGATCAAGTTCCTCTTTATGAGAATCTTCAAGAACAAGATCGTCATCAAGGGCAAGAACAAGAAAGTCAAATCATTGATGATGAACCTCAACAAATGCAACATGTGCACGAAGATCTTCCACCACACATTAATGATCCGTATGTTAAGGACGTGGATGATGGACATGAAGTTGAACCTTGCGAAACCTTAACCTCCATCATGCCTCGTGTGGCCGGTCGTGTTGATGTTGATAAAATCCTCACCGGCATATCGGAAGGTAGAGTCACTCGTAAACAATTGACTAACTTTTGTGCTCACTTCTCGTTTGTGTCTAGTGTTGAACCTCTCAAGGTACAAGATGCATTGATGGACAATGATTGGCTCGTTGCTATGCAAGAAGAGTTGAACAGTTTTGAACGCAACCAAGTGTGGTCATTAGTCAAGAGACCAACTACGGAACACAATGTCATTGGAACAAAATGGATTTTCAAGAACAAGCAAGATGATAATGGTATAATCATCTGCAACAAGGCAAGGTTAGTGGCTCAAGGGTACTCACAAGTTGGAGGTTTGGACATTGGTGAGACCTTTGCCCCTGTTGCCCGTCTTGAATCCATTCACATCTTACTTGCTTATGCTGCTTTCAATGGATTTACATTGCATCAAATGGATGTGAAGAGTGCTTTCCTTAACGGTCCTCTACAAGAAGAAGTATATGTGTCACAACCACCTGGGTTCGTTGATCCCGATCACAAAGACTATGTGTATAAACTTCATAAGGCTCTGTATGGCCTCAAACAAGCACCTCGTGCTTGGTATGATCATCTTAAGAAGTTTTTACTCGATGATGGCTTTGTGAGAGGGGTGATCGATCCCACTCTTTTTACTAAGAGGGACAAGGGTGATTTGATCTGATGCCAAATCTATGTAGATGATATAATTTTTGGTCCTCCTAACATTCATTTGTGCAAGAAGTTTGCAGACTCCATGACCAAGAATTTTGAAATGTCACTCAATACGGATTTGAAGTTCTTTCTTGGATTTCAAATTCAACAATTTCAAGAAGGAATTTTCTTGTCTCAAGCAAAATATCTCAAGGATATCCTAGAAAAGTTTGGCATGACTGATGCTAGTCCATGTAAGACACCCATGCCAACCAAAATTGTACTCACTGAAGACACCAACGGTATCCCTTTTGACCCATCTAAATACCGCTCTATGATTGGTTCATTGCTTTATCTTTGTGCATCTAGACCAGACATCATGTTTAGTGTATGCATGTGTGCTAGATTTCAAGCTTCCCCTAGGGAAAGTCATCATAAGGCGGTTAAGCATATTCTTAGATACCTTGTTCACACCCCAAAGTTGGGTCTATGGTACCCCAAGGATGCTAAGTTTGATCTCATTGGGTATACGGATGCGGATTCGGCTGGAGACAAGGTGGATCGTAAGTCCACATCTGGTGCATGTCAGTTTCTTGGACGATCCTTGGTAAGTTGGTCCTCGAAGAAGCAAAATTGTATTGCTCTCTCTACCGTAGAAGCTGAATACATTGCTGCCGCTAGTTGTGCAACTCAGTTGTTATGGATGAGGCAAACTTTGAAGGATTACGGTATCACCTATAGACATGTTCCTCTTCTGTGTGATAATGAAAGTGCCATCAATATCGCTGAGAACCCCAAAGATCATCTCCGCACCAAACACATTGATATTAGGTATCATTTCTTGAGAGATCATGTTGAAAAGGGTGATATTCACATTGATCACATTGGCACAGATTTTCAACTAGTCGATATCTTCACCAAACCTTTAGATGAAGCAAGGTTTTGTCGACTTAGGCGTGAACTTGGTATCTTGGAGCTTGACAATATTATGTGAAATCTAGTACCCATTCATGCATGAACCTAATGTCTTGTCATGATGTAGGCATATATTTAGGGGGAGGCATTCAATTCATGAATATTCTCACCCTATTTAATGCATAAAAAGAACCAACACTCTCAAAGTTACCATGGTTCTAAAACTATGGTGCTTTAACATGGTGGAGTAGTGACTATGCACTCAAAGTTCAAATCTTTCTGTGTCATGTCGCGTCTACTCATACATGGTGGCATTAGCTACCGCTTGTATCACTCGACCATTATTGGAATAGTGTATGGCTATTATTGATTGGGGTAGGGTATTAGTTACTAAATAAATAAATTTTTACTATGGAGGGTAATTGTCTTCTCCTCATCATGATCAGCAGCACATACACTTACACCTTGCCTCTTGTCAAAATTCTGGCGTCGGACGTCCGTAGGTTCCGGACGTCCATGTGGTTCTTCAATGCCGGTCGTCCGTAGGAATCCGGACATCCATAAATTCTTCTCTGGTTAGCATTGCCCGGTCGTCCGGCCTATCCGGACGTCCGTGAAATCCTCTCTGGTTCCCTTAGTTGGCCTAAACGCCGAAACGACGGACGTCTGTAAGACTTCGGACGTCCGTAATAAACTTTCTGGTACAATCTGACCGGACGTCCGAGGTCGTTGGTCGTCCGTAAAATCATCTATGTTATCTTTTATTCTTTTCCTGGCCCCGACTCTGTTATCTTTTATTCTTTTCCTGCTCATTTTGTCACTGCCCTTGGATTTCCCGACACTGGGTTCAAAATCCACAAGGATGACCCCAACCATAGGCCCAAGGGCATTGCGGTCTGTGCGGATCTTCTTCGACCTATGTCAACTTTGTCTGCCACTGAAAAACAAAAGGGTCTAAACCAAGTCTCCATTTGGCGCTTTCCATTCAACATCATTTATCAGTGTATCATCCGCACCATCTATCCCAAGATGGGTGACAAGGGCTCCTGCAGTAGCTATTGCATTGATCTCATGCATCGCCTCTTCACATCTCCTAAAGGGAAGATCAATGTTCCACACTTTCTATGGCATGAGATCCTTCTTGCTAGCTTCCAACACAAGAGGGCTTTTCCTCATGTGCCCTTTATTCAGGCTTTTATTGAGAGCGTAGCTCCCTTTCCCGTTGCCCGCACTCATGTACATGAGCAATGGGTCATTCCCGCTCACATGGCGGCTGATCATGTTCCTCCTCCTCCCGCTACTGCTAGTCGCACTGCCGCTAGTGTTCCTTCTCATGCTGCCCATCCTCCTTCCAATTCTGCACCTTTTGGGCGCATTGCTCATTTTCTTGGGAAGGCTCACTCTGCCATGATGAAGATGTTCACCTTCCATTGTTCCCAACACCACAATGTTGTCACTCGCATGGTAACTTCCAAGAACGCTCTGAAGGCTCGTCTGAGAGACTCAGGAATGTATGATGTAAGTGACGATGAGCGTCTTCCTAACGCACCCCCTTCTAACTTCGGTTTTCCCTCCAGTCTTGAGTGGGCTGATTTCTTCGACGAGGCTGGTGGCAGTGGTGTTCATGATGATGAGGAGGAGGATGATCTCTGATGCTCTTATGTTTCCCCCCTATTCTCTATTTTTGGATATTTGATGCCAAGGGGGAGTAGGCTCTATATGCATGTTCTTCTAGCTCATTATGTAATCAAACTTATTGTTATGATTGTGTTTTAGCTTGTACTGAACCTATGTTATGAGTTTGTTGAGTCTGAGATTTGGTGAATCTATATGTGATGAATCTATATGAAGTTTAACTCTTGATTATCATGTGTATGAGATTTTGTTATATTGGGGGCATCATTTTGAGGGGGAGCCCTCGTCATGTTTTTAGTATCTATGGTATCACTTTGAGGGGCAGCTCACTCGTTACTCATTCTTGATTATTGTTATTGAGCTCCACAACAAATACTTTCGATTACTATTATAAGTATGCATATGAGTTGTCATCAACTACCAAAAAGGGGGAGATTGAAAGTGCAATCATGCCCTTAATCATATTTTGATGTTGATGACAACACATATGCTAGGGACTAATCATGTTTATCAAGTATATCTCAGGATTATGTCTCAAAGACCGTGTGCATGGATCATGACTAGGGACAAAAAGCATATAACTCAAGAATGGAGATACAAGATATTGACTTCATTTATGGTTTGTTCTTGAGTATAGGGATCCCGCACTATTAAGAGGGGGTCGTTGGATCTAGTGAAAAACTTGCTCAAAGCCACTTTTCCTATACCTTGCCTTCGGACGTCCGGTGTTCTATGAACGTCTGGTCCCTCTAAGTTGCTTGGACGTCCGGCCACTTCCGGTCGTCCGGTGTTCCTTTACAGTATGATTTTTACGGATGTCCGGAACTCTCCGGACGTCCGGTACTTTCACAAACAGAATCATTTTTACGGACTTCTGGACTCTCCGGTCGTCCGTGCTCCGGATGTCTGGCCCATCTTGGGCGTCCGTGTCCTGTACACTGGGTCGTGGCTCACAGTTTCACAGCGGCCGGTCGTCCGATGACTGTCGGACGTCCGAACCTATTTGTGCCTCCGGACATCCGATGTTCTCCGGACCTCCGACCCATCCTGTACACTTATGTTCCTCAAACGGTCACTTTTACTCACCTACTATATATATGCCTTTCCCTTCCACGGGATAGGGTTGACCACTCACTTTGAGCCTATCAAGAACACTCCTCTCTCTCTCATTCACCTACACCAAATCCTAGATTCCCAAGAGTTCTAGGAGAATTTGAGAGAAGTTCTCCAATCAAGTGATAGATCCACTCCTTCCCTTTCTTTGCAGCAAAGGAATTCGTGATTTGAGCAAGTTTTGAGCTTTCCCCCATCGTTCTTGTTACTCTTGGAGGTTGGAGACTCCTAGGCGGTAGGAGTCATTCGGAGAGGAATCGAACTTTGTGATTACCCTCTGAAAAGTTTGTGAGGGTTTGGAGACCACCCCAAGGTCTACCACTAGTGGTTGAGAAACGCCTCCGTGGTGTTGTCTCAAAGGGAGAATAGGGTGAGCCTTCGTGGCGTTGGTGTGCCTTCATGGTAACATCCACCTCTCTAACGGTGACTAGCTTCCCTCCAAGGAAGTGAACATTGGCATACATCCTCGTCTCCCGGAGTTTTGGTTATTCCTAACCTTAACATTCTACTTGTGGTTACTTGTCTCTTTGCACTTACGTACATCATATTGTGCTTGCCTACTTACGTACTTGTGTTACTTGCTTAGTACTTAGTACTCACTTGCAATTGTTAGGCTCATCTTCATATTCCGTATTATTGCCTAAAATTGCTAAGTAATAATTAAAATTTTGTAATTGTACCTATTCACACCCCCCCCCTCTAGGTCCATCTCGATCCTTTCAACTGGGCCGACGTACAATGCGGCTGCTGGGCCGTCAGCTAATGCTCGCCCTCGCAAGCCGAAGAGTGCCAAGGGAGGACGCCCCAAATACCAGCAGGGGGCAACGCCTCCTACTGTCGTTGTTTGCCACCCCCGCCTTGTCTTCGCAAGGGCAGTAGGGGGTGTCTGCAACAACTATAATAGCAGTCCATGGTCAGATAGTACCGACTCAGACTCAGCCTCACCTTCCGGTTCAATCTGCAGGGTCTGCTAGTGTGGTTATGGTGTCTAAAAAGTTGTGGTGCACCAAATGTCCGTCTGCGGGACACCTGGCTAAAGAATGCGAGACACAACGATATTTTTTCATATGTAACAAGTTGAACCATCCGATGACCTTACGCCGATGCCCTGCACTTAAGATGTCGAAGCCGGTGGTGATGCTTTGTGGCTATGGTACTGAGAACATGGCCTTCTTTCATATGCCTGACAATGTCTGTAGGGAGGATCTTGCTCCACAGATTTCTCCAATGGCACTAGTCATGATCCCTGGTGGCTCTATCACTTCCAGCATTGTGGAGGCCAAGGTTGCCAAGATTGTGCAATATCAGCATCAGTGGGCCTTGGAGGCTATACCACATGACCAGAATGCTTTTCTCATGTCTTTCCCTAGTGATGAGGTGCTTCTGAGAGTAACTAGGTTTACGGTTTTCATCAAATCGCACAATGTCACTTTGGAGTTCAAGGCCTGGCAGTCAGAGGAGATATCGCACCATTTCAAGTTGATCCCTATTTGGGTGCATGTTCACGGGGTGCTCCATGCGCTTCGCCACTTCTTGGGTCTTTGGGCAGTAGGTTCGGTCATTGGCGCCATGCTGGATGTGGACCTACTTTGTTTGCAGTGCAGGGGCATTGTTCGCATACATGTGGGTGTGCTCAACCTCGATGCTTTCAAGAGGAGCACAATTAATTCCCTTTTGTCTGGCGTGGTTGTTCAGAAGAAGGGATGTGGGTTTCATAGTCTGGAAGAATCAGATTTCCGTGTTGATGTTGACTTCGTGCCTCACATTTGGGAGCACGATGATGATCCTGAGAGCGACAAGGGACATGACAAAGAGGACTCTACAAGGGCTAATGATACAAGCAAGAGGCCCAAAGCGTCGTCATCGTCTAACACCACGTCAGCTACTACGAACACGGGTGGAGTGGTACCTATGCAGATTGCCACAGTCACACTTGCTCCCTCTGGGCCTTCGGCGCCGGGGAAATTCATTGCCGTTACACCTCCGAACCCTCATCAACGTACTTCTTCCATTCCTAGTTCGTAGACTTCTTAGGGGTCTCTGTCGTTGGGAAAACCGACTACGACTCCAGCGCACTTGGCTCCAAGGAACACCTCTACGTCGGCCTATGCTCCTGAGCCGGCTCTTCAATCGCCACCTTCTCCGGCGTTACCTTCGGTTCGGCTTCATGGTGATGAGACGCTTCCATCACAGGAGAGGAGCGCATCACCGGAGGGCGCTGCGGTGGACGTACCGCCACTTACTTTGTTTGGTCAGCAGTCTCCTTCTCAACAGGGGGTGATCTTCTCCCCGTCTGTGCGGGCTGATCATGAGCTGGCGATGGCAGAGCTGCGGGCTCTGTCTTCTGTGCCATCATCACCAGGAGGGGCGTCGGCTTCTGGGGCGATTGCAGCGGAGGAGGGTGAGGTGCAGCCCACACGATCTTCGACATCATCGTTGGACCCATCTACGCCGCCTTTCAGGGTCTCCGGGACACTTGCTGCTGCGGAATCCACACCCACACCTCTCAGACACAGCGGCCGCCACCTCGTTAGTGCTGACGGCGCATCAGCTACCGATGAGGACTCCTTGCTGAAGGCAATGCGCAGAACGGCCTCTCTCAACCTCGACTTTGAAGGTACCTCTGCTCACAAATCTTTTCTGTCTTTTGATAAAGCCAAAGTTTCTTCAAATATTGCTAGTCTTGGTATTTCATTAGGACGAAATGAAAATGCGGTAGATTTTTCTGTTAAGGCTCTTAAGCAAGTGGAGTTTGACCGGCTTACGGTTGCTCCAAAGTCGCCTATGTATGTGGACCCCTTAGTGTTAGATGAGGAGGATGACGAGTCTGATGTCAACCATGAAGGCAAGCTCCTTTCCCATCTGATTAAAGATACAAATGAAGTAGACTTGGATGATACCACGCGTGAAACTATGCTACGTGAGCTCATCGCGTCGGTACGACAGAACAAGTCTAATTAAGTAAACAAAAAGGTACGTCCAACTAAGAAGGCAAATGTCTCTAAACAAAAAAAGGTTCATCATGAGAGGAATATTTTGGAATAGCAGAGGTCTTGGTGACTTGGCTAAGCATAAACATATTTCCAATTGTGTTAGGGATCATGCCCTTGACTTTGTGGCCATCTCTGAGTGTGGCAAACGTGACTTTCCAACACGTGATCTTGACCACTTTTCATGTGGTTATGATTATGAATGGCATATTCTACCACCTTCTGGGAGTTCTGGGGGTATTCTGCTTGGTATACACTCCACATACTTGGAACTTCTATCTACATGAAGGGGAATATCATATCAAATTCCACCTTCGAAATAAATCCGACAACTTCATTTGGAGCTTAGTGGCTATTTATGGCGCCGCTCAAGAGGAGTTCAAGTCGGCCTTTCTCAAAGAATTGGTCAATACCTGCTGAGAGAATCCCCATCCCATGTTAATCGGGGGGATTTCAATATCCTTCGATATCAGCAGGAAAAAAACAATGACCGGTTTGATACTAGATGGCCGTTTCTTTTTAATGCTGTTATTGACAGTCTCGATTTGCAGGAATTCGGTATGTCTGGTCGCTAATATACCTGGGCCAATAACAGAGCAAACCCAACCTTTGAAAAACTTGATCGTGTACTAGTTACCACCGACTAAGAATTTAAATATCCCTTAGCTTCGGTACGGGCACCAGAAAGAATCGAGGCCTTATCGGATCACGCTCTATAGCTTACCTATTTCGATGAGGCAGCTCCAAGTGCAAATTGCCATCAGTTCAAATTTGAACTGGGATGGCTCACTAGAGAGAGTTTTAACGAGCTAGTTAAAAAAGTGTGGCAACGCCAACCTCGTGGTAACACGCCAATTCAACGATGCAATAATCATATTCGTGCTCTGCACCGATTCCTTCATGGTTGGGCTAAACACACTGCGGGTATCTATAAGACAGAGAAGTTGCGACTCTCTACCTTAATTGATACTCTCGATAAAATCGCGGAGGCGAGGCCTCTTTCTGCCATGAAGATTGAGCAAAGAAGTCATCTCAATGAGCAGCTAGCCCCCCTCTTATGAGAGGAGGAAATTAAATGGTACCAGTAGTGTAAGGCGGACTCGCTCGTCCTAGGTGATGATAATACGAAATACTTTCAAATGTTGGCCAATGGCAGACATAGAAAGAAATGTATCATCGCTCTAGGTCAGGAGGAGGGTCAGATCAAGGGGGACGCAACACTAAAAAACTTCATTACAAAGTATTACAAAGAAATTTTTGGACCATCAACTGATACAACTCTTGAGATGGATGAGTCTATTAGTCATGACATTCATCAAGTTTCAGCTGCGGAATATGAATTCCTAACCTCTCCATCTGAGGAGGAAATTCGTATTGCGGTGTTTCAGATGGAACACAACAAGTCTCCGGATCTGGATGGTTTTCCGGCGGAGTTCTATCAATGTTTTTGGGAAATGATTAAGTCAGACTTAGTTCAGTTGTTTAATGAACTGCATGCTCACCAGCTTGACATCTCCCGCTTAAACTTTGGGGAAATCATTCTTCTACCTAAGACTAAAGATGCTAGTCGGATTCAACAATATACACCGATTTGCCTACTAAACGTAAGCTTTAAAATCTTTACGAAGGTTGCGACTAATCGGCTGAACGGGGTGGCTGACCATGTAGTCAAACCCACCCAAACAGCTTGAATGCAAGGACGGAACATATTAGATGGTGTTGTTGTTCTGCATGAAACTATACACGAGCTTCATCATAAAAAGTTGAATGGTGTTATATTTAAAATCGACTTCGAAAAAGCTTATGATAAAGTGAAATGTCCCTTTCTGTTGCAAACATTACGCATGAAGAGGTTTTCCAATACATGGTGTCGATGGGTAGAGAGTTTCGTGTCTGGAGGCAGTGTGGCCATCAAGGTAAATGATGATGTGGGCAATTACTTTCAGACTAGGAAGGGGCTTCGTCAAGGGGACCCCGCATCCCCCATTTTGTTTAACATTGTGCCTGAAATGCTAGCTATCCTTGTTGAGAGGGCCAAGATAGCTGGACAAGTCACCGATGTCATACCTCATTTGGTAGAAGAAGGACTATCTATTTTACAATATACGGATGATACCATTCTATTCTTGGATCATGATTTAGAAAAAAGCCAGAAACCTTAAATTGTTGTTATGTGCTTTTGAGGAACTCTCTGGTCTCAAAATTAATTTTGATAAGAGTAAACTCTTCTGTTTCGGTGAGGTCGCAGAAGTAGCACCTGATTATGCTGAAATCTTTGGATGTTAGCTCAGGCAATTTCCGATTTGTTACCTGGGCATCCCCATTCATTATCGGCGCTTGACTATAGCTGAATGGAAGCATGTAGAAGAGAGACTGGAGAAACGCCTGGCCAGTTGGAAGGCCAAACTCTTGTCCTATGGGGGTCGATTAATTTTGATCAACTTGGTCCTCACCAATATGGTTCTTTACATGTTATCATTCTTCCATCTTCCAAAAGGAGTGCTTCAACACCTAGTACTTTAGATTAAGATTTTTTTGGCAGAGTGATAATGAAACCAAGAAATATCGTCTGGCTAGGTGGAATGTATTATGTCGACCTAAAAGCCAAGGGGGTCTTGGAATCCAGGACCTTGAGATCAAAAACATCGCACTTCTCAGCAAATGGGTGTATAAACTACTCATTGAGAATGGTGTTTGGCAGGAAATCATTTGTAATAAATACATGGGTTCCAAAGCAATATCTCAAGAGTACTGGAAACCTGGCGATTCTCATTTTTGGAGTGGGGTGAGGAAAGCTAAAGAATTCTTTTTTGAATTTGGAACGTTCTCGGTCAGGGACGACTCCCAAGTCCGTTTCTAGGAAGATACCTAGTTGGGGACCAATCCGCTTAGTGTGCAATACCCAAGCTTGTACCGGATTGTTAGACATAAGTTTGTCACGATCAAACAAGCTTTGGGTCAGGAAAATCTTGTTATTTTCTTTTCGTAGTGATCTTCTAGGACCTCGTCTGGCAGCCTGGAATGAATTGCTCAGCCGTCTGGGGGCCATCCAGTTGTCGGAGGAACCGAATATCTTTAGATGGAAATTGCATCAGAATGGCAAGTTTTCAGTCAAGTCCATGTATGATGCACTGGTCCATAATGAGGTTTCGATTGATAACAGGAAATTGGGAAGCTCAAAATCCCTCTAAAAGTGAAGATATTCCTCTGGTTTCTCAATAGAGGGGGTGATCTTAACTAGGGATAATTTGGCACGACACAACTGACAAGGGTGCAAAATATGTTTTTCTGCCATCATGACGAGTCCATTAAACACTTATTTTTTAGTGCAAGTTTGCTCGGTCTATATGGGCCATTGTTCAAATAGCTTCGAATATTTATCCCCCCACATAGTGCATGGAACATGTTCGGCAATTGGTTGAGGGGAATAGATAAACAATTTCCTGCACACATTCTAGTGGGGGCGGCTATCTTATGTTGGGCTCTGTGGCTCACCACGAATGACATAGTTTTAAACCATAAATATGTTTCATCTCCTATGCAGGTTATTCATATATGTTCGTGATGGCTTTGTATGTGGTCTATCCTGCAGAGGGCGGAGGACAGAGACCTTTTTAAGTTGGCGTCTACTCGGCTGGAGTGTTCAGCCAGGGAGGTTTTCTACCCCCATGGATGGTTGTGTGATCTTCGGATAGGATCGGCCACATCTTAGGCTGCCTTTTTCTTCTTTTTGTCGTACTGGCTATTTGAGCCTTTTCCTTTTCCTTTTCGGTTTTTGGACTTGTTGGTTGCGTGCATCTAGTTATGCAGAGGCCGGGCGTTCTACGATGCAATTGTATCAACTCGATATTTCAATTCAATGAAAAGCCCTTTATCAGAAAAAAAAAACAAATGAGAACCGCTACCAATATATAACAGAGCAGCTCCAGGCCTCTTTATGCATTAAAGCCATGACAAGATCGATGTACTTTAGCTATGATGCTGCCTTCGTTGCATCTGAATTCCAACTACCATCTTGTTTCCCGATCGATGAAGTCCACTCTCCGAACCAACTCACATAGTCTTCTTTTAAGAGCATCTCCAATGGACCACGAAGACAGGAAGGGGGGGCAGGGTGTACTGAACGATTTTTACTAGGCATGATCCCCACAATGATGCAACCTCAACCCCTCTTAATAGCGCGACTTTCTTAAGATTTAAATAAACCAGAAAATATTTCGAGTCCTTCGACAAACCGGCACATTTTGGGGCGGGGGGGAGGGGTGAACCATCTCGTTACTTTTCATCAAGGAACCAATGTCGTCAAATAAATTTGATAAACGTTGTTAGTCCTACTAAACATACCATCATCACAACAAAATATAGTTAGGGTCTATATGCACTCTCAAAACTGTTTAACTTCCTTCTTTTAGTTAGATGCACACAACTAAGAAATATATTAAGATAAATACATGTACATATTGATGGGTTTTGTGTATTAATAACAACCACTTGGCTGGTTTTGTGTCTACGAACTCATAGCTTTTTCAGTGAACAAATATATATCGCTTTGGCGGCTCAACATTCTTATGGGCCAACCAAGGTGAGCGCCACAACATTAACACATGCAATAGACATTGCATAGCAGCGTCTGGTTGTGCCTGGGTGAGCTATATCTTGCTTACTGCGAGACAAATCGTTGTGTGTTCGGTGAGTGGGCCGACTGGTTTAAGCGGATTTCAAAACTCTCCATGGGAGGCCTGGATTAGTTTTAGGAACCTTTTGGTTGGTTTTTTGTCCTTTTTTCTCCCTTTCTATGTTTTTTTCTAATGGTTTTCATTGGTTTTCTTTTATTATATATATTTTTGTTTTCTTCATTTTTCCTTTTTCCAAATATATGTCGACTTTTGGTCAATGTACATTGAACATTTTCACTACATAGGTTGAACATTCTTCACATACTCCTTGATTTTTTTAAATCTGCATTAATTTTTTTTCTGTTTGATTTGTTCTGTTTTTCTCCTTTTTGTTTTTATGTATTTATTTTTATTTTCAGATTTTTTATCAAAGGTGTCTTGCGTTTCCCCTCAATATATACATATATCACATCAACAATTATATTTAGATGGCTATGCATATACCGAAGAATTAATCCAATGAAGAAAATCTCGAGATAGAATGAAACTTCTAAACTATTCTCTATCTTTTCTTTCTTGAACGGGAATTTGTAAACTACTATCTGATCTTCAAAACGAACAAAACTTTCAACAGGGAAAAACAAAGAAAAAAATGAAACGAGAGAAGCAGAGAAATGATAATACGATGGAGGGCTTGGACTGGGTCGGCCTGCTACGTGTTGGGTTCAGCTGCAGGTCCAATACACATAGACTGAAGGCGCAATGCCCGCAAAAATTCATATTAATCAATCTCTAGACGTCCGCATCAAGACGATGGGGGTAAGAGGGAAGCTATTCTCTTAAGATACAGTCATATAGAAGACATGTCTAAGATTCAGTTCGCAATTAGTGAATTTTATATTTTATAATTTGTTTTCATTCTGAGATCAGGGAGTTACAGTTGGCGCAAAATGTAAAAGAGAAAGGGGCAAGGGGGATACTTATAAGTTTTTAACATTACGTGTGAAACGTTTTACTGAGATTATTACCTGTTATTTTCTCCAGTGGTAACTTTGTAAAAAATACAAACTTTGTTTTCTGAAAATTGTATTTTTTGTATTGATACATGAAGGGCAGCATCGACTTGATTATTTATTATCCGGCAATTTTTGCCCTCTTGTGTGACAAGCATTCTTCTACAGTAGCATCTTGATTTCTCAGTCCAAAAGTAGTTCTGGTATCTCATTTGCCTAATTGTTTCTCAGGTCTGTTAGGTACATCTGAATATCCAAAGTTTAGTTCGGTTGTCATGAAAGATTTTGTCATTTGCCTTGCCATGTTTGTCTGAAAGCAATTTAGGAGTATCTAATTTAGTATATTGTCATAGGTTTAAACGGACAGAAGGTACAATTTATAAGATAGATTGTCTCTGAAGCAAAGGCAACATACACAAGATGGATTGCAGCCATGGATACACAAGAGAAGATGATTGAAAGGATTGCATCTTTAGCCATTCCGGACATAAATCAGAGATAAGAATACAGCCCCTACTGGCTTGCTCATCGAACTGATGAAACAGCCACTACAGACTAGGCAATTACATACAGGACCCAACCAGCCAAAACACCTCATCCTGTCACGATAGTAGTCTATGGGGGCGGCTACTCCTTGGTGGCGGCGGTCTTCTTCTTGGGGGACTTGGTGGAGATCTCTTCTTGGGCGACTTGGCCTCCTTCTCGGCGGCGGCGGGGGACTTCTTGGGGAGCAGCACGGAGTTGATGTTGGGGATCACGCCGCCGTGGGCGATGGTGACGCCGGCGAGCAGCCTGCCAAGCTCCTGATCGTTGCGGACGGCGAGCAGCAGGTGGCGCGGGATGATGCGGGTCTTCTTGTTGTCCTTGGCCGCGTTGCCCGCAAGCTCCAACACCTGCGATTCAGCCAAGAACCAGATCAGACCGTCGAACAGGGCAAGAACAGAGTAACAGAGGCTCGAGGAGGGGAGAGATCGGCGCATACCTCAGCGGCGAGGTACTCGAGGACGGCGGCGAGGTAGACGGGGGCGCCGGAGCCGACGCGCTGGGCGTAGCGGCCCTTCTTGAGGTAGCGCCCGATGCGGCCGACGGGGAACTGAAGCCCGGCCTTGACGGAGCGGGTCACCGCCTTCTTCCTGTCTCCGCCCTTCCTTCCGGCCATCTTGCTTGCTGCTTCTCCGGCGAGCTGGAAACTACTCGAGATGCGTGGGCGGCGGTGCGGAATCGGAATGCGCGCTGCTCTGTGTTTGTGGATTGGTACGCCAGCGAGGCCGCGGCTTTTATTGGGAGGTGCAAGCTTCAGCGGGACGGCGGCAGGGGGGAGCGATCCGCGTGACGCAGTGTGCCAGCCGTTGGATCTGCGGGGAGTGGGCGGTGGGGATTTGTTTCGGGGGTGGCGATCCGTGGGACGGTAGGATTGGCCAATCAGAGCGCGGGGATTTGCATCACGAAGGGATTTTGCTTCAATTAACACCTGGTTTTCTTTTTGTGCATCATTTAGGCTTTTTCCCCACTTTATCTTGCACCTAATTGGTTTTTCACTTAGATATATCTATTTATGGATGTATGTATATCGTTGTTTTACTACTATTTAAGTTTCTATTGAATGCATGTACAAAGCCTTCAGACTGGATAAAGAGGATACGGAATAATGTTAACTAGAGGTCCAGGATCACAATCTAAAGTAAGACTTGCTACCGAAGGAACATGACAAAAATTGTTTTGATGTATATTTACCTTCGGTACAACCTTTTAGATATGAGATGGTGTCTCGGTCCATATATACTTCTTTATTAACCACCGATATAGGTGTAGCAAGTCCATTTACAATATAGACATGCGGTGAGTCCCATATTGTTTAACTTGATACTCGTCTTATGCTTAGTTGAAAGTGATTCTCCCTTCTCTTTGGCCTTCCGCTTGAAATAAGCTTCTCTCTGGTTAGTGGGTGGAGTGGCTTTCTTCATAATTGCCTCTACCATGCGAATTGCTTTATATTCCCTGGTATGCTTTACAAACCCTTCATCTGGTAATGCCAAAAACTTGAAATAATCTTTCAAGATGTGGAAAGAGGGGTCATTTCCAATATTAAACTCATGACAGAGATTTTTCATCTCCTTCGGTCAAAAGAAGAATTTAATACTATCATAACTAGGATAAATCTTTGTCTTCTCTTTTGAACATAGGTACCAACTCTCGGTGTTGTGCCGAATTTTGCAAAGTAAACACCATGCCTGTGAAATCTCGGTTCCCATAAAAAACCTTGAGAACCAATATCTAGAGCATGTTTACTTTGTGAGTCAAGTCCACCATAAAAGAAGTTCAAAGTCAAATAATCAGGATATCAATGTTCAGGGCATTCAAAGAGTATAGGTTGATACCTTATATAAACATCTACCGTTTTTTCACCTGGCCATTGTCCAAAGCTACCAATCTTCCTTCTTATCTTATATAATTTTCTTTGAGGATAGTAACAAGCATAGAACACAGATGATAACTTTTTCCAATTACTCAACGTACTTGCAAGTTGTTGTAATAGCCAATCGGTAGCTTCCTTTTCAAGACTATAAGGAAACCAAATTGTTTTTGTCTCTTCATTAGTTAGATTTCGCAACTGAAAGGTACCACATGCAAATTCAAATTCTTTAATATGTTTATAAGGACTTTTAGTTCCATCACCACGGAATGTGTTCTTTTTCAACATCTCAAGTAACTGAGGATTTATCTCAAATATTTTACCAGATAGGTTAGGACCGACAGATATGAAGTTTCACTCCTCGAACTGGTCCGGCTACTAGTTGCACACCTACCTGGTAAATTTGTTCTTGAAAAACCATGGTTGATTGCAACCTACAAAAATGTTAGAACATAAAATAATTCAAGACTTAAGACAAAGCCCAAAAGCACTCATCTCCCAGCAATGGCGCCCGGGAAAGCTTGATAGCCTGCAAGTGCACAAGGTTTAGTTGTAGCCTTTTCAAAGTAAGAGTATCGATCCCACATGGAGCATAGGAATTCGACTTTTGCTTGTCATGGTGAATTATGGATTTGTACCCACGGATAATTCTATACTCCAAACAAAGTGAGGGAGGAATTAAATTGTGATTGAAATGCGAAGCAAACTTTTAAAGTGAGTAACATGAAAGTAATAAGAAAACGATAACTTGAGTAACTAGTGGAATAGCGGAGGAGTAAGGAGTTCTCAGGGAGTTCGGAATCCCCATTGGTATATTTCTAGGGTGGCCTATGCATGGGCATAGTATGGTATAGATACTTGAGCCATTCTTGACGATTATGCTGGGCAGAGTCGGGTACAGGAACACACTTATTCTACTCGAAGTAGACTTCATGACACATATGCCACCACCATAGTCCCCCCTACAGGGGTACAACCATGATAATTAAGGGTTTAACCCCATGGACGTGGCCTCTCTAGGGTTCTTTGTAGTTCCATGTGTGACACTCTAAAAAATTTTATTTGGTTTTCATCAAAAACCTTGTGGTTTTTGAGGAGAGGCCTTTTTAAAAAATTTATTTTTCAGAAAAACCTTCCACTTAAAAACTTCCTTTACTTTGGCAAGGATTTTAATTTTTTTTCAAACCTTAGTGTTTGATCTTTTGAAACTTCTTCTCTGTTGGTTCTCTCTCTAATTTTTTTTGGGAGTTTTAAATTTTTTATTTTAAAGTGAAGCTCTATGAAAATTTGGGGTTTTTCATATCTTGGAACCACCCTTAACTTTGCATTGCTTCCATGTGGTAAAACCTCTCCAAAACCTTCCCTACACCTTGTGATCAACCTAAGTCCTCTGTCCCAACTAATCCAAACAAGTTTTGGATTTTATTCTAATTATTTTTCCTCTCAAAACAAATCTGATAATTATTTGGAGCCTGAGGGATTTTCAAAGCAAGTACCATATTGCATTTGAGTTTTTACCTCAAACCAACCCTCTTGGATAGTCCTTTGTACCCACAACCCAGAACCATCTTGATCCACTCCTTCTCTTTTCAAATTTTTTAAAATTCAGCCTCTGCAAGTTTGGACCAGATTTGCCAAATTTGATGAAATTCATATCTACACTACTCCAAAAATTCAACCAAAATTCAGGCAACCTATGTGAGCAATGAGAAGCCACTCCACCAAGTTTCAGCTCAAGGAAAAATCCCTAGATGCCATTTTTCATTCTGTCGAACACCTTGCGGGCACTGTTGCTGTTCAAAAATTCAGAAAAGTTCAGTTTCAGTGTCGTGTGCGTTCGTCAGTTCCTCTCACGCGTTCACAGTGCATTTGGCACGTTCCTCTCCGCCTCTTCCTACTGTCTAGAGCACCACACGCTCACTTGGCCTCTTCCTGGCGTCGGTGGCACGATGGTCCACCCTCGCCGGAGTCTTCCGCGGCGTCGGTACATCCCGTGGCGGCTGACAGGGGGCAAGAACGGTGGCTCAACGCCGTTCCGCGCCGCCCAGCGCTCCCTGGCTCTCCGCGTGGCCTCATGCACGCCAGCGCACCCCGCTGCACCGTCGCCGTGGCCCGACAGCCCTGGACGCGCTCTCTGCCGCCAACGGACCCGCGCCGTCCCGTTCCGACCAAAGCCTGCCCTAAGCTTCTAATCCATGTCCGGTTAGCATCTAAACGGACCCAGTAAACTCCCACGACGGCGCTCGACTCCCTAATCACCCCCGACCGAGCATTGCGCCACCGTAACCATCGCTGGAAATCCCCGTTCACGGCCACCGCCTCGGGCTGCCTATAAAAAGGGCCCCCGAGCTCACCCTCGTGCACGCCTCATCCCCACACCTCACCAACGCCACGCCAGGCCACTAGGGGGACCCCGAGGAGGTCTTCCCCCTCAACTCCGGCCGCCCCGATCCGCCTCGGCCGCCACCTCGATTCGCTCCGGTGAGGCCGTCTCCGGCGCCCAAACCCCGTTCGTTACCCTCTCTGGCTAATAGGAGCATAACCCCCTTCTCAATTTGATCACTGCAGCTCTCTCCGACGAAGTCCGCAACCACCCGAACCGCCGTCCGCCGGAGCAAAGCTCGCCGTCGACGTGGTGCTCGCCGACCGCCACCACCACCACCAACCGACGCGGAAGGGTGCCCTGAACACGGAGGTACCCTCCGATCTCTCTGCCTCACCGTGGATCGCCGCCGGCGACCACCGCGGCTCTCGGGCACCGGCGAGATCTGCCGCCCCGTTCATATTTTCAAACCTGACAAGCGGGACCCGCTGTCAGCCTCTCTGTTCTTCCTAAACGAAGCGTTTTCTGAAAACGTCTTCTTCCGAATGCGCTTTCCCTCTGGGCTGGCGTAGTCGCTACCGAAGCGCTTTCTGTTTTTATAAACTAGCCCCTAGAAAACTTCTGTTTCATTACAGATGAGTCCCTGGACAAAAACCTTTATAACTTTTAATCAGAAAGGTATTTTTGGTTGATTCTTTTTCTGTTCTCTTTAAAATTTTGTCTAGTTTTTTATCAGATTTATTTGGAAAATATTTGGTATACTTTCTGTGCACTCCTTGGTATTTACGATAGCGCATATATTTTCTTTATACCGTAGATACCGAAGGAGGTGACGGAGCCGCGAACTTCACCGAGCTAGGCTCCGACTACTTTGAACCAGGCAAGCATGTTTGAACCTTTGATATGATGAGTGTCTTGGCATGTTTTGCATTTAGTTAGTTTCATGGCATGTTGATAAGCATATCGATGAATGTCATTTTATGCGATAATGAGGTAAGTGAGTTCGATGATCCATAAGTGGATGGATGTGAGTATGAATGGCCATGTGTTGGCATGAGGATGGGTGAGATGGCAGTGTTGTAGCATGCCAGTCTCATGCCGGACTATGTGACTTCAGTGTCAAACCGTATCGGTCCAGTTCCTTTCATTTCCTTCCCTGTACTACCACATGTTTTCCGCAAGGAATATGGTTTAGTAAGTTGCAAACCGCTTTTCTGGTACACACCAAAAGGAGAGGCCGTGATGATGGTTCCATGGCCCTGGATTAAAGCCAGTCATCCGGTCAGGGGGCATGGGTGTTTCCGGTTGGGACCGAGAGGGGGGCACCCCTTAGAGCGCGCGTATATAAATTTGATCCCATGCTATTCGA
>LT934112.1:581209718-581242174 GCA_900231445.1 Triticum turgidum subsp. durum | reverse complement strand
CGCCCCGACGTCCGACTGTGGCATTTCTTTTCAAGCCCTTTCTGTGATGTCGCCCCGACGTCCGACTGTGGCATTTCTTTTCAAGCCCTTTCTGTGATGTCGCCCCGACGTCCGACTGTGGCATTTCTTTTCAAGCCCTTTCTGTGATGTCGCCCCGACGTCCGACTGTGGCATTTCTTTTCAAGCCCTTTTTGTGATGTCGCCCCGACGTCCGACTGTGGCATTTCTTTTCAAGCCCTTTCTGTGACGTCGCCCCGACGTCCGACTGGGGTATTTCTTTTTAATCCCTTTACGTGGTGTCGCTAAGACGCCCGACTGTGGCATCTTTTTCTTTATATTTATTTGTTCACCTTTCGAGGCGTCGCTTCAGACACCCGATCGGAAATTATTTATGTTCTGTTGGGATTTCAGGCGGACTACCGCCGTTTCCCTTTTACTTACCTTGTTATGATAATTTTGAATGTACATTGGTGAATTTATTCATGACGCATCCATGCATGCATTTGTTATATCTTACGTCTGAACTGTCTTGCGAGTACTTTCAAAGTACTCACTGGCTTGTTGATTTGGCTAGATGCTGACGAAGGCGATCTCATGGACGAAGAGTTTGATAGCGAGTCCGACACTTAGAGGAGTCCCAATCAGTCTCGTGCGACCCTGGATTTGGTCACTGTTTTATATCCGCTTCCGCTACCGAATAAATTCATCGAGCCTCACCTCGACGCTCGATGAAATGATAGACTTAGAGTCTTGTATTTCCCTCCCCGCTGTGTTTTTCCACCACCGCCCTATCCTCGAGTCAGTAGTATGTCCCCACACTACTGTGTCATGTCCGCCATTATGTATAATTATTGGCGTGCTTGTAATAATTTGGTTGAGCAACCGCAGTTCGACCCTGTAATATATTTTATGCTACTGGCTTATTGTATCAAGAAATTGTCTACCAGTGAGGAGGATTTCTCTCATACTGGACTCAAAAGACTGGTTTATCAATAAATATTTTTATTGGAAAACCGGTCGTGACAAGCTTGGTACCAGAGCCAGGCTGACTGTAGGAAACCACTAGGTGCGATCGCTGATTAGTTATTAGCATGATAGAGCTAATTTATATTTTTGCAATTGTAGTCATTTTCTGTCAGTCAGCATAAATTTATGATCTGACCCTGCAGAATTTTTGCCTACTTTTGTAGATGGCCGACAACAGCTGCGAGTCTCAGACCTTCGCCAACGTGCCCGATGGGTTCGTCAAGCTTCTTTCTTTCATCGTTCAGGTCGCGATGGGGCCATCCGTGCGCCCAGTCTTCACACTCTGCCAGCACCGAGTCAACGATAGTCTCACCATGCACCAGGCCGCGGTGCAGTTCAAGGGAGGGCGTGGTGAGTTACGCCGCTTCCGGTTCGTGGGAAGAGCCATGCCTACGGAGAGGCATGCTATGCAGATGGCAGCCCGCGAGGCGATAGCTCGTCTCAGGGATGTCCTTCCCGTGATGAAGACTCGTCGTTACCGTTATCTTCCGTGCCATGTGCCTTACACCTGTCACTACGCATACTCCTGCCCCAGAGGAGAACGAGACGAGGCTTTTGAGATGCTCATTGAGTATCTCCGGGCCCTGGAGGCAGCCTTCGACAACCTGGTGGACGACTTCGTAGCTACCCGCATGGACTCAGTCCATGGCTGTGCTGCCAACAGGAGGGAGCTCCTACCCATCGCTCCGCCACTGACTTTAGTCTCGTCCTCAGCATCTTATACGCCTACTCGTCGCCTGCCTTCTACCGAAGAATTCAACCAAGTCATTGCACCCTCTTCAGCGCGCACTGCACCACCCTTCGCGCCCGCTCCTGTACGTGTTGCTCCGCCCCTGGCAACCGCTCCGTCCACTCTGCGCAACACTACACGTATGGAGCCCATTAGCGAGGAGGAAGTCGAGTCCCCAACCTCGCTACGCCTCGCCCTCGGCAGGGCAAAGGAGGTCGTCAACATCTCTGCCTGAGTACGCTTAGCTGCCGTGTATTGTACCGCTTTGTAAGATATGTACATAGGTTGTGAGAAGTAGCTTGTTTGCGCATCATGTAGGATCTGGAGAAGTGCACTAGCCTAAATAACATGTCAGGATTATGTACGCATATCCTGAGTGATGTATTGTATAATTACCGCTCGCGTGTAAAATATGTAATGAGCAGTCCTTCTCCGCGCGCAAGTCGATTTGTTTTTCTTAAGTAAGCCGAGTTATTTAATTCTATCTGCCAGCTTATTGCATTTATGGTTTTGTTTTGCGACTCTTTCTGCTTTTCTTATGAGTTTTACAAAATATATCCCCAGAGTGAAAAATGTCTCGTCCTTGGACACGCTCCATGCCAACTCCACCAGAGGAAAATTATGATACACAACCCAACAACGAGTTCACTCAGGGACAGTCAAGCCAACAGGGCAGTGCATCGGCACTTTCACAAATGTGCCGCCTTTATGAGCAAAGTCAGCAACAACATCGTGAGATGATGAACCAAGTCATCAACATGGGGAATCATCATGGACAGTATCAGCAGCATTCCAAGTTATCTGAGCTACAGAAGACACGTCCTCAAACATTTTCTCACACTGACAAGCCTCTTGAAGCCGAGGACTGGCTTCGAGATGTGGAGAGGAAATTAATTATTGCAAAATGTTCAGATCTCGAGAAAGTATTATATGCTCCACACTATCTCACAGGAGCAGCCGCATCGTGGTGGGAGAATTTTCTGCACATGCATTCCAACGAAAATGACATAACCTGGGATGATTTCAAGGAAGGTTTCCGTGATGCACATATTCCTAAGAGTATTATGAAAATCAAGAAGAGAGAATTCGATGACCTCAAACAAAGGAACATGACAGTGTCAGATTACAACAGTCAATTTACCCTATTATCTCGCTACGCCAATGAGGAGCGTATGACTGAAATCAAGAAGATGGAGAAATTCCTTGACGGTCTGGCGCCCGCGCTTAAATGCCAACTGGTCGTGCACACTTTTCCTGACTTTAAAACACTGGTGGACAAAGCCATTACTCTGGAAAATGAGAGACGCAGTCTGGAAGATATCCGCAAGCGAAAAAGGGACCAGACAAATCACGCTCGCAATCACCGAAGCAAGACAGATTTTCAAAAGGGTGAGACACACAAATTCACATCCAATGTCTCACGCCCAATCAAGAATTTTCATGCAAGGGACAAGGAATTCACTTATCGCCCCGGCGTTACTTGTTACGCTTGTGGAGAAGAAGGGCACTATGCCAAACAGTGCCCCAAGCCAAGGAGTTCAACCCCAAGCCGAACAACGACGGCAATAATTCAGCGCCCAAGCGAAACAATTTCAATCCCAACAATAACCACAGGAAGGGTCATCTGAACCATGTAACCAAAGAGGAGGCACAAAATGCTCCGGATATCGTACTCGGTACGTTTCCTGTCAACACAATACCTGCAATGGTTTTGTTTGATTCTGGAGCTTCTCACTCTTTCATTTTGAAAGTTTTGCTTTGCAAAATAATTTTTCGATGCTTCCTTTGGAGAAATCCATGACCATCAAGTCCCCTGGGATTCAGCAAGTTACTCAGAATTACTGTCAGAATGTGGTCATTGAGTTCGAAGGATTGGAGTTTCACGCAAATCTTATTGTATTGGAAAATAAAGGACTAGATGTCATCCTAGGGATGGATTGGCTAACCACCAATAAAGGTTTTATCGATTGTTTCAACAGGACCGTGATTCTCACACACCACCAAGGGAAGACAATAAGAGTATCATCCAAGGAAGGAAAAAGACCCCGGCAACCGAGGTTAAATAAGGTGGACGTTTCTGAGCTAAACAAGGTTCCAGTAGTGTGTGAATTTCCAGATGTATTCCCTGAAGAGCTGCCAGGCATGCCACCAGACCGAGAAATAGAATTCCGCATTGAGCTAGCACCAGGAACCACCCCCATATACAAGAAACCATACAGAATGGCACCATCCGAGTTGATCGAGTTGAAGAAGCAAATAAAGGAATTACTGGAAAAAGGATACATTCGAGCCAGCTCCTCACCTTGGGGATCACCAATTTTATTTGCCAAAAAGAAGGATGGGACGCTGAGATTGTGTATTGACTATCGAGCACTTAACATGGTCACAGTCAAAAACAAATACTCGATGCCAAGGATAAACGATTTGTTTGATCAACTTGCTCAGGCCAAGGTATTCTCAAAAATTGACTTAAGGTCAGGATACCATCAATTGAAGGTACGAACGGAAGATATCCCCAAAACAGCCTTCACCTCTAGATATGGACTGTACGAGTTCACAGTGATGCCATTTGGATTAACTTACGCCCCAACATATTTTGTTCACCTCATGAACAAAGTATTTATGAAGTTTATGGACAAGTTCGTCATGGTATTCATCGACGATATTCTGGTATACTCCAAGACACCAGAAGAGCACGCAGAACATCTCAGGATTGTGCTAGGAGAGATAAGAAAACGCCAATTGTATGCCAAGTTCAGCAAGTGCGAATTTTGGCTAAGACAAGTAGGTTTTCTAGGCCACGTGCTGACTCAAGACGGTATCGCAGTGGACCCAGAGAAAGTTAAGGCCGTACTTGACTGGAAATCACCAGCCAGCGTAACGGACATACGGAGTTTCTTGGGAATGGCAGGATATTACCGCAGATTTATTGAAGGATTTTCCACCATAGCCAAGCCTATGACACAGTTGCTCAAGAAAGATAAGAAGTTTGAGTGGACAGAAGCCTGCGAGAAAAGTTTCCAAGAGCTAAAGCGGAAATTAACAACAGCACCGGTATTAATTGTACCCGACATACACAAGAATTTTGAAGTATATTGTGACGCCTCTAGAAAGGGTCTCGGATGCGTGTTGATGCAAGAAGGCAAGGTTGTTGCCTACGCTTCAAGGCAACTTCGCAAGCACGAGGAAAATTATTGCACTCATGACTTAGAAATGGCAGCAGTTATTCATGCACTCAAGGAATGGAGGCATTTCCTACTTGGGAATCGATGTGAAATATATACGGATCACAAAAGTCTCAAATATATTTTCACGCAGGCAGAACTAAATTTACGGCAACGACGTTGGCTGGAATTGGTAAAGGATTATGATGTTGGTATCCATTACCATCCAGGGAAAGCAAATGTAGTGGCCGATGCCCTGAGTCGGAACCCCAGCTCCGACGGAAACTATCTGCACAGCTTGAGGCCCGAATTCCATCAAGAATTTGCCAAGCTCAACTTGATAATGGTAGCAGAAGGCACCATATCAAACTTGGAAATACAACCCAACCTTGTGGAGAAAATTAAAGAAGCTCAGCCCGGTCACCCCAGCATTGAAGGAATTAAAAGAAAGTTGAATATGGGCAAGGCCTCGGAATTCGTCATAGATAATGAAGGAATATTATGGTACGGAGAAAGGCTATGCGTGCCAAACATAGAAGACCTTAAACAGCAAATTTTAGCTGAAGCACACACCACTCCATATTCGATCCACCCTGGAGGAACCAAAATGTATAAGGATATTCAGGAAAGATTTTGGTGGCACGGTATGAAGAGGGACATAGCCGCCTTCATTGCATGTTGCGACTCATGTCAACGCATAAAAGCTGAACATCAGAGACCAGCCGGACTACTGCAACCTAACAAAATACCTGAGTGGAAATGGGATGAAATAGGGATGGATTTTATTGTCGGACTACCTCGGTCACGACACGGGAATGATGCCATATGGGTCATCACTAACAGGTTGACCAAAGTGGCACACTTTATTCCAGTGAAGACAACCTTCACCACTCAGAGGCTTGCCAGGATTTATCTTTCCCGCATAGTTTGTCTGCACGGTGTCCCGAAGACTATAATATCCGACAGAGGCACCCAGTTCGTCTCAAGATTTTGGGAGCATTTACAACAGGCTCTGGGAACCCAACTAGCCTTCAGTACCGCATACCACCCACAGACTGATGGGCAGACTGAACGCGTAAACCAAATTTTAGAAGACATGCTGAGAGCATGTGTTCTCACATATGGAACCAGTTGGGAAGAAAGCCTGCCATACGCCGAGTTCGCGTATAACAATAGCTACCAGGCTAGCCTACAAATGGCACCATTTGAGGCCTTATACGGACGAAGGTGTCGTACCCCGTTAAATTGGTCAGAGACCGGAGACAGCCGCATCTTCGGACCAGACATGCTCCGAGAAGCCGAGGAAAAGGTCAAGCTAATCAGAGACCGACTTAAGACCGCTCAGAGTCGACAGAAGAGTTATTATGATCAGAAACATCATAGGGTCAGCTTCGAACCCGGAGAGTTCGTATACCTGAGAGTATCCCCTATGAGAGGATTGCAACGATTCAAGATAAAAGGGAAGTTAGCACCAAGATTCATTGGACCATTTTGCATAGTGGCACGAAGAGGCACTGTAGCCTACCAGCTAGATTTACCCGAAGACTTGTCCGACATTCACGACGTGTTCCACGTCTCTCAATTAAGGAAGTGCGTAAGCAACCCAGAGAAACAAGTATCCCATGAGAACATTGACATGCAGCCAGACCTCACTTATCGAGAACATCCCATAAGAATATTAGCGGAGTCTGAAAGGAGGACCCGACAGAAGACCATCAAGTTTTTCAAAGTCCAGTGGAGCAATCACACCGACAGTGAAGCAACTTGGGAAAGCGAGGATTTTCTTCGGACCGAGCATCCACACCTATTTAAGGATCAGCTGAAATCTCGGGGACGAGATTTTTCCTAAGGGGGTAGGTGTTGTGACACTCTAAATTTTTTTATTTGGTTTTCATCAAAAACCTTGTGGTTTTTGAGGAGAGGCCTTTTTAAAATTTTTCTTTTTCAGAAAAACCTTCCACTTAAAAACTTCCTTTACTTTGGCAAGGATTTTAATTTTTTTTCAAACCTTAGTGTTTGATCTTTTGAAACTTCTTCTCTGTTGGTTCTCTCTCTAATTTTTTTTGGGAGTTTTAAATTTTTTATTTTAAAGTGAAGCTCTATGAAAATTTGGGGTTTCTCATATCTTGGAACCACCCTTAACTTTGCATTGCTTCCATGTGGTAAAACCTCTCCAAAACCTTCCCTACACCTTGTGATCAACCTAAGTCCTCTGTCCCAACTAATCCAAACAAGTTTTGGATTTTATTCTAATTATTTTTCCTCTCAAAACAAATCTGATAATTATTTGGAGCCTGAGGGATTTTCAAAGCAAGTACCATATTGCATTTGAGTTTTTACCTCAAACCAACCCTCTTGGATAGTCCTTTGTACCCACAACCCAGAACCATCTTGATCCACTCCTTATCTTTTCAAAATTTTCAAAATTCAGCCTCTGCAAGTTTGGACCAGATTTGCCAAATTTGATGAAATTCATATCTACACTACTCCAAAAAATTCCACCAAAATTCAGGCAACCTATGTGAGCAATGAGAAGCCACTCCACCAAGTTTCAGCTCAAGGAAAAATCCCTAGATGCCATTTTTCATTCTGTCGAACACCTTGCGGGCACTGTTACTGTTCAAAAATTCAGAAAAGTTCAGTTTCAGTGTCGTGTGCGTTCGTCAGTTCCTCTCACGCGTTCACAGTGCATTTGGCACGTTCCTCTCCGCCTCTTCCTACTGTCTGGAGCACCACACGCTCACTTGGCCTCTTCCTGGCGTCGGTGGCACGATGGCCCGCCCTCGCCGGAGTCTTCCGCGGCGTCGGTACATCCCGTGGCGGCTGACAGGGGGCAAGAACGGCGGCTCAACGCCGTTCCGCGCCGCCCAGCGCTCCCTGGCTCTCCGCGTGGCCTCATGCACGCCAGCACACCCCGCTGCACCGTCGCTGTGGCCCGACAGCCCTGGACGCGCTCTCTGCCGCCAACGGACCCGCGCCGTCCCGTTCCGACCAAAGCCTGCCCTAAGCTTCTAATCCAAGTCCGGTTAGCATCTAAACGGACCCAGTAAACTCCCACGACGGTGCTCGACTCCCTAATCACCCTCGACCGAGCATTGCGCCACCGTAACCATCGCCGGAAATCCCCATTCACGGCCACCGCCTCGGGCTGCCTATAAAAAGGGCCCCCGAGCTCACCCTCGTGCACGCCTCATCCCCACACCTCACCAACACCACGCCAGGCCACTAGGGGGACCCCGAGGAGGTCTTCCCCCTCAACTCCGGCCGCCCCGATCCGCCTCGGCCACCACCTCGATTCGCTCCGGTGAGGCCGTCTCCGGCGCCCAAACCCCGTTCGTTACCCTCTCTAGCTACCAGGAGCATAACCCCCTCCTCAATTTGATCACTGCAGCTCTCTCCGACGAAGTCCGCAACCACCCGAACCGCCGTCCGCCGGAGCAAAGCTCGCCGTCGACGTGGTGCTCGCCGACCGCCACCACCACCACCAACCGACGCGGAAGGGTGCCCTGAACACAGAGGTACCCTCCGATCTCTCTGCCTCGCCGTGGATCACCGCCGGCGACCACCGCGGCTCTCGGGCACCGGCGAGATCTGCCGCCCCGTTCATATTTTCAAACCTGACAAGCGGGACCCGCTGTCAGCCTCTCTGTTCTTCCTAAATGAAGCATTTTCTGAAAACGTCTTCTTCCGAATGCGCTTTCCCTCTGGGCTGGCGTAGTCGCTACCGAAGCACTTTCTGTTTTTATAAACTAGCCCCTAGAAAACTTCTGTTTCATTACAGATGAGTCCCTGGACAAAAACCTTTATAACTTTTAATCAGAAAGGTATTTTTGGTTGATTCTTTTTCTGTTCTCTTTAAAATTTTGTCTAGTTTTTTATCAGATTTATTTGGAAAATATTTGGTATACTTTCTATGCACTCCTTGGTCTTTACGATAGCGCATATATTTTCTTTATACCGTAGATACCGAAGGAGGTGACGGAGCCGCGAACTTCACCGAGCTAGGCTCCGACTACTCTGAACCAGGCAAGCATGTTTGAACCTTTGATATGATGAGTGTCTTGGCATGTTTTGCATTTAGTTAGTTTCATGGCATGTTGATAAGCATATCGATGAATGTCATTTTATGCGATAATGAGGTAAGTGAGTTCGATGATCCATAAGTGGATGGATGTGAGTATGAATGGCCATGTGTTGGCATGAGGATGGGTGAGATGGCAGCGTTGTAGCATGCCAGTCTCATGCCGGACTATGTGACTTCAGTGTCAAACCGTATCGGTCCAGTTCCTTTCATTTCCTTCCCTGTACTACCACATGTTTTCCGCAAGGAATATGGTTTAGTAAGTTGCAAACCGCTTTTCTGGTACACACCAAAAGGAGAGGCCGTGATGATAGTTCCATGGCCCTGGATTAAAGCCAGTCATCCGGTCAGGGGGCATGGGTGTTTCCGGTTGGGACCGAGAGGGGGGCACCCCTTAGAGCGCGCGTATATAAATTTGATCCCATGCTATTCGAGATTGTGATCTCCCCGTCTCAAAAGTTTTTCTTGGACGATGTCTAGGGTGATTCCTAGCATCGAGAGGTATGATGGGTGTGTACTGGTTAGCTGTGTTTTCTTCCGAAATACCGTAAACGGAACTAGTCCTTCGTAACTATGGAAATCCGTTGGCTGTGGGAATAATTTTGTACAAACTCTGCAGAGTCATATATCCCTCCAAATCATCTATCCCATGTCCAAATTCGTATTATCTTGTCCTAACAATGACAGTGTTGATGACAGAGACTCCGGTGATTCGCATGAGTGCTAATTCCGGTTAAATGAATATTCCTGTGGATGGACTAACCCTTTTATTATCATGAATTAAATGTTTGTTATGAGTATTGTTTACTTGTGAATTAAAGCCCTTTCTGTGATGTCGCCCCGACGTCCGATTGTGGCATTTCTTTTCAAGCCCTTTCTGTGATGTCGCCCCGACGTCCGACTGTGGCATTTCTTTTCAAGCCCTTTTTGTGATGTCGCCCCGACGTCCGACTGTGGCATTTCTTTTCAAGCCCTTTCTGTGATGTCGCCCCGACGTCCGACTGTGGCATTTCTTTTCAAGCCCTTTCTGTGATGTCGCCCCGACGTCCGACTGTGGCATTTCTTTTCAAGCCCTTTCTGTGATGTCGCCCCGACGTCCGACTGTGGCATTTCTTTTCAAGCCCTTTTTGTGATGTCGCCCCGACGTCCGACTGTGGCATTTCTTTTCAAGCCCTTTCTGTGACGTCGCCCTGACGTCCGACTGAGGTATTTCTTTTTAAGCCCTTTATGTGGTGTCGCTAAGATGCCCGACTGTGGCATCTTTTTCTTTATATTTATTTGTTCACCTTTCGAGGCGTCGCTTCAGACACCCGATCAGAAATTATTTATGTTCTGTTGGGATTTCAGGCGGACTACCGCCGTTTCCCTTTTACTTACCTTGTTATGATAATTTTGAATGTACATTGGTGAATTTATTCATGACGCATCCATGCATGCATTTGTTATATCTTACGTCCGAACTGTCTTGCGAGTACTTTCAAAGTACTCACTGGCTTGTTGATTTGGCCAGATGCTGACGAAGGCGATCTCATGGACGAAGAGTTTGATAGCGAGTCCGACACTTAGAGGAGTCTCAGTCAGTCTCGTGCGACCCTGGATTTGGTCACTATTTTATATCCGCTTCCGCTATCGAATAAATTCATCGAGCCTCACCTCGACGCTCGATGAAATAATAGACTTAGAGTCTTGTATTTCCCTCCCCGCTGTGTTTTTCCACCACCGCCCTATCCTCGAGTCAGTAGTATGTCCCCACACCACTGTGTCATGTCCGCCATTATGTATAATTATTGGCGTGCTTGTAATAATTTGGTTGAGCAACCGCAGTTCGACCCTGTAATATATTTTATGCTACTGGCTTATTGTATCAAGAAATTGTCTACCAGTGAGGAGGATTTCTCTCATACTGGACTCAAAAGACTGGTTTATCAATAAATATTTTTATTGGAAAACCGGTCGTGACACCATGTCAATTGCAAAGGTTAGGAGTAAAGGCTTTTACTATCACCTTGAATTGCCTTCACATCCTACCACTTTACAACGATGGTGATATACTTCGTGGCCATAAGGCAATAATGTTCAGTGGGGTCCCTTCATGACATTCATGAAGTTATTAAACTAAGCATTCAATAGAGGATCTCATGTCCAAAATAATGATTCAAGTCCTATACATACCAAGGTTCATCCATATCCCAAGAACTACAGGTCTACTCACACATGAAGACATCAATCATCATGATGGGGTGATGGCAAACATGAGTGAATGACACAAGTAACACAGAAGATGACCCACTAGGGTTCTTGATGTTACAATGATAAGGATGTGGATGACGATGACGGTGGAGATGATGTTCTAGACCCCTTGTGCTTGGTGATGAAGATGGCCTTCTTATCCTTGCCAATCCCTCCTCCGAGTAGCCCGCGGAGGCTGGGATTCTGCCTTCTGGACGAGTTTTGGTCTCTCTGGGCGTCCGACCTCCGATCCGTTTTCACGGGGTGAAAGTAGTCATTGAGGCGGCGGCACTGGCACCTCATATAACCACACATACTTGTTCCGATTTAATGGTAGGATTGGGCTACCTTGCTGCACCTTTGTTACCATTGCTACCTGGTACCCCCTCGGTCCAGAAAAGCTTGTCCCATGCTTGTTCCTCAAACGGATGTATCTAGCATTAGGTGCTAGATACATCCATTTGAGGGACAATCTTTTTCAGACAGAGGGAGTACTTTTTAAGAATTACCTTGCTATCAAACTATCTGTTACCGATAATTTCAGTGCTTGCAGAGAATACCTTCCTGAAAACCGCTTGTCATTTCCTTCTGCTCCCTTTTGGGTTCAACACTCTTACTTATCGAAAAGACTATGATTGATCCCCTATACTTGTGGGTCATCACCCACCTCTAATTGCCACTTGGAATTATTAGACCATCTGTGCAGGATATCATCCGACTGGTTGCCAACATTGACAAGAGATTGACTAGCATATAAACTCTTATTTCATATTCATGTAGACTAACAGGTATCAACTCTGACATCACCTTAATGCTTGTGTTTTCCATGTGTACTTTCAAGATTCCCACTACCATACTTCAACATTGTGAGAAGTCATGTAGGAGATTTCTTTGGCACAAAAATGATATTAATGAAGGTGGGAGCTGTCTGGCTAGCTGGAATAGTATATGCACACCAAATGCCCAAGGTGGTTTACGAGTCCTAAATCTAAGGGCATGGATAATGCATTACTCATGAAAATTATTCACAAGATGTACAATCGTGAAGACATTCCATGGATCAATCTACTTTGGGAAGTATACTATGATAATAGGATTGTCCCTCATACTACTAGTAAGGATCTTTCTGGTGGAGGGATTGCCTAACCCACATGGCTTTATACAGAGGGGTTGCTTCCTACAATGTTGGTAATGCTAAGAACGTGCTGCCTTGAAAAAACATATTCAATGGCGACGTTATGGCGAGAAAATTCCCACAGTTGCATTCTTTTACCTGGAACAAAAGCATATCCATGGAGCATTTGGTTGCAAAGAAATGGGCAGATCTTTGGAATTGAGAAAAGACCGCTTGCATCGCCTCCAGGGGCCGGCTAGGCCGCCCTAGCTGCCGATGCCCTTTACCTCCCTCCTCATCTGCTTTCCGGTCGCCGTTGGAGGAGGCCGGCGAGCGAAGCTCGCCCAGCGGACGGCGGGCTCGCCTCCTTTCTTCACGAGGGGATCCTCTGATTGATATGTGATGGCTCCTAAGGGAGTCCTGGATTAGGGGGTGTCCGGATGACCGGACTATAACCTTTGGCCGGACTCCTGGACTATGAAGATACAAGATTGAAGACTTCGTCTCGTGTCCGGATGGGACTTTCCTTGGCGGGGAAGGCAAGCTTGGCGATACGGATATGTAGATCTCCTCCCATTGTAACCGACTCTTTGTAACCCTAGCCCTCTCCAGTGTCTATATAAACTAGAGGGTTTTAGTCCGTAGGACGAACAACAATCATACCATAGGCTAGCTTCTAGGGTTTAGCCTCTCTGATCTCGTGGTAGATCTACTCTTGTACTACCCATATCATCAATATTAATCAAGCAGGAGTAGGGTTTTACCTCCATCGAGAGGGCCCGAACCTGGGTAAAAACATTGTGTCCCTTGTCTCCTGTTACCATCCGCCTAGACGCACAATTCGGGACCCCCTACCCGAGATCCGCCGGTTTTGACACCGACATTGGTGCTTTCATTGAGAGTTCCTCTGTGTCATCATCTTTAGGCCCGATGGCTACCCCGATCATCAACAACGATGCAGTCCAGGGTGAGACTTTTCTCCCCGGACAGATCTTCGTATTCGGCGGCTTTGCACTGCGGGCCAATTCGCTTGGCCATCTGGAGCAGATCGAAATCTAGGCCCCTGGCCATTAGGTCAGATTTGGAAGTTTGAACTACACGGCTGACATCCGCGGAGACTTGATCTTCGACGGGTTCGAGCCACAGCCGAGCATGCCGCACTGTCATGATGGGCATGATCTAGCTCTGCCGCCGAACAGTGCCCAGGAGGCCGCCCCAGTGTCCGCTCCAACCCTTAGCTTGGAGCCGACTGCGCCAATCGAGGACGTGTGGCTGGACACCGCCTCGGGGGCTGCAATCTCTATGGTGATCAAGCCGAACACCAGCCTTGTCCTCTGCGAAGCCCGTGACTCCAAGGTGTCGGACTCCTCCCCGGACTCCAAACCTTCCGCGCCCCTGCCGATCGAATCTGATTGGGCGCAGATCATGGAGTTCGCCGCCGCGGACATCTCTCAACACTCGCCCTTCTGCGACATTCTGAATTCACTGAAGTCTCTCTCCTTATCAGGAGAGCCCTGGCCGGACTATGGTCAGCAAGGATGGGATGCGGATGACGAAGAAATTCAAAACCCACCCATCACCCACTTCGTAGCCACTGTCGATGATTTAACCGACATGCTCGACTTTGACTCTGAAGACATCGACGGTATGGACGACGATGTAGGAGACGAACAGGAACCAGCGCCTATAGGGCACTCGACAACCACCTCATCTCACAATGTATGCATGGTGGACACACCTAAAAGAAACGACGAGGAGGAACAAAGGGACGCAACGAGGGATCGTTCCCTCGAAAAGCAGTCAAAGCGGCGGCGTAAGTGCCGCTCCAAACCCCACCTCGACAGAGATAGCAGCCATACAGACCCAACCACAGAGCAGGGCGAACCGGCGGACGACGAACATGCCATCGAGCAACCATCCGAAAAGGGCAACTTGGGTAAACAAACCGAACAACCCGTCCCCGGCGAAGATAATAGTCCGGACGACCTCACGCTAGACAAGTTGCTAGAGCAAAAGAACCTCCATAAAAGGCTCGTCGCCATTGCGCGTAGCCTGAAAAAGCAGAAGCGGAAGCTCAAAACAGTGGAAGATGCACTCAGAATTAGATGGGGTAAAGTACTCAACACCGCAGACAAATACGGCGACATTCGCTATACAAAGAGCTATCCGAAGCGAAAATTACTGCCGGAATTTGATAAGGAGGCCTTAGAGCCCCCGCAATCAAAAAATAAGGAAGCCACCCAGTCGGATAAACAACCCCATGGCCAACATAGAGCGGCAAATGGCGCCGCACACAAGTCGGCACGCGATCCGCACAAGGATTTGCATCAAAAAGACGGCCCAGCCAGATCTATCTACGGGCCAAGAAAGCAAGCTCTAGCAAGCAATGCAACACAATAAGTATCCGAACATCACGACACACCCAAATATAGGGGTGCCGCACACCCCCTATGTTTCACCGATGAGGTGCTGGACCATGAATTTCCAGCGGGATTCAAGCCCGTAAACATAGAGGCATACGACGGAACAATAGACCCCGGAGTCTGGATTGAGGATTATATCCTCCACATACACATGGCTAGAGGAGATGACCTCCACGCCATAAAATACTTACCCCTCAAGCTCAAAGGGCCAGCCCGGCATTGGCTTAAAAGCCTTCCCGAAAACACCATCGGAAGTTGGGAAGAGCTCGAGGATGCTTTTCGGGCAAATTTTCAAGGGACCTATGTCCGACCTCTGGATGCAGACGATCTAAGTCATATAACTCAACAACCCGGAGAGTCAGCCCGAAAACTCTGGAACATATTTCTTACTGAAAAGAACCAGATAGTCGACTGTCCGGACACCGAAGCCTTAGCAGCTTTCAAACACAGTGTTCGAGATGAATGGCTCGCCAGACACCTCGGCCAAGAAAAGCCAAGAACAATGTCTGCATTAACAAGCCCCATGACCCGCTTTTGCACAGGAGAGGATAGCTGGTTGGCAAGAAGCAGCACCAGCGACCCAAGTACATCCGAAGTTAGGGATGGAAACGGGAAACCGCGACGTAGCAAGGACCAGCGCCGGACCAAGGGAAACAACCCAAAGAGAATGGCAGTCAACGCCGGATTCAAAAGCTCTCGGCAGAATCAAAAAAAGCCGCCCCTCAAGGATAACAGGGACGAGCTATCTAACCTAAACAAAATCTTGGACAAAATATGCCAAATCCACAGTACTCCCGGGAAGCCTGCAAACCATACCCACAGAGATTGTTGGGTCTTCAAGCAATCCGGCAAACTCAATGTCGAATACAAGGGGCTCGACATACCAAGCGAGGATGATGACGAACCCCACAAGCAGAGCACCGGAGAACAAAAGAAGTTCCCACAAGAAGTCAAAATAGTAAACTCACTTCATGTGACAAAAGGGAAAAACAGAGTGGCGCCTATAGAGATACGCGCCATACGGCCTGTCCTAGAGGAGTCCCGCCACTGGTTGTTAAAACCAATCACCTTCGACCATCAGGATTACTCTAGAAGTATCCGGAACGCAGGCTGGACTGCCTTGATATTAGATCCGATAATTGACGGACTCCACTTTACACAAGTCCTAATGGACGGCGGCAGTGGTCTAAACCGGCTATATCAGGACACAATCCGCAAAATGGGGATAAACCCAACAAAAATTCGCCATGGCAACACTTCCTTTCAAGGGGTAACGCCAGGCCCAGATACCCATTGTACGGGTTCTCTCCTGTTAGAAGTTATGTTCGGCTCCCCCGACAACTTTCGCCGCGAAAAGCTAACCTTCCATATCGCCCCATTTACAAGTAGCTATCAAGCCCTACTGGGACGCGAAGCTTTCGTCCGCTTTAACGCAATACCGCATTACGCATCCCTTACGCTTAAAACGCCCGGTTCGCGAGGCATCATCTCATTAAAGGGAAATATCGAGTGTTCCTCGAGCGCGGAAGACTGTGCGGCTGCCTTGACAGCCACACACTAAACCGGCTTCACTAATCAAAGCACCTAAACAGGTCGTTCAGACCCGGACATGGCTAGACGAGTCCGGCGTAAACATACAAGGGCTTACTAGCCGCATACCCCTGTACAAGGGGCTCCGCGCGTGTACAACAAGAGACAATAAAGCTCAATTCTACCCATTTTCTGAATTATACTTTGTTTATTTAATATAACATAGATTTTCGCACAATCTTTTTCAACTAAGTTCCTCTCTTTTACAGATGAACACCGTGCTACACCCGTCCAGGATACGGCACAACGGAGACACAGGCGAAGATGTGCAGTAGGGACCCGTTCCAAGGATTCCTTTCAGATTAAGACCCTGCGTAAACCTTTTTTACTGTCTCTTGTTGATACACATCCCCCGGTTTCTTGTTATAACCGAGGAGGAGGCTGACGTCTTGGCATGTGGCCACGTCAGAATTTTGCACGTACCTGGACACCAAGGGCTTCTTACCAAGGGCGTTGTTCAGCCCGTTTTCATAAAGACCGAATACCTTAGGGAGTGTTCGGCATCGCGAGTTTGGCCTTCTATGCATCAATTCCGAATCATGTCTTTGGTCAAATGTTGGGTTTGCCCGGCTCCTGTGTTTTTCTGCCTTACGTTCCGCTCTATCGGCTAAGGCGGCACCAGGAGAACTACTGCGATTGTGCCCCGGTTCGGCCAGGCAAGCACCTCAGTAGAGAAAGCCGAAAACTTACCGTCATGATATAGCGTGAGACTGGTCAACCAGTCGATGACCCGCCGGAATCTTTAGGATTCCTCCGCATTAACGAAGGGCCGTTTCCCGGCCAGGCACACACGCGCCCCGAATTCGGGTGAGCGCGGTGCCCCTAGGGGCTATATAGTAGCCCCACTGTCAAACTCCTATGGCTAAGTGAAAGTGATAAAGCATCATAGTCTGGTTGCCTAGTTCGCTGCGCTATCACCTCCTTTGTAGGACCAAGACGTTGGATCAAGTGTGAAAATGCACCTTCTGCAAACACCCCCGCATTATATGTGTGGGGGCTGAAGCCGAAGACTACCATCTTTCAGGTTATATACACATATACATTAATGGCCGCATAGGAGGTATTCTAATTCTTGAAAGCACAAGTATAAAAAGCTTTTATATATTCCATCGAAATATTGTTTTACAATAATACATGTTATTCGAACATAACATCCTTCGAGCACTGCGTCTCTATTAAACGAGCGCCCTGCAGAACTTCCTGAAAATAGTGCTCGGCGGGTACTCGGCTTTCGTCCGAATCTTGGGATGCAACAGCAATGGCCTTCATCTCCGCCCAGTATGTCTTGACACGGGCAAGAGCCATCTGCGCACCCTCTATGCACACTGACCTCTTCATTACATCAATATGCGGCACCGCACCGAGGAACTGCTGCACCAAGCTAAAATAACTCTTCGGCTCGGGCCTTTTCGGCCATAGATGACTCACGACATACTTCATGGCGAGTCCGGATAACCTATTCAGCTCCGCCCATGCGGCCAAACGATCGGCTAATGGAAGTGGGCGCTCTAGATTGTGGAACTGTGACCAAAAAAGCTTTTCCACTTCGTGGTCCTTTTGATCGCGGAAGTGTTCGACCGCGTCCATGGCACTCGCCGCCAAGTCCAGATAAGTGTTCGCCGCACTCCACTACCGGTCCAACGGAGCGTATTTAGGATCCCCGAACTTCATCCGCAGCATAAAGGGCTTTCCAGCCGTGATATCTCTGGCCTGACGTAGCTCCTCCTTCATAGCTCTCATCACAGAGCGAGTATCCTTGGCCTCGGTAGTGACCTTCTCTAGGTCCTTCTGTGCCACCCGATCTTCTTTTTCAAGAAGCTTACAGCGGTCGGCAGCATTCTTCAACTTTATAGCCATCTCGGCCATTTTGTTCTTGCTTTGGCAGTGAGCAGCCTGTTCGGCTTTCAACTCTTCAACCGCCTTTAAGGCAGCCGCATCGCTTTTCCTGGCCCGCTCCTTGGCTCGGGCAAGTTCCGCCCGAAGGTTCTACATGGCAGCGACACCATCTGCATCAAGCACACATGTTGTAAGGTACGGGCATCAAGCTCCCCTTACCAAGTGTCTTCGGAGAAATTACATACCTTGTGCCTCGTCCAGCCGCTTGTTGACAAGCGCAATGTCGGCATCTGCCACGTCAAGTTGCCGCTTTAGTTCGGCAAATTCATCAGCCCGGCTAGCCACTGGACACTTCGCCACCTACATAGGAAAGGCGACATATTATACCTGGGATTATGATCCTCGGCGCACCGTAATTTTTGACAACGCACCGAGTCTCACGGGCTACTATCTATACAGGGTGCATCTTATATATGCGGATCTGTCAAAAGGTACATCATTTCGCGTACCTCAACACCTGTCAGTAAACTCCTGATGGCCTCGTACAACCCGCTCTCCGCGGATGAAATCCTTCCAATCACCGTATCCATCAACGCACGGTGTTCTTCTGAGATAGACGCTCGCCCGAGCAGATCCTTCAGCTCCTCCGACCGTGCACCAGACGGTGTCGGACTCGTCCGATGGCCTTTTTTGAAGGCCGAACATGGAGGGCCTTGGGGGGCCATACGACTGCCTTCCGGCCCTGCCGGATTCGGAGAAACCCTCCGTGACGACACCTCAGGGTCACCCGCGTCGCAAGGCGGTACCGCAGGGGGAGGCGTTCCACTCTCCATCATCTCCGAATGAAGATCCCCTGAAGATGAGCTCTGTTGAGAGGGGCTGAGATCCGAACTACAAGGTAAAATTTCGGTTATCTTCCTCAGAAATAGAACAGGGATGTCTCTCATTTTAAACCCCCCCTCTTTACTTACGGCTCGGTGGAGAGCTGGTTCCCTTGGGGGCGCAATGCAACCGAGGCACCCCCCGGCGCCGGACCCTCTGACAAAGATTTCTTCCCCCGCTTTGAGACCATGGCCTCCGGGTCTTTAGAGGCGGTCCTCTTCTTCCCCTGGTTAGAGGAATTCTCGATTCCTCCCTTCCTGACAGCCTCCTTCGGGGAGGCGGTAGCTTCCTTGTTCCCCTCTTCGCCTTCTTCCAAAGGTGCAACCTCCAGCATCCTGGTTAACACGGAATCCGGCGTAGTCTCAAGGAGGGGGGCCGGACACCTGATTAGCTTTGCTTTCGCTATCCACTCCTGTTTAAGGAACAACTCTTTTAAGGGCAATTTTATGATAAATATACGGATAGCGTGTCCGGGTACAGGGCTACTTACTTGAGTATCCGGGCAATTGCAGCTCAGACCTGCATCCTCGGACAAGTCTGGACACATTGCTTGTGATCCGAAGAACAATTTGTACATCTCCATGGGCGTCACACCCACAAAATGATGGAGGGCTCGTGGTCCTTCCGGATTAAACTCCCACAGGCGGAGGGGGCGACGTTTGCAGGGCAGGATGCGGCGAATCAACATAACCTGTGTCACTACGGCCAAATTGATATCTCTTTCTAGGAGATCTCGAACGCGGCCCTTCAACAAGGGCACGTCCTTCGACGGCCCCCAGTTAAGCCCTTTATTGATCCATGACGCTAGTTGTGGTGGGGGACCCGAGCGAAAGGCAGGTGGCGCTGCCCATTTGGTGCCCCTGGGAGCTGTGATATAAAACCACTCTCGTTGCCATAAGTTGAACTCCTCTTGAAAAGAGCCCACGGGCCATGGAGCGTCGGCATTCTTGCTTATAACAGCACCTCCGCACTCTGCGTGCTGCCCCTTGATCGTCTTCGGCTCTACTTTGAAGGTCTTAAGCCACAATCCAAAGTGAGGAGTAATACGGAGGAAGGCCTCGCACACGACGATGAACGATGAGATGTGGAGGATGGACTCCGGAGCTAAGTCGTGAAATTCCAGCCCGTAATAAAACAGTAGCCCCCTCACGAAGGGGTCCGTCAGGAAGCCTAGCCCCCGAAGGAAGTGAGACGCGAACACCACACTCTCACCAGGCTTGGGAGTGGGAATAACTTGCCCTTGAGCAGGCAGCCTATGCGAGATTTCGTCGATGAGATACATGGCATCTCTTAGCCTTCACACGTCTTCTTCCGTAATGGAGGAAGGCATCCACCGGCCTTGAAGGTTGGAGCCGGACATCATCGGAGGTCCGAAGCGCCTGAATCTGGAGCTTTGGGTGTTGGAACTCAAGGTGAGAGGCAAATTTGATTGAGATTGAAAGAAAGGAGTCGAGCCTTGGTCTCTTTATAAAGAGGTTGAATACCAAGAGCCCTCCCCGTGACCGTTTGGGACTCGCCTTCAATTGAGGAGACATACCAACATGCACGATTGGGTTACCCACGCCCGTATTGGTGAGAATCCCGGAATAAGGGGACACGATCTCTGCTTTGACAAGACGTGCCAAGGAAACTGCCTCGCTAAACGCGCTGAGGTGGAACAGTAAAACGATTCGAATAAAGGCTTGGTCGTGGCGTGATGTCACGCTGCGGAATACGTCAGCAGATTAGATTTGTGCAAATATTATTCTCTCTACGGTGGTATGTGGAACTTGTTTTGCAGAAGCCGGACACTATCCTTTTGTTCAAAATCTTCTATGAAGTATTCGGAGGAGGAACCCGCCTTGCAATGTCGAAGACAATCTGCGCGCCAGACTCGTCGTCATTAAAGCCCGGTTCAGGGACTACTGAGGGAGTCCTGGATTAGGGGGTGTCCGGATGACCGGACTATAACCTTTGGCCGGACTCCTGGACTATGAAGATACAAGATTGAAGACTTCGTCCCGTGTCCGGATGGGACTTTCCTTGGCGTGGAAGGCAAGCTTGGCGATACGGATATGTAGATCTCCTCCCATTGTAACCGACTCTGTGTAACCCTAGCCTTCTCCGGTGTCTATATAAACCGGAGGGTTTTAGTCCGTAGGACGAACAACAATCATACCATGGGCTAGCTTCTAGGGTTTTGCCTCTCTGATCTCGTGGTAAATCTACTCTTGTACTACCCATATCATCAATATTAATCAAGCAGGAGTAGGGTTTTACCTCCATCGAGAGGGCCCGAACCTGGGTAAAAACATCATGTCCCTTGTCTCTTGTTACCATCCGCCTAGACGCACAATTCGGGACCCCCTACCCGAGATCCGCCGATTTTGACACCAACAGCTCCCCTGGGCGTACGACATGAAGGCGAAGTTGGCGCACTCGGGCGGTGGCCCGATGGGATCCCGACGGTGCTGCGGGGGCTGGTGGCAGCAGATCTGGGGTTTCCCACCCCAGATTGGCTCTCCTTCGGATGGTCGGGCTCGGGCGCCGTCTGGCCGCCCTAAGCGGTGGTGGGCGCGTGTTGGTTGTCCTTCTTCACCGATGTGATGGGGGTGGCTGGAGGCGTTGGCATTGTGCCAGATTCGAACAAGCTAGTGGTGCCGTCCCCTTCTAGGGATGAGGGCCAGGTGGCGGGTCCTTGTGGCGGTGGATCTTGGGATCCCGCTCCCGGGGATGTCGTGGGACGCGGCGGCCCGTGCACGAGAGATGGAGTTGCTTCGAATAGATCTGGGTGAAAACTTGCTTTCGACTACTGCCAAGGCCGATTTCGGCGCTGCGTCACTCCCTTCTTGAAGGCATCACCGTGGAGAATTTCAAGGTCACTCTCTGCTTCCGGGGGAAACCCTAGATAAGTAGATCGGATGATGGCGACGCTCTGTTGTTCTTTCCCCATTGGGGGCGTCATTCATGGAGGTACACACGGGCTCGAGGGAACAGAGAACGACTTCTTTGGTGGAGCAGTGCTTCATCTTACACATTGATGGCGGCGGATCCCAGCAGTGTGACGCCATGGAGACTCAAGTACGATGCACGGAGATGGACTCGTGCAGGAGGAGGGTGTTGTCTGGGTCATGGTGGCATCGATGGCAGAGAGGCCTGGCAAGGTCGGTGCATTAGTTTCTGCTTTGACGATGGATTGGTGGAAGATGGCGACGACGACACAGAGAGTGCGTCAGACCTGTTTGTGCCCCAAACCCAGTATGTGGCTTGGTTGGGGCATCTGTCTTTAGATGTTAGGCATTTGTGCAATGTCTATTTTGTATTAGTCTTGGACTATCGACACCCCTTCATCAGATGGATAGGAGTGGCGATAGTTGTTGCTAAGATGGTGGCTTCAGACTACCTAATGTACTACTTTGTAAGGTCTTTGTGAATAATTAATAAAATGGTTGCATGCACCTTCCAAATGCAGAGGCCGAAGGTAATCCTCCTTTTCTAGAAAAAGATCTTTGAAATTATTTAGCACAATATCAACTCCTGTATTGAATTCAAAGATTCATTTTCTTTTATTATTCATAGAGCTACACCTAGTCTTAGAGAAGGCATGCAATCATGGTTGGATTCTTTGTAAATTTTTCCTATGGACGTTGACACAACATGTACATTACCACCATCATTTATAAATAAATAAATAATGGCACAATAAGGGGTCTTCCCTATCACGTTTCCTACAAAAACAGACGAAACCTCTAAGGGCCTCTTCAATTCGCCTGATTCTAAAAACGTGAGAATGGGAAAAACATAGGACTAGCATGACATGCCATTTCAATCCTACATGATTTAGGTTCATTTGATTGCATCATAAAAAAACAAGTATTTTTTTAAAGATGTTTGAGATGGATGCGAGAAATCCTATGGGAAGTAGTACAAAGAAATTGTTCGGAAAAAATATATGAAATTCAATCCTATGAATCAAATAACAAACATAGGAAAATTTCCTAAGGACTCCAAATTTCCTACGAAAATCCTTCGAATCAAATTGGCCCTAAACTATTTTCTATCTTTTATTTTCTAGAATGGGAACCTCTAAATTATTATAAAATCTCCCAGATGAACTAAAATTTCAATAGTGGAAAAGAAAGGAAGAAAATAAAATGAGAGAAGCCAAAAAATGATAACATGATGGTGGACATGGACCGTGTCGACCTATGATGCGTTGCTTTAGTTGGGTGCAGCCACAGGCTCAATACAAACTTGTTGAAGGCCCAATGCCAAACCCCCTCCCTCCCCCCACACACAAACACAATGGCGTTAATCAATCTATATGTGTATGCATCAAGGCGATGGAGGTAAGGCCACAAGGGGAATCTATGCCTCTTAAGATACAATCATACAAAGAACATTACTAAGAGCATCTCCACTCCCCCCCCCAACATGCCCCCAGGGCTCTTTTTTAGCGCCGACGCTGAAAAATAGGCCTAGTCGCGCCCCCAGGTCCTTGCTTTTCGCTGGTTTGGGCCGAAATAACAGTCAGCGAACCCGAGCCGAACCCAGGCACCCGAGGGGCGCCTGGGGGCGCCGGCCGAAGCCAAAAGGCACGTGGGTCTGATACGTCTCCAACGTATCTATAATTTTTGATTGTTCCATGCTATTATATTATCTGTTTTGAATGATTATGGGCTTTATTATACACTTTTATATTACTTTTGGGACTAACCTATTAACCGGAGGCCCAGCCCATATTGTTGTTTTATTGCCTGTTTCAGTATTTCGAAGAAAAGGAATATAAAACGGAGTCCAAACGGAATGAAACCTTCGGCAACGTGATTTTTTGGAAGAATATCATCCTGGAGACGTGGAGTTCAAGTCAGAAGATACTCGAGGACTCCACGAGATAGGAGGGCGCGCCCCCTGTCTCGTGGGCCCCTCGAGCACCCCCCGACTAACTTCTTTCGCCTATATATGCCTACGTACCCTAAAACCATCGAATATCAAGATAGATCAGGAGTTCCGCCGCCGCAAGCCTCTGTAGCCACCAAAAACCTCTCGGGAGCCCGTTCCGGCACCCTGCCGGAGGGGGAACCCATCACCGGTGGCCATCTTCATCATCCCGACGCTCTCCATACGAGGAGGGAGTAGTTCACCCTCGGGGCTGAGGGTATGTACCAGTAGCTATGTGTTTGATATCTCTCTCTCTCTCGTGTTCTCTCTCGTGTTCCCTCTATGGCATGATCTTGATGTATCCCGAGCTTTGCTATTGTAGTTGGATCTTATGATGTTTCTCCCCCTCTACTCTCTTGTGATGAATTGAGTTTCCCCTCTTGAAGTTATCTTATCGGATTGAGTCTTTTATGAGAACACTTGATGTATGTCTTGCCGTGCTTATCTGTGGTGACAATGGGATATCATGTGCCTCTTGATGTATGTTTTGGTGACCAACTTGAGGGTTCCGCCCATGAACCTATGCATAGGGGTTGGCACACGTTCTTGACTCTCCGGTAGAAACTTTGGGGCACTCTTTGAAGTACTTTGTGTTGGTTGAATAGATGAATTTGAGATTATGTGATGCATATCGTATAATCATGCCCGCGGATACTTGAGGTGACAATGGAGTATCTAGGTGACATTAGGGTTTTGGTTGATTTGTGTCTTAAGGTGTTATTCTAGTACGAACTCTTTTACAGATTGATCCGAAAGAATAACTTTGAGGTGGTTTCGCACCCTACCATAATCTCTTCGTTTGTTCTCCGCTATTAGTGTCTTTGGAGTGACTCTTTGTTGCATGTTGATGGCTTGTTATATGATCTATCTATGTTATTATTGTTGAGAGAACTTGCACTAGTGAAAGTATGAACCCTAGGCCTTGTTTCCTATCATCGCAATACCGTTTACGCTCACTTTTATCGCTTGCTACCTTGCTGTTTTTATAATTTCAGATTACAAATACCTTTATCTACCATCCATATTGCACTTGTATCACCATCTCTTCGCCGAACTAGTGCACCTATACAATCTACCATTGTATTGGGTGTGTTGGGGACACAAGAGACTCTTTGTTATTTGGTTGCAGGGTTGTTTGAGAGAGACCATCTTCATCCTACGCCTCCTACGGATTGATAAACCTTAGGTCATCCACTTGAGGGAAATTTGCTACTGTCCTACAAACCTGTGCACTTGCATGCCCAACAATGTCTACAAGAAGAAGGTTGTGTAGTAGACATCAAGCTCTTTTCTGGCGCCATTGCCGGGAAGGTTAGCGCTTGAAGGTATATCTTCAGATCTTGCAATCGAATCTTTTTGTTTCTTGTTTTATCACTAGTTTAGTTTATAAAAGAAAACTACCAAAAAAATGGAGTTAAGTTTGTCTCATACGCTTCATCTTTTTAATAACTTTCGTGAGAATGATGGAAGGGAAAATTGTGCACAATGCTAGAAGAAGAATGCATTAGAATGTTTGGTACTATATATTTGTATGATGAGCATGATTGCAATGTTGTTAGTATGAATTCCTTGAATATCCATGATGCTAATGATATGCAAAGCCACAAGCTTGGGGAAGCTATGTTTGATGAATATGATATTTTTTGTCCCCCAAGTTTTGATGAGAATATTTTTTATGATGAAAGCATGCCTCCTATTTATGATGATTATATTGATGAAAGTGGGTTTGGAAGAGTGTCAACTTTGGTAGTAGTGATCCCACTATTTTGGAGGATGTTGAATTTTATTGTGATGAACATGAAAGTGGATTTGGAAGAGTGTCAACTCTATTTAGTGATGATTCCACTATTTCGGAAGAGGTTCCAATTGATTATGAGAACAAAGTTGCTATCTATGATGATTATTGTGATGACTTGTATGCTATTAGGAATAATGATAACCATGAAACTTTTCATCATGATTTTAGTTTTCAATTGGATTATGCCTCACATGATAATTATTTTGTTGAGTTTGCTCCCACTATTATTCATGAGAAGAATTTTGCTTATGTGGAGAGTAGTAAAATTTCTATGCTTGTAGATCATGGAAAGAATGCTTTAGGTGCTGGTTATATTCTTGAATTCATTCATGATGCTACTGAAAATTATTATGTGGGAGGAACATATGCTTGTAGGAATTGCAATAATGTCAAGTTTCCTCCCTATGTGCTTAAAGTCTTGAAGCTATGCTTGTTTTACCATCCTATGCTTGTTGATTATTGTTCCCATAAGTTGTTTACTCACAAAATCCCTATGCATAGGAAGTGGGTTAGACTTAAATGTGCTAGTCATATGCTTCATGATGCTCCCGTTATGTTTCAGTTCTTATCTTTTATGTGAGCATCATTGTCATCATCATGCCTAGCTAGAAAGGCATTAAAGAAAAGCGTTTGTTGGGAGACAACCCAATACTTATCCTTACTATTTTTGTGTGTCCACATTATTATACTACTGTAGTAATCATGTTTTATAGCTTTTGTTTCAATAAAGTGCCAAGTAGGACCTTTGGGAATACTTGGGTGAAGTTTATGTGATCTTGCTGTAGAAAACAGAAACTTTAGCGCTCACGAGAATGGCTACCATTTTTTACTGGAGAGTGATTTTAGGTTAATTCTTTTTGAAGATGATTAGTAGACAAATTCCTCAGGTCCATAAATTTATTTAATAATTTTTGGGGTTCCAGAAGTATACGTTTGATACAGATTACTACAGACTGTTCTGTTTTTGACAGATTCTTTTTTCGTTGTGTTGTTTGCTTATTTTGATGCATCTATGGATAGTATTAAGTGGTATGAACCATAGAGAAGTTGTAGTACAATGGATATTACACCAATATGAATTTAGAATGAGTTCATTACAGTACCTAAGTGGTGGTTTTATTTTCTTATACTAACGGAGCTTACGAGTTTTGTGTTGAGTTTTGTGTGGTTGAAGTTTTCAAGTTTTGGGTAAGGATTCGATGGACTATGGAATAAGGAGTGGCAGGAGCCTAATCTTGGGGATGCCTAAGGCACCACAAGGTAATATTCAAGGACAACCAAGCAACTAAGCTTGGGGATGCCCCGGAAGGCATCCCCTCTTTCGTCTTCGTTCATCGGTAACTTTACTTGGAGCTATATTTTTATTCACCACATGATATGTGTTTTGCTTGGAGCGTCATTTTCTTTTGTTAGTTTTTGCTTGCTGTTAGTTAGAATAATGTTTTGCACCTTTATTTTCAATAAAAAGTCAAGGATAGCCTTTGCCATGCTTATTTTGCTAGTATAGATGTTGCTGTTTGAAAACAAAAAGTTTACCGCTGTTGCAAAAATTCCCTAGAAAAGTCAGAGAGTGGTATAACTTTGAATCTTTCTGCATATTGAGATCTGATAAATTCATTACAGTGGGAATTTTAGTTCATAATTTTTGGAGTCTGGGAAGTATTGTTACTCTTGCATTCTTTACAGACTGTACTGTTTTGGCAGATTGCTGTTATGTTTGCATTGTTTGCATATGTTTGCTTGTTTAATGATTCTATTTGAGGATAGGAGTATTAAATATTCAGAGACATTTAGTATGAAATGCTGAATAATAATTTTAGTGATTTGTTACAGTAGAAAATGATAAGGTTTTGCATTGGTTTATACTAACCTATCTCACGAGTTCTTGTTGAGTTTATTATGGATGAAGCTTTTGATAAAAAGAGAAACCATGATGTGAGAGGAATTAAGGAGACACAAAAGTTCAAGCTTGGGGATTCCCAAGGTACCCCAAGATAATATTTCAAGAAGTCTCAAGCATCTAAGCTTGGGGATGCCCCAGTAGGCATCCCACCTTTCTTCTTCGGCAATCATCGATTAGTATCGGTTGAGCCTAAGTTTTTGATTCTTCACATGAGTTGTGCTATCCTTGCAATGTCATTTTATTTTGTTTTGCTTGCTGCTTGAATACAATACCAAGGTCTGAAATTATTTAATGAGAGAGAGTCTTCGCATAGTTGCATAATTATTTAGCTACTCTTTGGTCTTCACTTATATCTTTCGGAGTAGTTTGTCGTTTGCTCTAGTACTTCACTTATATCTTTTAGAGCACGGCAGAGGTTATATTTTGTAGAAATTGCTTGTATCTCATGCTTCACTTATATTATTTTGAGAGTCTTAAACAACATGGTAATTTGAACGAAAACTTTCATAGGAAGTGAATTGGATGCTATGATCAATTTGATACTTGATAATTGTTTTGAGATATGGAGGTAGTGATATTAGAGTCATGCTAGTTGAGGTGATTATGAAAAATACTTGTGTTAAGGGTTGTGATTCCCGTAGCATGCACGTATGGTGAACCGCTTTGTGATGAAGTTGGAGCACAATTTTATTTATTGATTGTCTTCCTTATGAGTGGCGGTCGGGGACGAGCGATGGTCTTTTCCTACCAATCTATCCCCCTAGGAGCATGCGTGTAGTGCTTTGGTTTTTGATGACTTCTAAATTTTTGCAACAAGTACATGAGTTCTTTTGACTAATGTTGAGTCCATGGATTATACGCACCCTTTCACCCTTCCATCATTGCTAGCCTTTCTTGTGTCGCGCAACTTTCGCCGGTACCATACACCCACCATACTCCTTCCTCAAAACAGCCACCACACCTACCTATTATGGCATTTCCATAGCCATTCTGAGATATATTGCCATGCAACTTTCCACCGTTATGTTCATATGACATGCATTACTTTTGTCATATTGCTTTTTGCATGATCATGTAGTTGACATTGTATTTGTGGCAAGGCCACCTTCATAATTTTCATACATGTCGCTCTTGATTCATTGCATATCCCGGTACACCACCGGAGGCATTCAAATAGAGTCATATCTTGTTCTAGCTTGAGTTGTAAATCCATAAAAGTGTGATGATCTTCATTATTAGAGCATTGTCCTAGTGAGGAAAGGATGATGAAGACTATGATTCCCCCACAAGTCGGGATGAGACTTCGGACTTTACAAAAAGAAAAAAAAGAAAAAAAAGAGAAAGGCCAAAAAGAAAAAAAGGGAAGGCCAAAGAAAAAAAAAGAGAGAAAGAAAAAAAGGAGAAAAAAAGGAAAAAAAATAAAATGAGAGAAAAAGAGAGAAGGGACAATGCTACTATCTCTTTTTCCACACTCGTGCTTCAAAATAGCACCATGATCTTCATGATAGAGAGTCTCATATGTTGTCACTTTCACATACTAGTGGGAATTTTTCATTATAGAACTTGGCTTGTATATTCCAATGATGGGCTTCCTCAAAAGTGCCCTAGGTCTTCGTGAGCAAGCAAGTTGGATGCACACCCACTTAGTTTCTTTTGTTGAGTTTCATATATTTATAGCTCTAGTGCATCCGTTGCATGGCAATCCCTACTCACTCACATTGATATCTATTAATGGGCATCTCCATAGCATGTTGATACGCCTAGTTGATGTGAGACTATCTTCTCCTTCTTTGTCTTCCCCACAACCACCGTTCTATTCCACATGTAGTGCTATGTCCATGGCTCACGCTCATGTATTGCGTGAAAGTTGAAAGAGTTTGAGATTATTAAAGTATGAAACAATTGCTTGGCTCGTCATCGGGGTTGTGCATGATTAAATACTTTGTGTGATGAAGATAGAGCAATAGCCAGACTATATGATTTTGTAGGGATAACTTTCTTTGGCCATGTTATTTTGAGAAGACATGATTACTTTGATTAGTATGCTTGAAGTGTTACTATTTCTTTTATCAATATGAACTTTTATTTTGAATCATTTGGATCTGAACATTCATGCCACAATAAAGAGAAATTACTTTGAGAATCATGCTAGGTAGCATTCCACATCAAAAATTCTGTTTTTACCATTTACCTACTCGAGGACGAGTAGGAATTAAGCTTGGGGATGCTTGATACGTCTCCAACGTATCTATAATTTTTGATTGTTCCATGCTATTATATTATCTGTTTTGAATGATTATGGGCTTTATTATACACTTTTATATTACTTTTGGGACTAACCTATTAACCGGAGGCCCAGCCCATATTGCTGTTTTATTGCCTGTTTTAGTATTTTGAAGAAAAGGAATATCAAACGGAGTCCAAACGGAATGAAACCTTCGGCAACGTGATTTTTTTGGAAGAATATCATCCTGGAGACATAGAGTTCAAGTCAGAAGATACTCAAGGACTCCACGAGATAGGAGGGCGCGCCCCCCCTATAGGGCGCCCCCCTTGTCTCATGGGCCCCTCGAGCACCCCCCGACCGACTTCTTTCGCCTATATATGCCTACGTACCCTAAAACCATCTAATATCAAGATAGATCGGGAGTTCCGCCGCTACAAGCCTCTGTAGCCACCAAAAACCTCTCGGGAGCCCATTCCGGCACCCTGCCGGAGGGGGAACCCATCACCGGTGGCCATCTTCATCATCCCGGCGCTCTCCATGACGAGGAGGGAGTAGTTCACCCTCGGGGCTGAGGGTATGTAACAGTAGCTATGTGTTTGATCTCTCTCTCTCTCTCTCTCTCTCTCTCTCGTGTTCTCTCTCGTGTTCCCTCTATGGCACGATCTTGATGTATCCCGAGCTTTGCTATTGTAGTTGGATCTTATGATGTTTCTCCCCCTCTACTCTCTTGTGATGAATTGAGTTTCCCCTCTTGAAGTTATCTTATCGGATTGAGTCTTTTATGAGAACACTTGATGTATGTCTTGCCGTGCTTATCTGTGGTGACAATGGGATATCATGTGCCTCTTGATGTATGTTTTGGTGACCAACTTGCGGGTTCCGCCCATGAACCTATGCATAGGGGTTCGCACACGTTCTTGACTCTCCGGTAGAAACTTTGGGGCACTCTTTGAAGTACTTTGTGTTGGTTGAATAGATGAATCTGAGATTGTGTGATGCATATCATATAATCATGCCCACGGATACTTGAGGTGATAATGGAGTATCTAGGTGACATTAGGGTTTTGGTTGATTTGTGTCTTAAGGTGTTATTCTAGTACAGACTCTTTTATAGATTGATCCGAAAGAATAACTTTGAGGTGGTTTTGTACCCTACCATAATCTCTTCGTTTGTTCTCCGCTATTAGTGTCTTTGGAGTGTCTCTTTGTTGCATGTTAAGGGCTTGTTATATGATCTATCTATGTTATTATTGTTGAGAGAACTTGCACTAGTGAAAGTATGAACCCTAGGCCTTGTTTCCTATCATCGCAATACCGTTTACGCTCACTTTTATCGCTTGCTACCTTGCTGTTTTTATAATTTCAGATTACAAATACCTTTATCTACCATCCATATTGCACTTGTATCACCATCTCTTCGCCGAACTAGTGCACCTATACAATCTACCATTGTATTGGGTGTGTTGGGGACACAAGAGACTCTTTGTTATTTGGTTGCAGGGTTGTTTGAGAGAGACCATCTTCATCCTACACCTCCTATGGATTGATAAACCTTAGGTCATCCACTTAAGGGAAATTTGCTACTGTCCTACAAACCTGTGCACTTGCATGCCCAACAATGTCTACAAGAAGAAGGTTGTGTAGTAGACATCAGGGTCCGCTTTGTCAGTGATAGACATGCCTTTTCCCGCCTTTCCCCAACTTTTTTCTCCATTTTGCCATTGCTCCCCCCTTCCTGTCCCTCTTCTCCCACCATTCTCCTCCCATCCGGCCGCCATCCCGCCATGCCACTGAACAAGTATTCGGCCCCTCGCGCCACTGCCACTGCCGATTCTACCCATCCGAAGCAGAGGAAGCCGATGGAAAAACCATCGAGCATGTCGAACGCCGAGTGGAGGGCAGAGGTTCAGTGCCAGGAGGCTTTCACCACCGACTGGCGGAATAGGCTCAACACCAAGAAGGCCCGGGGCACGACCGTGTCGGCGCCGGCGACAGCAAAGCAGATAGAAGCGTCTCGTGCAGGGATGATGAATCCGTCCAGCAGCCACGACCCGCAAGCTGCGTGGAGCCAACAGAGCGTCGCATCGCCGGCCCGCTTATCGCCGCCGCCATCGCCCTCGGGGTACGCACCCTCGCCTGGCTACGCCGATGGTGACGCGCATGGTGGATTTAACCCCAACATCACCTTTCCACATGGCTAGCGCGCGTCACCCTCCGGTATGAACCCCAACTAGCGCACTCCCTCGCCTGTTTTCCCCGGCCTCCAGTACCCCCCGTACAACTACTCGCCGCCAGCATACATAGCCTCCCTGACGCCACCTCTATGTCGTGGCGCCCTGCCCTTCTCGCAAGCCTCGTCGTCACATTTTGGCAACCCCGACGCAACGAAAACCGACATGGACGAGATCATCACGAGCGGCCCGATTGCCGCCGCCTCCTCCCCCGGGTTCCATGCGCAAGACGACACAATGGTCACCACCGACGACATGGACGACGAGCTCAACAACGGCGAGGAGGAGGAGGAGGAGTAAGA
>LT934112.1:581100911-581209542 GCA_900231445.1 Triticum turgidum subsp. durum | reverse complement strand
GCATCGCCGAAGCATGGAAGACCATCAACATGGACCCGGTCATTGGCGCTGATAACCCACAAGTATAGGGGGTCGTTTATAGCCTTCTTTGATAAATAAGAGTGTCGAACCCAACGAGGAGCTAAAGGTAGAACAATTATTCCCTCAAGTTCTATCGACCACCAATACAACTATATGCACACTTGACGTTTGCTTTACCTAGAACAAGTATGAAACTTTTTTGCAAGAATAAAACTACAAGTACTTTGCGAGAATAAAACTACGAATAAATTGCAAGGTAATAAAAGTGGATAGCTTTTGTCAACAAGAAAGTCATTTGTCCCTAGGCAATCGATAACAAGTATCAATGATCATTCTTGAAATTTTATATGAGGGAGAGGCATGAGCTAACATACTTTCTCTACTTGGATCATATGAACTTATGATTGTACCCCTAGCAAGCATCTTCAACTACTATAGATTATTAAGGCCATGAAACCCAACCATAGCATTAATATCAAGTCCTCTTTACTCCCATACGCCATAACCCACTTATCTGCGTTTAGGCTGCTATCACCCCCGCAACACCGATAATAAGCAAACCATGGACATATTGCCACACCCTACAGCGGGGGCCCCTCCGTTCGCACGACACGGAGGGCACTATAGGACAGCACCATAAATAAAATATACAATCATACCAAGCAAGATCATGATTAACCCATAGGACAAAACGGATCTACTCAAACATCATAGGATAACCATAGATCATTGGGAAATAATACATGGAGTTGAGCACCATGTTTAAGTAGAGATTACAGCGGAGAGAACAGGTGTTACACCGCTGCATAGAGGGGGATAAAGTTGGTGTTGATGGTAGCAAGGTTGTTGATGTAGATCGCCGTCACGATCCTAGCCCCGACAGCACTCTACTGCTTCTTGATCTTGCATTGGTTTTTTCCTTGAAGAGGAAAGGGTGATGCAGCAAAGTAGAGATAAGTATTTCCCTCAATTAGTGAACCAAGGTATCAATCCAATAGGAGACAATGCACAAATCACCAATACCTGCACAAACAATCAAACAAATTGCACCCAACGCGATGAAGGGGTTGTCAATCCATCCACGGTTACTTGCAAAAGTGAGATCTAACAGAGATAGATGAAACTAAGCAAAAGGTAAAGTAAATATTTTCGTATTTTTGGTTTATAGATCGAAAAGTAAAATATTGCAAAATAGTAGATCAAAAACTTATATGATGGAAAATAGACCCGGGGGCCATAGATTTCACTAGTGGCTTCTCTCAAGATAGCAAATAATACGGTGGGTGAACAAATTACTGTCGAGCAACTGATAGAAAAGCACAAAGTTATGATGATATCTAAGGCAATGATTTTGGAATATAGGCATCACGTCCGTGTCAAGTAGACCGACTCCTGACTGCATCTACTACTATTACTCCACACATCGACCGACTCTTGACTACATCTAGAGTATTAAGTTCATGAAGAACAGAGTAACACATTAAGTAAGATGACATGATGTAGAGGAATAAACTCAAGCAATATGATGTAAACCCCATATTTTTATCCTTGATGGCAACAATACAATACGTGCCTTGCTGCCCCTACTGTCACTGGGAAAGGACACCGCAAGATTGAACCCAAAGCTAAGCACTTCTCCCATTGCAAGAAAAACCAATCTAGTTGGCCAAACTAAACCGATAGTTCAAAGAGAATTACAATGATATCAAATCATGCATATAAGAATTCAGAGAAGATCCAAATAATATTCATAGATAAGCTGATCATAAATCCACAATTCATTGGATCTCGATAAACACACCGCAAAAGAAGATTACATTGGATAGATCTCCAAGAACATCGAGGAGAACATGGTATTGAGAATCAAAGAGAGAGAAGAAGCCATCTAGATACTAGCTATGGACCCGTAGGTCTGAGATAAACTACTCATGCTTCATCGAAAGGGCAATAGAGTTGATGTAGAAGCCCTCCGTGATCAAATCCCCTTCCCGCAGGATGCCGTAAAAGGCCCCTAGATGGGATCTCACGGGTACAGAAGGTTGCAGTGGTCGAAAAGTGTTTTCGTGGATGCTTCTGGTGGTTTGGGGATATTTGGGAATATATATGACAAAGAAGTAGGTCGGTGGAGTCATGGGAGGGGGGGGGGGCACAAGGCAGGGGGCGCGCCCTACCCCCTTGTGGCCGCCTCATGGTTCTTCCGACTTGATCTCCGAGTCTCCTGGGTGTCTTCTGGTCCAAGAAAAATCACCCCGAAGGTTTTATTCCATTTGGACTCTGTTTGGTCTTCCTTTTCTGCGAAGCTCAAAAATATGAAAAAAACAGAAACTGGCACTGGGCTCTAGGTTAATAGGTTAGTCCCAAAAATAATATAAAATAGCATATTAATGCATATAAAACATCCAAATAGATAATATAATAGCATGGAACAATAAAAAAATATAGATACATTGGAGACGTATCAAGCATCCCCAAGCTTAATTCCTGCTCGTCCTCGAGTAGGTAAATGATAAAAATAGAATTTTTGATGTGGAATGCTACCTAACATATATATCCATGTAATTTTTCTTTATTGTGGCATGAATGTTCAGATCCATAAGATTCAAAGCAAAAGTTTAATGTTGACATAAAAATAATAATATTTCAAGCATACTAACAAGGCAATTATGTCTGATCAAAATAACATGGCCAAAGAAAGTTATCCCTAAAAAATCATATAGTCTGGCTATGCTCCATCTTCATCACACAAAATATTCAAATCATGCACAACCCTGATGACAATCCAAGCAATTGTTTCATACTTTTGGTGTTCTCAAACCTTTTCAACTTTCACGTAATACATGAGCATGAGCCATGGACATAGCACTATAGGTGGAATAGAATATGGTGGTTGTGAAGAAGACAAAAAAGAGGGAGATAGTCTCACATCAACTAGGCATATCAACGGGCTATGGATATGCCCATCATCAGGTATCAATGTGAGTGAGTAGGGATTTCCATGCAACAGATGCACTAGAGCTATAAGTTTATGAAAGCTCAAAAGGAAAAACTAAGTGGGTGTGCATCCAACTTGCTTGCTCATGAAGACCTAGGGTGATTTGAGGAAGCCCATCGTTGGAATATACAAGCCAAGTTCTATAATGAAAAAATCCCACTAGTATATGAAAGTGACAAAATAGGAGACTCTCTATCATGAAGATCATGGTGCTACTCTGAAGCACAAGAGTGGAAAAAGGATAGTAACATTGTCCCTTCTCTCTTTTTCTCTCATTTTTTCTTTTTCCTCTCCCTTTTTTGTTTGGCTTCTTTGGCTTTTTTTATTTCCTCACATGTGACAATGCTCTAGTAATGATGATCATCACACTTCTATTTACTTACAACTCAAGAATTACAACTCGATACTTAGAACAAAATATGACTCTATATGAATGCCTATGGTGGTGTACTGGGATGTGCAATGACTCAAGAGTGACATGTATGAAAGACTTATGAAAGGTGGATTTGCCACAAATACGATGTCAACTACATGATCATGCAAAGCAATATGACAATGGTGAAGCGTGTCATAATAAACAGAACGGTGGAAAGTTGCATGGCAATATATCTCGGAATGGCTATGGAAATGCCATAATAGGTAGGTATGGTGGTTGTTTTGAGGAAGGTATATGATGGGTGTATGGTACCGGCGAAAGTTGCGCGACACTAGAGAGGCTAGCAATGATGGAAGGGTAAGAGCACGTATAATCCATGGACTCAACATTAGTCACAAAGAACTCACATACTTATTGCAAAGATCTATTAGTCATCGAAACAAAGTACTACACGCATGCTCCTAGGGGGATAATTGGTAGGAAAAGACCATCGCTCGTCCCCGACATCCACTCATAAGGAAGACAATCAATAAATACCTCAAGCTCCAACTTCGTTACATAATGGTTCACCATACGTGCATGCTACGGGAATCACAAACCTCAACACAATTATTTCTTCCATACACAATTACTCACTAGAATGACTCTAATATCACCATCTTTATATCTCAAAACAATCATAAGGAATCAAACTTCTCATAGTATTCAATGCACTTTATATGAAAGTTTTTATTATATCCCTCTTGAATGCCTATGTATTAGGACTAAATTTATATCCAAAGCAAATTGCCATGCTATTTAAAAATACTCTCAAAATAATATAAGTGAAGCATGAGAGTTCATCAATTTCTATAAATAAAATCACCGCCGTGCTCTAAAAAGATATAAGTGAAGCACTAGAGCAAAATTACCTAGGTCAAAAAATATAAGTGAAGCACATAGAGTATTCTAATAAATCACGATTCATGTGTGTCCCTCTCAAAAGGTGTGCACAGCAAGGATGATTGTGACAAACTAAAAATCAAAGACTCAAATCATACAAGACGATCCAAGCAAAACACATATCATGTGGTGAATAAAAATATAGCCTCAAGTAAAGTTACAGATAGACGAAGACGAAAGAGGGGATGCCTTCCAGGGCATCCCCAAGCTTAAGCTCTTGGTTGTCCTTGAATATTACCTTGGGGTGCCTTGGGCATCCCCAAGCTTAGGCTCTTGCCACTCCTTATTCCATAGTCCCTCAAATCCTTACCCAAAACTTGAAAACTTCACAACGGAAAACTCAACAAAAAATCTCATAAGCTTCGTTAGTATAAGAAAACAAATCACCACTTTTGGTACTGTTGTGAACTCATTATTTATTTATATTGGTGTAATATCTACTGTATTCCAACTTTTCCATGGTTCATACGGATACGTCTCCGTCGTATCTACAATTTTTGATTGTTTCATGCCAATATTATACAATTTTACTTTTAGCAACATTTTATATGATTTATTGGACTAACATATTGATCTAGTGCCCAGTGCCAGTTCCTATTTGTTGCATTTTTTGTTTCACAGAAAATCCATATCAAATAAAGTCCAAATGCAATAAAATTTTACAGAGAATTATTATGGAATATTTGTGATTTTTGGGAGTTGGAATCATTAGAGGAGGGAACACACAGTGATCACAACCCACCAGGGCGTGCCTGGGGGCCCAGGTGTGCCCAGGTGTCTTATGCCCACCTCGTACGTCGGTTGGATCTCTACTTTGGGCGCAAGGAAGCTTATATCCGGAAAAAAATCGTGTTAAAATTTTAACGCATTCGGAGTAACGGATCTCCCGGAATATAAGAAACGGTTTTCGGCCAGATCTAGGGAACGTGAAACAGAAGAGAACAGAGAGGGAGATCCAATCTTGGAGGGGCTCCCGACCCTCCACCGCCATGGAGGCCATGGAACAGAGAGTGAACTTTCCTCCCATCTAGGGGGAAGGCCAAGGAAGAAGAAGAAGGAGGGGGGATCTTTCCCCCTCTCTCCCGGTGGTGCCAGAGTGCCGCCGGGGATAGGATCGTGACGATGATCTACATCAACAATCTTGCTACTGTCAACACCAACTTTCTCCCCCTCTATGCAGCGGTGTAACACCCCTTCTCCCCGCTGTAATCTCTACTTAAACATGGTGCTCAACTCCATATATTATTTCCCAATGATATTTGGTTATTCTATGATGTTTGAGTAGATCTGTTTTGTCCTGTGGGTTAACCGTGATCTTGGTTGGTATGATTGTATATTTTATTTATGGTGCTGTCCTACGGTGCCCTCCGTTTCGCGCAAACGTGAGGGATCCCCGCTATAGGGTGTTGCAATACGTTCATAATTTTCTTATGGTGGGTTGCGAGAGTGACAGAAGCTTAAACCCGAGTAGGTGGGTTGTTGCGTATGGGATAAAGAGGACTTGATACTTAATGTTATGGTTGGGTTTCACGACCTTAATGATGTTTAGTAGTTGCGGATGGTTGCTAGGGGTCTAATCATAAGTGCATATGATCCAAGTAGAGAAAGTATATTAGCTCATGCCTCTCCCTCATATAGAATTACAAGAATGATTACCGGTACTTGTTTCGATTACCTAGGGACAAATGACTTTCTTGTTGACAAAAGCTATCCACTTTTATTACCTTGCAAATTATTCACTGTTTTATTCTCGCAAAGCACTCGTAGTTTTATTCTTGCAAAATAGTTTCATACTTGTTTTAGGTAAAGCAAACGTTAAGTGTGCGTTGAGTTGTATCAGTGGTCGATAAAACTTGAGGAAATATTTGTTCTACCTTTAGCTCCTCGTTGGGTTCGACACTCTTATTTATCAAAGAAGGCTACAAAAGATCCCCTGTACTTGTGGGTTATCAAGACCTTTTCCTGGCAACGTTGTTGGGGAACAATAGCGTGGGGTGAATATTCTCGTGGGTGCTTGTTTGCTTTATCACTAAGTAGTTTTTTTTCTCTGTTCTAAGTTGTTCTCTGTCTTTAGTTATGGATATGGAACATGAAACACCAAAATAATTAGTTGTACTTGCTACTCATGGAGATGGGGAACCTCCTAAAACCCTCGATGCTCGTTATGTGAAAAATATTATGCACTACTTTGATAATCCTGAGAAAACCCCATTCAACATGATAACGGGAGACACGTTGGATCAGCGTGAATACTTTAGGGATTATCGCTTGACACAAAAAGGGAAACTTTTATGGGATCAAATTGATACGTTGCATTGGTATGCTTGGAATTTATGCTAGAGATATGATTTTACTTGTTGCTCTAGGATGAATGCTCCACACCTTCCCTTTTCATGCAAATATCATGGTAATGAAACCTTAGCTTCTTATGCTAATGGTAGATATGCTTATTATGATGTGGAACGGCTAGAAGAAATTGTTGCTTTTAAGGGTGCTTATGAAATTGAATCTTTGTTTTTTAAGTATGAAGTTTTTGATGAGGATGTTTATAGACCTAGATTTTTTTCCATCCTTAAATATTGCTATGATAATTACAAATACAGTTCTAATATTGATGTATTTATTGAGAAAGTCTTCGCTGTCCAAGAAGATACTACTATTTTGCAGGAGTCTATGGAAGAAGAAATTGATGAAACTGTGAGCTCATTGGATGAAAAAGATGATGGTGAGAGCGAAGAACAAAAGGAGGAAGAGTGGATTAGCTACCCGTGCCCACCTTCTAATGAGAGTAACTCTTCAACTCATACATTGTTTAATTTCCCTTCGTTCGTTACCGAATGATGAATGCTATGATAATTGCTATGATCCCATTGATTCTTTTGAAATATCCCTTTTTGATGAAATTGATGCTTGCTATGCTTGTGGCCAAGATGCCAATATGAAACATGCTTATGGAGATGAACTTGCTATTGTCCCTTATGTTAAGAATGAAATTTTTGCTACTGCGTGCACACATGATAGTCATATTATCTTTTTGAATTCTCCCAACTACACTATATCGGAGAAGTTTGCACTTGTTAAGGATTATATTGATGGGTTGACTTTTACCATTGCACATGATGATTTTGATGAATATAATATGCATGAGCTTGCTGCTCCGAGTTTCAATTATTATGAGAGAGGAACTACACCTCCACCTCTTTATGTTTCCAACATGATAAAATTGCAAGAAACTGCTTATGCTATGTATTGGCCTTTACTTGATGTGCATGAATTGTTCTTTTATGACATGCCGATGCATAGGAAGAGGGTTAGACTTCATAATTGATTGCTATATGTTTCTTTGTGCTCGCTACTAAATGCCAAATCATTGCTATTTAAAATTGGCTTTGATATACCTTGGGATCTGGGTGGATTCATTACTTGAGCACTTTATGCCTAACTTAATGGCTTTAAAGAAAGCGCTGTCAGGGAGACAACCTGGAAGTTTTAGGGAGTCATTTTATTTCTGTTGAGTGCTTTTATAAAGTTCAAAAACAAAAAAATATAGAGGGGAAGTTAAAACTTCACAAAAAGTAAAGTGAAAGTGAGAGAGACGAGCATTGTTGAAGTGGGGGAGCTCCTTGAACTTTGTTCATGCCCATGGAAACTTTGTGAATCCCAACTACAGAAACTTTTCAACAAAAATAATTATCCCTTTGTACAAATCCTCTGTATTGTAAAATTATTGTGCCAAGGTTTGCCTTTAGGATGATTAGATTGCTTGTTGGTATGTGCGGTGCAGAAACAAAAACTTTAGCTGTAGCGCGTGAATTTTCATTTTTTACTGGGACCTCAAACATTTCTGAAACTTTTTGCACACTATTTCTATACAAGTTGTTTATTTCGTCCCAAGTTTTCAGAATTGTTTGAGTACCAGAAGTATGGTAGATGTTCATATTGCTACAGACTGTCCTGTTTAAGACAGATTCTGTTTTTTATGCATTGTTTTGCTTGTTTTGATGAAACTATCAATTCTATCGGTGGTATAAGCCATGGAAAAGTTATATTACAGTATCTACAATGCAAAAACAAAATATGAATTGGTTTGAAACGTTGCTTTATTATACTAACGGATCTTACCGAGCTTTCTGTTCAGTTTTGTGTGGATGAAGTGATCATAGATCGAGGAGGTCTCAATATGAGGAGAAGGAGGAGAGGAAAGAGCTCAAGCTTGGGGATGCCCAAGGAACCCCAAGTAAATATTCAAGGAGACTCAAGCGTCTAAGCTTGGGGATGCCCCAGAAGGCATCCCATCTTTCTTCAACAAGTATTAGTATGTTTTCGTCTTTGTTTCGTTCATGTGATATGTGTAAATCTTGGAGCATCTTTTGTATTTAGTTTTTATTTTATAAACCATGCTGGTATGCGATAGTCCATGGTTGATTTATAGAATTCTCATGGCACTTCACTTACATCATTTGAGTATGGATTTATAGAATGCTTCATGTGCTTCACTTATATCATTTGAAGTTCGGATTGCCTGTTTCTCTTCACATAGAAAACCATTATTTGAAGAATACTCTTTTGCTTCACTTGTATTTATTATAGCATGGTCTTTTGTAGAAAGAACTAAACTCTCATGCTTCACTTATATCTATTGAGAGAGTCAATAGGAATTGGTCAATTGCATGGTTAGTCATGAAATCCTACATAAAACTTATGGATCACTGAATATGATATGTTTGATTCCTTGCAATAGTTTTGCGATATAGAGATGGTAATATGTGGGAGGTACTAGTAAACGGTTGTGGTTAGTAAGAATATTGGTGTTAAGGTTTGTGATTCCCGAAGCATGCACGTATAGTCTATCGTTATGCTATGAAGTTGGAGCATGATTTATTATTGATTGTATTCCTTATGAGTGTCGGTCGGGGACGAGCGATGGTATTTTCCTACCAATCTATCCCCCTAGGGGCATGCGTAGTAGTACTTTGCTTTGAGGGCTAATAAAATTTTGCAATAAGTATACGAGTTTTGTATGACTAATGTGAGTCGATAGATTATATACACTCTTACCTTTCTGCAATTTGCTAGCCTCTACGGTACCGTGCATTGCCCTTTCTCACCTCGAGATGTGGTGCAAACTTCATAGGTGCATCCAAACTCCGTGATATGATATGCTCTATCACACATAAGCCTTACTATATCTTCCTCAAAACAGCCACCATACCTACCTATTATGGCATTTCCGTAGCCATTCCGAGATATATTGCCATGCAACTTCCACCGCCTCCATTTTGATGACTTGAGTATTCATTTTCATATTGCTTTGCATGATCGTAAGATAGCTAGCATGATATTTCCATTGCTTGTCCATTTTTTGATATCATTGTTATGCTAGATCATTGCACATCCTTGGTACACTGCCAGAGGCATTCATATAGAGTCATATTTTGTTGTAGGTATCAATTTGTAATTTTTATTTCTTTTGAGTTATAAGTAAATAGAAGTGTGATAATCATCATTATTCATTACTAGAGCATGTCCGAGTGAGGAAAGGATGATGAAGACTATGATTCCCCCACAAGTCGGGATGAGACTCCGGACAATGAGAGAAAATAAAGAAAAAAATGAAAAAAGAAGAAGAAAAAGAAGAAAAAAGGAAAAAAAAAGAAGGGGCATTGTTACTATATTTTACCACATTTGTGCTTCAAAGTATCATTATATTTTTCATATAGAGAGTCTCCTATTTAGTCACTTTCATATACTAGTGGAAATTTTCATTATAGAACTTGGCTTGTATATTCCGATGACGGGCTTCCTCAAATGACCGAGGTCTTCATGAGCAAGCAAGTTGGATGCACACCCACTTAGTTTTAATATTGAGCTTTCATACACTTACAGCTCTTAGTGCATCTGTTGCATGGCAATCTCTACTCCTCGCATTGATATCAATTGATGGGCATCTCCATAGCCCGTTGGTTAGCCGCGTCGATGTGAGACTTTCTTACTTTTTTGTCTTCTCTATATTTACCCCTATCATCATACTCTATTCCACCTATAGTGCTATATCCATGGCTTGCGCTCATGTATTGCATGGGAGTTGGAAAAGCTGAAGCACGTTAAAAAGTTTGAACCAATTGCCCGGCTTGTCATCGGGGTTATGCATGATAAATACTTTGTGTTAAGAAGACAGAGCATGACAAGATTATATGATTTTGTAGAGATAGCTTTCTTTAGCCTTGATATTTTAAAAGACATGATTATTTATTGGGATGCCTGAGTATTAATGTCTTGATGTCAAATTATAGACTATTGCTTTGAATCAATTATGTTTTAATATTCATGCCATGATTAGATATATGATCAAGTTTATGCTAGGTAGCATTCCACATTAAACATTATCTTTTTTATCATTTACCTGCTCGAGGATGAGCATGAATTAAGCTTGGGGATGCTTATACGTCTCCATCGTATCTATAATTTTTGATTATTTCATGCCAATATTATACAACTTTTATACACTTTTGGCAACCTTTTATATAATTTATTTGGACTAACATATTGATCCAATGCCCAGTGCTAGTTCCTGTTTGTTGCATTTTTTTTGTTTTGTGGAAAATCCATATCAAACGAAGTCCAAATGCAATAAAATTTTACGGAGAATTATTTTGGATTATTTTTGATTTTTGGGAGTTGGAATTATCAGAGGAGGGAGCCCACAATGACCACAACCCACTAGGGCGCGCCTGGGGGCCTAGGTGCACCCAGGTGTCATATGCCCACCTCATACATCGGTTGGAGCTCTACTTCAGGCGCAAGGAAGCTTATATCCCGAAAAAATCATGTTAAAAATTTAAGAAACGGTTTTCGGCAGATCTGGGGAACACGAAACAGAGGAGAAGAGAAAGGGAGATCCAATCTCGAAGGGGCTCTCGCCCCTCCTCCTCCATGGAGGCCATGGACCAGAGGAGGAACTCTCCTCCCATCTAGGGGGGAGGCCAAGGAAGAATAAGGAGGAGGGGGCTCTCTCCCCCTCTCTCCCGGTGGCGCCGGAGTGCCGCCGGGGCTAGTATCATGACGACTATCTACATCAACAATCTTGCTAACGTCAACACCAACTTTCTCCCCCTCTATGAAGCAGTGTAACACCCCTTCTCCCTGCTATAATCTTATTCAAACATGGTGCTCAACTCCATATATTATTTCCCAATAATATTTTGTTATCCTATGATGTTTGACTACATCTATTTTGTCCCATGGGATAATCGTGATCTTGGTTGGGATGATTGTATATTTTATTTATGGTGCTGTCCTACGGTGCCCTCCATCTCACGCAAATGTGAGGGATCCCCGCTGTAGGGTGTTGCAATACGTTCATGATTTTCTTATGGTGGGTGGCGAGAGTGACAGAAGCTTAAACCCGAGTAGGTGGGTTGTGGAGTATGGGACAAAGAGGACTTGATACTTAATGCTATGTTGGGTTTCACGACCTTAATGATCTTTAGTAGTTGCGGATGCTTGCTAGGTGTCCAATCATAAGTGCATATTATCCAAGTAGAGAAAGTATGTTAGCTCATGCCTCTCCCTCATATAGAATTACAAGAATGATTACCGGTACTTGTTATCGTTTGCCTAGGGACAAATGACTTTCTTGTTGACAAAAGCTATCCACTTTTATTACCTTTTGTAAGGGCATCTTCTGCCTTAAGGTTTTGGTGATGATGACAACACTCGTGTGGACTAATCGTGCATCCTAGTTTTCTCAGGTACACATTGTGCGACGCAAGACGGTTAGGCCTTCCCTCTATGCAGAAAAGATCGAAGATGGAGTTTCCAACATTTTATTCCTTTGGTCGTAGGATATCTGTACTATTAAGAGGGAATCCACATCGGATGGTATTGGGTGTATCATTTCACGTACACGTTCTCTGCACCCACCATATACCCTCCGTTCGAGGATAGATGGGTTCCCCAAAGTCCTCTATTCTGTGCAGTTCTGCCCATGGCAGTAGTACCGCTCCATTGAGCGGTTGTACCGCTGGCTGATAGTTCCGGTCTTACAACCGCCCCAAGTACCGCTCAGGGGTGACTCCCTTCTGTACCGGGTACGATGGTAGACCGGCAGTGGAACGAAAGTTCCAGTTTATCTTGACAAACCGGTACTACTGGTGTTCAGGGCGGTAGTACCGCCTTGGACTCCACTACTCAGGAACTGCTGGCCCAGCGGTAGCTCCGGCCCAACCACCGCTCTAACTACCGGCCTAGGGTGATTTCCTTCTGTTGGTGAGGCGGTAGTCGGGCGGTAGTGGTACGGTAGTTCCGGTATGTTCCGATATACCGGTACTACCGATTGTCTCACCGGAAGTACCGCCCTGGTGCCCTAGCAGGGGTTTCCCGCATTCACCGGTTGTACCGGTGACCCTTGCAGAAGTACCGCTCTTGAGTGTTTCTGCTTATAATGGTTGGACCTGAGGGGACCCTATTTAAGGAGGTGCTTCTCCCACCTCCCACTTATCTCTCGCATCTCTCTCTCCTCCATTAATGCCCTCGAAGCTTTCTTGCCCGATCTCTCTCACTAGCCACTCAAACTTGTTGATTTTCTAGGGATTCAGGAGGAGACCTAGATGTACACTCTCACCAAAGGAAACTTGATTCCCTATACTTTCTTGTGTGGATATTTTACTCTTAGTTGCTTGGGCACCCTTGTTGGAAGAGGTCACTTCAGAGCCACATTCCATCGTGGTGAAGCTCCAGGGTTTCGTTGGGAGCCTCCAATTAAGTTGTGGAGAGAGCCCCAACCTTGTTTGTAAAGGTCCGGTTGCCGCCTTAAAGGGCACCAATAGTGAAATCACGGCATCCCGCATTGTGTGAGGGCGTGAGGAGAATACGGTGGCCCTAGTGGCTTCTTGGGGAGCATTGTGCCTCCACACCGCTCCAACGGAGATGTACTTCCCCTCAAAGGGAAGGAACTTCGGTAACACATCCTCATATCCATCAGTTCCATTCTTGGTTATCTCTTACCTTTACTTGTGCAATCTATATTGTGTTATATCCCTTGCTTGCTTGTGTGCTTGTTGTTGTTGCATCATATAAGTTGTTCACCTAGTTGCATATCTAGACAATCTACTTTGATGCAAAGTTTAATTTGGTAAAGAAAAGCTAAAAAAATTTAGTTGCCTATTCACCCCCCTCTAGTCAACTATATCGATCCTTTCAATTGGTATCAGAGCTTCTTCTCTTTATTAAGGACTTTACCATCCTAAGAGTATGGTTAACACCATAGACGGTGAGGAGGAGCACCCAGGTGTGAATCCTTCTTCGTCTACGGCCGATGGGGGATCCCCGGTCTCACGTGAGGAATTCAATGTGGCTTTGGACACATTGAAAACATCCATGACGACCGAGGTCAAAGGCATGTTCAAAGAATTCCTTGATGGTCTTAAATTATCCACCGCACCCTTGGAAGTGGCCTCTCCCACTAACCAGGTGGCGGATGCCAACTCCGATAAGGGGGAAGCTTCTAGTGATAAAGTTCCTTTTCCTAGCCGAAAAAGTGGAAATGGCATCTATGCTCATGTTGAACCACCTCTCACTTATGGAGGACCGGTTCCCTCCACTCATTTCAATCATGCGGGTTCTCCTCCCAAGATTGTGAAAAATGAGGATTTTGACTCTTGGGTTTATCGCTTTAAACGTCATTTAAACCATGTTAATACTAATCTTTGGAGAATCATTAAGGAAGGTTTCTATCCACATGATTGGAGCAACTTAACCCCTAGAGAAGCCGCGGATAATCAATTCAATGAGAATGCTCTCTTCATCATCCAAGATGCAATTCCACCCGAAGATATTGCGCATCTCCGACCCTTCACCGTGGCCAAGGAAGAATGGCACCATGTTGTTTACCTTTACAAGGGAAGCGCAAGCATCCAACGCTCCAACTATGAAGTGGTGCAAGATGAAGCCGATGAGTTTGCAATGAATGAAGATGAAGAACCTCATGTGCTTTACCGGAGATTAACCACTCCAGCGGTCTCTCTCCAAGATCATGGGAGCAAGGATACGGATGATAATTGGATCAAGCGCAAATTCCTCAAGGCCATGATGCCTTACCACAAGGCCATGTCCTCCGTCATCCGTCAAAGGCCGGACTTCCATACCTTGTCCTCAAATGCAGTGTTGGATGAGTTTGTGGCAATGAGGATCTTGGACAAGACCGCCGACAATGCGGTGTTGCATTCTCAAAGAGTAAAGAAGCCCAACCTTGCCTTGAAGGCCAAGGCTAGTGTCGAAGAACATGATGAAGAGGAAGATTAGGAGAGCAACCCCGAGGATATGAAATATGATTATCATGAGCACATGGCTCTTGCTTCGAGGCAATTTTGGAGCAAGAAGAACTCAAGGTCAAATTTCAACAAGAACAACTCAAGTGGCTTCAAGGGAAAGCAACATGTGAGAACATGTTACAATTGTGGCAATGTGAGGCATTTTGTTGCGGAGTGCCCTTACGAGAAGCGGGAAGACAATGGTGGCAAGATCATCCGAAAAGACAAAGCCAAGTCCTTCCCCAACAAGAACAACTTCACCAAGAAGACTCCGACCAAAGGGTTGGTGGCACAAGAAGAATACAATGAGGATGATGATGATGATGAAGATGGTGAAGCCATGGCCATGGCCTCCGTTGCCATTTCCAAAACTCACGGGTGTCTCTCTTCGATTCACCCAACAAGAACATCACCGCCAAGTGCCTCATGGCCAAAACCACCAACAAGGTAACCCCCAACATCAAAACTACCATCATTACTAATCCTTCCTTGACGGATTGCATTGATGAAAGTGAGGGGTCTAATGAGGAAGTAAATGAATTTGAGTATTTTATGAGCAAGCTCAAGGGTAAAACCAAGAAGCACTTTGTTGCTCTCTTGGAACAACTTGGTGAAGCCAATGACATGATCGAGGCTCATGAGGAAACCATCTCTAAGATGGAAGGTCATACTCGTGACTATGCCGATGAGATATCGGACCTCTCTAATGCACTTGAGGAAGAGCGTGTTCATCGTTTGGCTCTTGAGGAGTCACACAAGGATGACCATGCTAAATTAAAGAAAGATCTTGATCATGCTCTTGTTGTATCTCGTGTGCTAAATTCCGAGAAGGCTAAACTTGGGGTTGACCTTGCTAGACTCAAAGAGGAGTTTGATATACTTGATAAGGCTCACAAGGCCTTGAAGGGTGATCATGCTAGCCTCAAGTAGTCTCATGATCAACTCCAAGTGAAGCTAACCAAGGAGAAAGCCACCTTTCCTCACATGGTCTTAATTGATAACGCAAATGCTACTAACCCGTGTTGTGAGCATGTGCATCTTGTGGAGGAGAATGCCAAGTTGAAGGAGCAACTTGAGAAAGGCCTTGTGTCTTGCATACAAGGTGAGAAGAATGTCCATGACCTTTTGAGCAATCAAAAGGAAGTTGTGGCCAAGGAGGGAGTTGGGTTCGCATCCAAGTCCAAGAATAAGAAGAAGAATGTCAAGACCAAACAATCTCCTCCTCTCAAGCAAACTTTTGTGAAGGAGGGAGAGGGTGCTTCTAAGTACAAGAAGAACAATGTGAATGGTGGTGATGTCAAAAAGGGCAATGCCACCCCTTACAACAAAGCCAGCGACTTTAACCCCTCTTATGTGTTGTGCCGTGCTAGTGATGGGCATGTTTATGCTAAATTTTTTGGTTCTCCTTATGAGTACATTGAATGGTCTATCTGGGTTCCTAAGACCCTTGTTACTAACATCAAAGGACCCATTACAAGATGGGTACCTAAAACCAAGCATTGATCTCTTGTAGGTGTTTGCTTCCGATGGGGGATCATGGTTGCTCGATAGTGGAGCCACAAATCATATGACCAGAAGCAAGGACTTGGTGGTGGACGTGCAAAAGATCCCATCTACGCCCACCAATGTCGAGTGGGGTAATGCCTCATCTTCTAAGGTATTGGGTCTTGGCAAGGTTGTCATTTCTCATGATCTCACGATCGAGAAAGTCATGCTTATTGAGTCCCTTGCATACAATTTACTTTCCGTTCGTCAACTTGCACTCATGGGCTTTGCCACATTGGTATTGATACCATGGCCCTCTTGTGGAGCAAGACTCTTAAAGTAGCCTTTGTTGGGCATGTCGAGAATGGTCTTTATGTGATTAACTTTTCGGAGCGACCCACTAAGACCGCGACATGCCTAATGGCTAAAGTTGATGTGGGGTGGCTTTGGCATCACCATTTAGCCCATGCCAATATGAGATCTTTGCAAAGTCTTCTCAAGAGGGACCATGCACGTTGACTAACCAATGTTAGCTTTGCCAAAGATCGTGCTTGTAGTGCTTGTATCGAAGGAAAGTTACATGAGAGGGCTCACCCTCCCACAACTATCATCTACTCGAAGAGACCCTTGGAGCTCCTTCACATGGATCTCTTTGGGCCTCCATCCTTTGATAGTCTGGGGGGTAAAAAGTATTGCTTGGTGATTGTCGATGATTAATGAAGGTACACTTGGGTATATTTCTTCAAGAGGAAGAGTGAGACTCAACAAACTGTCATTGACTTTGCAAATGAAGCTCAATGTCAACACGATGCAAAGATCTTGACAATAAGAAGTGACAACAGCACCAAGTTCAATAACTACACCTTGGATGAGTTTCTTAGTGATGAGGGGATCAAGCATCAATATTCCGCACCATACACCCCTCAGCAAAATAGTGTGGCGGAAAGGAAGAATCAAACGTTGATGGATGTGGCAAGGACCATGATGGCGGAGTTTTAAGTCTCCGTACACCTTTTGGGCCGAAGCCATCAACACCACATGTCATGCATCCAATCAGCTCTATCTCCGCAAAGGCTTGAACAAGTCTTCATACGAAATACTCACCGGTAACAAGCCCAACCTCTAGTATTTCCGGGTGTTCGGTTGTAAGTGTTTCATTCTCAAGAAAGGTGTTCGTTTGTCTAAATTTGAGGCTAGAGCTCATGAGGGCATATTTGTTGGTTATGCTACAAACTCCCATGCTTACCGTGTCCTCAACAAGTCCACGGGACTCATTGAGGAGATGTGTAACGTGGAGTTTGACGAGAATAACGACTCCCAAGTGGAGCAAAGTGGTACTTGTGATGTAGGTGATGAAATTCCTCCCCAAGCCATAAGAAGAATGGGTGTTGGTCATATCCTACCCATTGAGGAACCCCTTGTGGCCGAAGGAGAAGGACAATGCTCCACTCAAGTGGAGCCATCACCGACCCAAGACCCACACGCTTCCGAAGAACACAGTGAAGGCCCTCAACCACGTGAACAAGATCAAGGGCAAGATCAACCTCAAGATGGTGGTGAGACACAAAGTGATGCCCAAGATCGAGTTCTCCCCTCCGAGCAAGTTCAAGATCAAGAGCAAGCTCAAGATCAAGAACAAGCTCAAGACGATGCTCAAGATGATAAAGTTTCCGCTCCTCTTTTCACACCTAAGGAGGAATTAGAGCGTCATGCCACTAAGATTGCTTCCAAGCTCACAACCAAAGGTCATCTCATGGAGAATGTGGTTGGAAACCTAAGAAAGGGGGTAAGCACTCATAGACAATTAGCAAACTGTTGTGAACATCACGCGTTTGTTTCTTGTGTCAAACCCCAAAAGGTCCATGAGGCGCTCGAGGATCTGGATTGGCTCAATGCCATGCATGAATCTATGGTGAAACCTTTTCTCCCGTTGCTCGCCTTGAATCTATTCGTTTGTTGATTGCTTATGCTTCTCATCATAATTTCAAGTTGCAACAAATGGATGTGAAGAGTGCTTTTCTTAATGGTCCCATTAATGAGTTGGTGTATGTCAAACAACCCCCGGGGTTCGAGGATCCCTATTTCCCGGATCATGTGTACCAACTCGACAAGGCACTCTATGCCTTAAACAAGCCCCACGTGCGTGGTATGAGCATCTTACCGAGTTGTTGCAAGATCGTGGGTTTGAAATTGGGAAAATCGACCCCACTCTTTTTACTAAGAAGGTCAAAGGGGAGTTGTTTATATGCCAACTATATGTTGATGATATTATCTTTGGTTCTCCTAACAAAGCTTTCAATGAGGAATTTGCCACTCTCATGACCTCAAAGTTCAAGATGTCTATGATGGGAGAGTTGAAGTTCTTTCTTGGGTTCGAAATCAAGCAAAGAAGAGAAGGAACCTTCATCAAACAAGCCAAGTACACTCAAGACACACTCAAGAGATTCAAGCTAAGCGATGTCAAGCCGGCCTCCACCCCAATGCCCGTCAAATGCCAACTTGACATAGATCCCAATGGTAAAGCAGTGGATCAAAAGGTATACCGCTCCATGATTGGCTCCTTGCACTACCTTTTTGCATCTAGACTGGATATCATGTTGAGTGTGGGAATTTGTGCATGGTTTCAAGCTGCACCTAAGGAAAGCCACTTTGTGGCGGTCAAGCGAATCTTTTGATATTTGGCTCATACCCCAAACTTTGGCTTATGGTACCCAAGAGGAGCCAACTTCGATCTTTTGGTCTATACAGACTCAGATTGGGCAGGAGACAAAGTGGATAGGAAGTCCACCTCCGGAGAGTGCAAATTGCTTGGTTGCTCTTTAGTGAGTTGGTCTTCTAAGAAGAAAAGTTGTGTATCTCTCTCATCCACCGAAGTGGAGTATGTGGCTGCCGATAGTTGTTGTGCTCAACTTATATGGATGAGGCAAACTTTGAAGGATTACGGTGTCACTTGTGACAAGGTGCCTCTTTGGTGTGACAATGGAAGTGCCATCAAGATCTCACTCAACCCGGTGCAACACTTCAAGACGAAGCATATTGAGATTCAGTATCACTTCATCCAGGATCACATTAGGCGAGGGGAGATCAAGCTCAAGTATGTCAACACTCATGATAACCTTGTAGATATTTTCATGAAGCCCTTGGATGAAGCAAGATTTCGCGAGTTAAGGCATGAGCTAAATATCATTGATTCGAGCAATGTGGCTTGAACCCTTGCACACCCCACCATACTCTTCATGATGTCTTGTTTAGGTGTAGGCATGGACATAGGGGGAGTGTTGTTCTCTCATTGAACTCTCCCTCTCCCCATTATGCATAAATTGAGCGAGTCTTTCACATTAGCCATTTTTTATGGTATTTGTGCTTCAGAGACGAGTTTTGGTCATGGGCCCAAGGATAATTCTTTGCGGCGCCATACCATTTGCTCAAAGGTAGGTGGCTCCGGCCACCGCCCTTGTGCAAAAGTAGTTTTTTTGTCTGTTTCCTTTTGCATTGCTTTTTGGTTCTCCTAGATGTTTGAATTCTCTAAAGAGTGGCTTTTATTGTTTGCTTCTTGCAATCTTGAGAGTCTTCATCATCATAATACAGTGTCGTGCTTCCATCCTAAGCCTTCTCACCCCAAGCCATGTTTTCCAATGTACACAAGTTTGATCTCTTTGTGCATGGGTTGTTACAACTTGGCGGTACAACCGGTGGTCTGAGCGGTTCTACCATTCTGTCACTAGGTTGTGTAGTCCTAGTGGTACTTCTGCTCGGGTACGAGCGGTTCTACCGCTCCTACCTACACATGTACCTCTAGCCGGTACTACCGGTACTTGGAAGCGGTACTACCGCTACTTCTAGAGCGGAAGTACCGCTCTCAAACACCGGCTAGCTACAGGAGCGGTACTATTGCTCTTCGGAGTGGTACTACTGGCTCACATCTGGGCGCATATATAAGGGGCGCATGCTGAAGGGGTTTTCTATTTCCCCTTCGCGCTCATCCCCCATCCAAACCCTAGCCGTCGGTTGCTACGCCTGTTGCCCCGGAGCGCCCTCAGGCCCTCCGGATCGATCGACCCTTCATCGGATCTGCTCCGTTGAGGTCGCCTCTTCTTCGTTCTCCTCCCATGGATACCGGTAATGCCCTGTTCTTCTCGTTCTTAGGGTTCCTCTTGTTGAATACTTTCTCTAGGGTATTGCTTGTACTCCTGCATTTTTGGCCAAATGTTTGGTGGGAGAGATCCGTATAAACTCCTCCCGTTTCCTGTGTGTAGCTAGCAGTAGGAATAATGCATCTAGATTTGAGATAGGGTTGTTGCTACGTCTTGAGATTGCGTTGGTTTTCCTTGAAGAGGAAAGGGTGATGCAGCACAGTAGCGTAAGTATTTCCCTCAGTTTTTGAGAACCAAGGTATCAATCCAGTAGGAGGCTCCTCACAAGTCCCACGAACCTACACAAACAAACAAAGAACTCGCAACCAACGCGATAAAGGGGTTGTCAATCCCTTCACGGCCACTTGCGAAAGTGAGATCTGATAGAGATAATATGATAAGATAAATATATTTTTGGTATTTTATAATATAGATGCAGAAAATAAAGATGCAGATAAAAGTAGATTGGAAACTTATATGATAAAAGATAGACCCGGGGGCCATAGATTTCACTAGAGGCTTCTCTCAAGATAGCATAAGTATTACGGTGGGTGAATAAATTACTGTCGAGCAATTGATAGAAAAGCGAATAATTATGAGATTATCTAGGCATGATCATGTATATAGGCATCACGTCCGTAACAAGTAGACCGACTCCTGCCTGCATCTACTACTATTACTCCACACATCGACCGCTATCGAGCATGCATCTAGAGTATTAGGTTCATAAGTACAGAGTAACGCATTAAGTAAGATGACATGATGTAGAGGGATAAACTCAAGCAATATGATATAAACCCCATCTTTTTATCCTCGATGGCAACAATACAATACATGCCTTGCAACCCTTTCTGTCACTAGGTAAGGACACCGCAAGATTGAACCCAAAGCTAAGCACTTCTCCCATGGCAAGAAAGATCAATCTAGTAGGCCAAACCAAACCGATAATTTGAAGAGACTTGCAAAGATAACTCAATCATACATAAAAGAATTCAGAGAAGATTCAAATATTATACATAGATAAACTTGATCATAAACCCACAATTCATCGGATCTCGACAAACACACTGCAAAAAGAGATTACATCGAATAGATCTCCACAAGAGAGGGGGAGAACATTGTATTGAGATCCAAAAAGAGAGAAGAAGCCATCTAGCTAATAACTATGGACCCGAAGGTCTGTGGTAAACTACTCACAACTCATCGGAGGGGATATGGTGTTGATGTAGAAGCCCTCCATGGTGGATTCCTCCTCCGGCAGAACGCCGCCGATGGCTCCAAGATGGGATCTCGCGGATACAGAAGGTTACGGTGGTGTAAATATTTCTTCGGTGGCTCCCTAGATGTTTTCGGGGTATGTAGGCTTATATAGGAGGAAGAAGTACGTCGGTGGCCGCCCGAGGGGCCCACGAGACAGGGGGCACGCCCAGGAGGGGTGGGCGCACCCTCCTATCTCGTGGCCGCCTCGGCTGCTTCTTGGCTTGCACTCCAAGTCCTCTGGATCACGTTCGTTCCAAAAATCACGCTCCCGAAGGTTTCATTCCGTTTGGACTCCGTTTGATATTCCTTTTCTTCGAAATACTGAAGTAGGCAAAAAAAACAGCAATACGGGCTGGGCCTCCGGTTAGTAGGTTAGTCCCAAAAATGATATAAATGTGTAAAATAAAGCCCATAGACATCCAAAACAGGTAATATAATAGCATGGAACAATCAAAAATTATATATACGTTGGAGACATATCAAGCATCCCCAAGCTTAATTCCTGCTCGTCCTCGAGTAGGTAAATGATAAAAACAGAATTTTTGATGTGGAATGCTACCTAGCATAATTCTCAATGTAATTTCTCTTTATTGTGGCATGAATGTTCAGATCCAAGTGATTCAAAATAAAAGTTCATATTGACAAAAGAAATAGTAATACTTCAAGCATACTGTCGGTGTCAAAACCGGCGGATCTCGGGTAGGGGGTCCCGAACTGTGCGTCTAGGCGGATGGTAACAGGAGACAAGGGACACGATGTTTTTACCCAGGTTCGGGCCCTCTCGATGGAGGTAAAACCCTACTCCTGCTTGATTAGTATTGATGATATGGGTAGTACAAGAGTTGATCTACCACGAGATCAGAGAGGCTAAACCCTAGAAGCTAGCCTATGGTATGATTGTTGTTCGTCCTACGGACTAAAACTCTCCGGTTTATATAGACACCGGAGAGGGCTAGGGTTACACAGAGTCGGTTACAATGGGAGGAGATCTTCATATCGTATCGCCAAGCTTGCCTTCCACGCCAAGGAAAGTCCCATCTGGACACGAGACGAAGTCTTCAATCTTGTATCTTCATAGTCCGGAGTCCGGCCAAAGATCATAGTTCGGCCATCCGGACACCCCCTAATCCAGGACTCCCTCAGTAGCCCCTGAACCAGGCTTCAATGACGACGAGTCCGGCGTGCAATTTGTCTTCGGCATTGCAAGACTGGTTCCTCCTCCGAATACTTCATAGAAGATGTTGAACACATGGATAGTGTCCGGCTCTGCAAAATAAGTTCCACATACCACCATAGAGAGAATAATATCTGTACCAATCTAATCCGCTGACGTATTCTGCAGCGTGACATCACGCCATGGCCAAGCCTTTGTTTATTTTACCGTTCCACCTCAGCGTGTTTAGCGAGGCGGTTTCCTTGGCACGTCTTGTCAAAGCAGAGATCGTGATTCTCATCAATACGGGCGTGGGTAACCCAACCGCGCCATTAACCGCGACACTTGGGAGATAAGCGAGTTTTATTAGGCCGGCGGGGGCTCGTAGTTTCGGCCACCCATATAAGGGGATAAGGATCTACCCTTTCCATTTACGCCTTCTTCCTCCTTTGCTTATCTGTCCCTGCGCACTCGAGCTCCAACGCCCAAGCCCGCACTTCCCACCTCAACCTACTCCAATCATGTCTGGAGCGGGAGGTAGATGGATGGCCTCCTCCGTCACGGGGGGGGGGGGCAAATCAAAAAGTTGAGGAAGGCCGGATACTTGTCTGACGACATCGCGCACCGGCTTCCAGATGAGGGGCAACTCATCCCCACCCCTAGGCCCCATGAGAGGGTTGTATTTCTCCCCCATTTCCTCCGCGGACTGGGCTTTCCTCTTCACCCGTTCATCCGGGGGCTCATGTTCTACTACGGCCTGGACTTCCACGATCTGGCCCCGAACTTTATCCTCAACATCTCGGCGTTTATCGTCGTGTGCGAGGCCTTCCGCTGCATCCAGCCCCACTTCGGCTTATGGCTGAAGACTTTTAATGTCAAGCCGAAGGTAGTGGGCGGCCGCCAGGCGGAGTGCGGAGGCGCCATGGTGGGCCGGATGGCCAACGTCCTATGGCTCGAGGGCTCCTTTGTGGAGACAATAAAAGGGTGGCAATCGGGGTGGTTCTACATCACCGAGCCGCGTGACCCCAAATGGGCGGCGACCCCCGAATTCCGATCTGGCTTTCCCACATGGCTCACTTCCTGGAAAGAGACGGGCCTAACGTGGGGAGATTTGGAAGAGCTAACCGGACTTCAAACCTGCGTCCAAAAGCTGATGGGCAAGAATCTCAAGCTTGTCAACATAGTCCAGGTCATGCTTATCCGCCGGATCCTCCCATGCCAACAACGGGCCTTCAAATTGTGGGAGTTTGATCCGGCACAGCACCAAACCTTGAGCGGGCTCTTTGACACCACGTACGAAGATGCCTGGAAGGTGCTGTTTAAGGGCGTCGAGGCCCCCGCATCCGCTACCGAAGATCGTGGATTCAGCTCGCGGCGCCAAGCCAACAAGGTAAGCTACTCTACCCTTTACGAGATTCTTGTCTTTCATAGTCTGACTCTATGCGGGATCTAAACCCCCTTACCTTTAACAGGGCTGGCTGAAGAAGTCCGGGCAGGTTAACTGTCCGGCTCCCTTACCAGAAGACCCAGCGGACGCCCGATTGACGAGGCTGCTGGTTCCGGCACCTCACGTGGTGCCGGAGAAGAAGGCCAAGAATAAGGCCACGAAGACTCGAAAGAGCTCCCAGCGCATGGTGGTGTCGGATTCGTCGCCCGACCACCCCGAAGCTCCCTCCGCCTCTAAAGACGACGAGGAGGAAGAAGACGAAGCCTCTCCCCCTCCAACGGGGGGAGGAAGGAAAAGGAAGGACGCCCCAACTGGGGAGGCCGGAGGGTCCAAGAAGGGGAAGACCCTTCCGCCGGACTATGCCTCCGATGCCGAAGACGGCGGGGAGGAATGGCCATCCAGGGTCAAGCCCCTGGCAAAATCGTAAGTGTCCGGATACCCAAATAACTTATGGTGCTCCTCTGTTATTTGATATTTTTTGACGCTGAATTTGATCATGCAGTCCGCCCAAGGCTCAGCTCGACGATTCGATTAGCGACTCCTTGGATTCGTCGGATGTGAATAGTGCTTCACTTCCGACGGCCTCCTCCCCTCTCCCTAAGGACGACGCCGAGGTGGGGTCCCAAAAGGGACTAGACCAGGAGGAGGTGGTCCTGGAGGCGCCGCAAGGTGACCTCCCGGACTCCAGGCCCAAAGGGGGTAAAGCCCCGGAAGGATCCAAGTCCGACTCTGGGCCGGACACTGCTCTGGAACCATCGACGGTTCCAGAGACCGGTAGGCAACACCTTCGTAAGAAGGGCACGCCTACTACGCCGGCGGCCTCCATCCAACCGGAGGCACCGGACGTTTTGCTGGAGGCGCTTAACGGTGCCTCCATCAACGAGGGGCACCGCACTGTTATGAGTGCGGTGATTCAAAAGGTTCAGTCCGCCAAGAGCGGGCTGACCGAAGCTTGTACGAGCCTGTTAACAGGCTTTGAGGTATGTATTCAAAACATATAAATATGTTACTGCATAGACAGTAGCCCCTGATGCTCAGTTTGGTGTTCGAAAAGAAAAGCCGAGCTGAGGATCTAAAAAAGATATACGCAGGAGTCTAACATAAATATGTCAATATGGGAATGCAGGCTGCGCTGCTGACCTCTGCCGCACTGACTGCGGAGGTCAATGTATTGAAGGAGAGCCTCGAGCGGTCTGAGAACGAGCTCGGCCGTGCCAAGAAGCAGCTCGAGGACAAGGAGGGTATGTAATACCGCATGTATATAAAGAAATACTTGGTTGCAAATAATGACAGGATCAACGTAAATGTTGCAGGGGCCACGGCCGAGGTGGCGACCCTGAAGGAAGCAGTGTCCAAGGCCGAAAATAGTGCGGCCTTGGAGCGCACCGAGCGAGAGAAGCAGGAGGCGCGGGTGGCGGAGCTGCGGCAAGAGCTCCAGGCTCTCATGGAGAAACACGAGAGTTTGGAGCGTGACTCGAAGACTCGAGAGTCCGAGCTTGCCTTGGCTCTTGAGAGTGCCAAAGCCGCTAAGGCCGAAGCCAAGGAGGCCCTCTAGGAGATCGAGGCGATGAAGAAGATAGCGGCGGGTAAGGCATTCTTTATGCAAAGCAAGAATATAAAAGTAAATTATCTGTTACTTACCCGAATCCGGAGCTCTCCAGGAGCGTTCGCCGATCTGCCCTGTAGTGTGTCTGATGCTGCCGCATTCTACCGAGCCGAGGAGGGGAGCTCGACGGAAAAGGTGTTCTGGTCTCAATATGTTGAGGCCGGACATTCGGTGCCCCTGAGCGACCAGCTGAAGCAGCTGGTCGAACTCCACAAGGTGGCCGAACAGGCCATGAAGGGCCTCGTAGTTCGGCTGTGGCCTAGAGAAGCCATGCCTGGGAGTTACTTCGGTTTGGTGCGGCGGCTGGTGGACGCCTGTCCGTGGATTGAAGTCGTCAAGCGCTTCGTCTGTATTGAAGGTGCCCGCCGGGCCCTCGCCCGTGGTAAAGTGCACTGGGGCAAGCTGGACGGTGAGAAGCCATTGACGGACGCGCCACCGCCGGGCAAGGAGTATCGCATGCCCGAGATGTATTATAAGGGCGTCCTGAAGGGTGCCCGCCTTATAGCGGGTGAATGCTCCAAAGATGTAATTTTTGAGTAGACTCACATCTGTTATCCTGTACGCTGAAAACTTTTGTTCATATGCGTTAAGCAACGCTTGTTAATTTAAAATATTACCTTCTGTGCGGCCGTTTATCAAATCTGAGAGATGCAAGTCGCCGGCTTCTACCCCCATGCCACGAGTGCCGGGGTGTTCGGGATAACTCTGAGCGCTCTTGTTCCCATTCTTGGGTCCATCTAGGGAGGCGCTCAGCACAACGAACCAGGCCATCGGACTTATAATGCTTTATCACTCTCACTTAGCCATAGAATTCTATAATTTTAAATTTCGGCAAAGCCCCTAGTATTCGGAAGACCGAGTTCGGGGCTCTATCCACGCCTAGGCCGGATAAGTACGGTTCCTCGCTCTAAGCGGCATAAGTCTTTAAGGACTCGAAAAACCTCGCGAGCAGCGACCGATCTCTTGCACTATCATGACGGTCAGTTTTAGCTTTCTCTACTGAGGTGTTAACCCAGCTCAACTGGGGCACAATCACAGTAGTTCTCCCAGCGCTACCTTAGCCAACATTGCGGAACGTAAGGTACCAAAACATGGGAGCCGGGCAAACCCAACTATTGACCCAAGACATGATTCAGAGCTGATGCATATAGTGCTATAAGTTCGGGGTGCCGCACTCATGAGAGTGTTCGGTCTTCTCACACCATGTTATGGGGTGCTAAGCCCCTGGTGTATTGGCCGTACCAAAGTGTACGATTGCATAATTTCATGACTGAACATATTTGTATAGAAATAGATGAATACAATTACAGATAAAAGCTATGTATTGTTTATTATTAAAAAAGGGCTGCTATGAAAGCAGAACGATACAAATAGTGCGATAAGCAAGAGATGGGATTATTTGACATGTCCCCCTCCAGGGGCAAGCTGCGGGACTTTAAGTAAAACATATATTAAGCTCGTTATAGAGACCACCTGGACATTTGGCGTGGCCTATTCTCTCCCTGCCTGTTGCATCGTGTGTTCGGCAAGTGTATTGCCGGACAGACCTTTTGAATAGTTGGGTCCTGAAAGTATATAAAAAAAGAAACGACAGAATAGGGAGCCCCTAGGTGCGGTTGAGCCGCATTCTGGGCGTGCGTGGTTGTGCCCCTCCCCTTATGCCCATGGTATATCACCATCTGGCGAGGGCTGGGGTTGGGGCCGCACTGCTATGCTTGCTCGGAACGTGCCAGCCGATTTTGTTGTAGGTTACTTCGGGCGCGCTTGACGTTGTCCGGACGTTTAACACCCGGATTGGAGAATTGCCTTGAGAGGCTACTCTGTACTTCCGCCGCCAGGGCCGCCGTGTGCTCCTCCATTTGGAGAGAGCGTTCGGTGTTTCCATTTACCGTGATGACTCCGCGAGGGCCTGGCATCTTGAGCTTGAGATATGCATAGTGCGGCACCGCATTGAATTTTGCAAATGCGGTTCATCCGAGCAGGGCGTAATAGCCACTGCGGAATGGGACTATGTCGAAGATTAACTCTTCGCTTCGGAAATTATCCAGGGATCCGAAGACCACTTCGAGTGTAAGCGAGCCTGTACAGCTGGCTTCTACACCTGGTATGACGCCTTTAAAGGTTGTCTTTGTGGGTTTAATCCTTGACAGATCTATACCCATTTTTTGCATTGTATCCTGATAAAGCAGGTTCAGGCTGCTGCCGCCATCCATGAGGGCTCTAGTGAGGTGAAAGCCGTCAATGATTGGGTCTAGGACCAATGCGGCGAATCCGCCATGACGAATGCTAGTGGGGTGGTCCCTTTGATCAAAAGTGATCGGGCAGGAGGACCAAGGGTTGAACTTTGAGGCGACTGGCTCCAACGCATAGACGTCCTTTAGAGCACGCTTCCGCTCCCTTTTGGGGATATGGGTTGCATATATCATGTTCACCGTCCGCACTTGCGGGGGGAAGCCCTTCTGTCCTCTGTTGTTCGGCGGCCGGGGCTCCTCCTCGTCATCGCTATGCAGCCCCTTGTCTCTGGTTTCGGCACTTAACTTGTCTGCCTGCTTGAACACCCAACAATCCCTGTTGGTGTGGTTGGCTGGTTGTTCGGGGGTGCCGTGTACCTGGCACGAGCGATCGAGTATCCGGTCTAAACTGGATGGGCCCGTAGGGTTTCTTTTGAATGGCTTCTTCCGCTGACCTGGCTTAGAGCCTCTGAATCCGACATTGACTGCCGTATCCTCAGTATTGTCGCCGTTAATGCGGCGCTTGTGCTTGTTGCGACGTGACCTGCCGTTGATGTCCTTGGTATCCGAATTGCCAGGGCTCTTGGTTATGTTATTGCTACAGACTAGCCAGTTGTCCTCTCCCGCACAAAAGCGGGTCATGAGTGTCGTGAGGGCTGCCATAGATTTCGGCTTTTCCTGCCCTAGGTGCCGGGCAAGCCATTCGTCTCGGATGTTGTGCCTGAAGGCTGCAAGGGCCTCGGCGTCCGGACAGTCGACTATTTGATTTTTCTTGGTTAGGAACCGTGTCCAGAATTGTCTGGCCGATTCCTCTGGCTGCTGGATTATGTGGCTTAGGTCATCGGTGTCTGGTGATTGCACATAAGTGCCCTGGAAGTTATCAAGGAATGCGGATTCCAGGTCCTCCCAGCAACTAATTGACTCTGCTGGCAGGCTGTTAAGCCAATGCCGAGCTGGTCATTTAAGCTTGAGCGGGAGGTATTTGATGGCGTGTAGATCATCACCACGGGCCATGTGGATATGAAGGAGATAATCCTCGATCCATACCGCGGGATCAGTTGTGCCATCGTATGACTCGATGTTTACGGGTTTAAAATCCTCGGGGATTTGATGATCCATTACTTCATCTGTGAAGCATAGTGGGTGTGCGGCGCCCCTGTACTGGGCTATATCACGACGCAACTCGGATGAGCTTTGTCTGTTGTATTCGTCCTGGCCGTATTTGTCATATCCGGCGTGGCGGTTATCGTCACGTGATGTGGGGCGCCCACGCGATTCGTAGATCGATCTTGTTTGCCTTGCCTTATCCTCCAATATGTCTTGCAGGTCTGTTGCGTTTCCCCGTGCTCTGGTATTCTTAGAGCGGCGCCGGGGTGCGGCTTGTATTGAGGGCCGAAAGGCCTCTCTATCGCGGCCACGGGGTGGCCGATCGGGCGCATCGTACGCTGGTGATGTAGGTTTAGTTGCTTCCTCCTCTAGTTGGGGTAGCAGCCTGCGCTTTGGGTAACTCTTGGAGGGGCGTTCGAGTTTATACTCTTTGGCCACCAGGACTTCAGTCCATCTGTCGGCTAGCAAGTCTTGGTCAGCTCTAAGCTGTTGCTGTTTTTTCTTGAGGCTGCTCGCCGTGGCCATAAGCCTGCGTTTAAAACGCTCTTGTTCGATGAGATCCTCTGGCATGGCGAATTCGTCGTCGTCGAGGCTTGCCTCGTCTTTGGAGGGAGGCATATAATTGTCGTCCTCGGCCTCTCTATCCGCCGCTCTCTCATGAGGGCTGGCTCCTTCGTCCTCCTGCGCTGAATCCTGCTGGAGGGGGTTGTCTTCGACACTGTCCGGGGTGTTGACGTCTCCGGTGCCAGATTCGCCGTTCTTGCTTTGGCGGGATTTAGAGCGGCGCCACTGACGTCGTCACTTGGGTTGCTTCTTGGAGGAGTCGTCCTCCACTTTTTCATCGCCATCCCCTGCTTTGGGGGCGTCCACCATGTATATGTCATATGACGAGGTGGCCTTCTAGTGCCCTATAGGTGCTGGTTCTTGGTCGTCTCCTTCATCGGCATCCATACCGTCGATGTCTTCGGAGTCGAAGTCGAGCATGTCGGTTAAATCGTCCACAGTGGCTACAAAGTGGGTGGTGGGTGGGTTTCGAATTTCTTCGTCGTCCGCATCCCAACCATGCTGGCCATAATTCGGCTAGGGCTCTCCTGACAAAGAGAGAGACTTTAGTGAATTCAGGATATCACCAAAGGGCGAGTGCTGAAAGACGTCCGTGGCGGTGAACTCCATGATCGGAGCCCAATAGGGTTCGATCGGAAGGGGTGCGGAAGATTTGGAGTCCGGAACGGAGTCCGGCACCTAGGAGTCACGGACCTTGCAAAGGACTAGGCTGGTATTCGGCTCTATCGCCGTAGAGATTGCGGCTCCTGGGGCAGCGTCCAACCGACCGTCCCCGACTGGCGCAGCTGGCTCCGAGCTGGTGGTTGGAGCAGGCACCTGAGCGGCGCTCTGGGCGCTGTCCGGCGGCAGAGCTAGATCATGCCCAACATGACAGTGCGGCGCGCTCGGCCGTGGCTCGAATCCGTCGAAGATCAAGTCCCCGCGGATGTCGGCCGTGTAGTTTAAGCTTCCAAACCTGACCTGATGTCCAGGGGCATAGCTTTCGATCTGCTCCAGATGGCCAAGCGAATTGGCCCGCAGTGCGAAGCCGCCGAATACGAAGATCTGTCCGGGGAGAAAAGTATCACCCTGGACCGCGTCGTGGTTGATGATGGAAGAAGCCATCGGGCCTAAGCGTGACGACACAGAGGAACGCTCAATGAAAGCACCAATGTCGGTGTCAAAACCGGCGGATCTCGGGTAGGGGGTCCCGAACTGTGCGTCTAGGCGGATGGTAACAGGAGACAAGGGACACGATGTTTTTACCCAGGTTCGGGCCCTCTCGATGGAGGTAAAACCCTACTCTTGCTTGATTAATATTGATGATATGGGTAGTACAAGATTTGATCTACCACGAGATCAGAGAGGCTAAACCCTAGAAGCTAGCCTATGGTATGATTGTTGTTCGTCCTACGGACTAAAACTCTCCGGTTTATATAGACATCGGAGAGGGCTAGGGTTACATAGAGTCGGTTACAATGGGAGGAGATCTTCATATTGTATCGCCAAGCTTGCCTTCCACGCCAAGGAAAGTCCCATCCGGACACGAGACGAAGTCTTCAATCTTGTATCTTCATAGTCCGGGAGTCCGGGCAAAGGTCATAGTCCGGCCATGCGGACACCCCCTAATCCAGGACTCCCTCACATACTAATAAAAGCAATCATGTCTTCTCAAAATAACATGGCAAAAAAAAGTTCATCCCTACAAAATCATATAGTTAGGCTATGCTTCATTTTCGTCACACAAAGATGTTCCCAACTTCTATACCCCTGATGACAAGCCAAGCAATTGTTTCGTACTTAAATAATCTCAAACTTTTTCAATCTTCATGCAATACATGAGCGTGAGCCATGGATATAGCACTATGGGTGGAATAGAATAATGATTGTGGATTGTGTGGAGAAGACAAAAAGGAGAAAGTCTCACATTGACGAGGATAATCAACGGGCTATGGAGATGCCCATCAATTGATGTCAACATGAGGAGTAGGGATTGCCATGCAACGGATGCACTAGAGCTATAAATGAATGAAAGCTCAACAAAAGAAAACTAGTGGGTGTGCATCCAACTGGCTTGCTCACGAAGACCTAGGGCATTTGAGGAAGCCCATCGTAGGAATATACAAGTCAAGTTCTATAATGAAAAATTCCCACTAGTATATGAAAGTGACAACCTATGAGACTCTCTACATGAAAACATGGCGCTACTTTGAAGCACAATATATGAGACTCACTACATGAAGAACAAGGTGCTACTTTGAAGCACAAGTGTGGAAAAAGAGATAGTAGCATTGCCCCTTTATTTATTTTATTTTATTTTTCTTTTTTTTCTTTTTTCTTTTTTTCTTTTTTTTCTTTGGCCTTTTTTTGACCTTTCTTTTTTTTCTTTTTGGGCAATGCTCTAATAATGATGATCATCACACTTTTATTGATTACAACGCATGAATTACAACTCGAAACTAGAACAAGATATGACTCTATATGAATGCCTCCGGCGGTGTACCAGGATGGTGCAATGAATCAAAAGTGACATGTATAAAAAATTATGCATGGTGGCTTTGCCACAAATACGATGTCAACTACATGATCATGTAAAGGCAATATGACAAAAGTAATGTATGTCATGATGATGATGAACGGAACGGTGGAAAGTTGCATGGCAATATATCTCAGAATGGCTATGGAAATGCCATAAATAGGCAGGTATGGTGGCTGTTTTGAGGAAGATATAAGGAGGTTTATGTGTGATAGAGCGTATCATATCACGGGGTTTGGATGCACCGGCGAAGTTTGCACCAACTCTCAAGGTGAGAAAGGGCAATGCACGGTACCGAAGAGGCTAGCAATGATGGAAAGGTAAAAGTGCGTATAATCCATGGACTCAACATTAGTCATAAGAACTCATATACTTATTGCAAAAATTTAGAAGTCATCAAAAAGCAAGCACTATGCGCATGCTCCTAGGGGGATAGATTGGTAGGAAAATACCATCGCTCGTCCCCAACCGCCATTCATAAGGATGCACAAGCCTGGTACACTTCATGCTTCAAATTTGTTACACAACTTTAACCATACGTGCATGCTACGGGACTTGCTAACTTCAACACAAGCATTCTTTAAATTCATAATCACCCAACTAGCATGACCTTAATATCGCTACCTCCCTATCTCAAAACAATTATCAAGTATCAAGTTGATCATAGCATCCAATTCACTTCTTATGATAGTTTTTATTATACTCAACTTGGATGCTCATCATTCTAGGACCAATTTATAACCATAGCAAATAACATGCTGTTCTAAAAGACTCTCAAAATAATATAAGTGAAGCACGAGAGATCAATAATTTCTTCAAAATTAATCCACCGCCGTGCTCTAAAAGATATAAGTGAAGCACTAGAGCAAAAACTATCTAGCTCAAAAGATATAAGTGAACCACATAGAGTATTCTAATAAATTTCAATCAAGTAGGCTTCTCCCAAAAGGTGTGTTACAGCAAGTATGATTGTGATAAACTAAAAAGCAAAGACTAATATAGTACACGATGCTCCAAGCAAAACACATATCATGTGGCGAATAAAAATATAGCTTCAAGTAAAGTTACCAATGAACGAAGACGAAAGAGGGGATGCCTTCCGGGGGCATCCCCAAGCTTAGGATTTTGCCATCCTTTATTCCATTTAGATACATTACAACTAAGCACTCTAGGAGCGCTCTTAGGCCATCAACGTTTTCGACCGTCAGATCATGTCCTAAGAATGTTTTTGGCCGTCGGATGAAGTTAACTTGCGCTAAACTGGACCAAACGTTTTATGGGTTGCTACTCTCGTGACAAAATCACCAATTTCTGGTTAATCGAGCCTTTTCTCATGGAAGAAGCCCATTTAGCCGCATTGCTCTAGCGTTTCCCAGCGGCGTCAGCCCACATAACGCCCTAGCCTTCTGCATGGCATCGCGAAGCGATAGCGACATTGAAGGGGCAGCATTGCGGGCGACTACAGTAGACCCACTGGCATTAGAGCGAGGAGTAATGTTGCAGTTGCTAAAATCCGTTAATGCCACCCTTGCCACTCACCGGCCTACTTGTCTTCTCCTTTTTTTAGTTCGTGCCGCGGTGCCCCTCCCATCTCCCCCGACCTCCTTTTCTCATCTTCCTGGAGTGCTCGGAGCCAATCCTTCAAGATGGAGCGATGCGGCCACTGCTGCCATCTCGCACACTGGGAAGACCATACGTCGCCACCACGTACCTCCACAACCGACAGGAGGGTGCCATCAGGGGAAGCATCGGAATTGGTTTGGGCGCTCATCTGCAAGTCATGGCCGCTGGTGTTGTCCACTCCTCTGCAAATGATGTACTAATCAGACCACCAGGTTCCACCTTCATAAAACTTTGTTTCTTCCCATCTGTAACTCATCTCTTATAATAGTAAAAAACATACTCATAGTTCATGGAATCCGTTACTTTGAGTGATCCAGATGCCAGTTAAAAATTTGTATGATAAGGCAAAGGAGATTTTTGATAAAGAGGCAAAGGAGATATTCGTGGAGAAAACCAATCTGCAGGTATGGAGGATGACCCATATTTATTTATGTCAGTAAAACTACACGTATTCCTTGCCTTCTCACGCCCTCTCATTTTTTGCCTTCAATTTGGCTGATTTGGGCATTAGATCTAGGGATCCATGTGAGACGGTCTGAGAATGTTGTTGACATAGGATGCGGAGGATGCAGGCGGTCTGCATGGATTAGGCCGAGGCGAAGCACGCGAGGGGATCCAGCGGGAGGCCCGTATGCGGGGGAAGCAGGGGGCACTTGGTCCAGCCGAGGCGCGCGATGCAGGTGATGTTGGGGTCGCTCGATCCAGCCAACTGACCTTCCTGAGCCTCTTGTTGCATCGAGTGGAAGTATTCCTAGGGAACTCCCTTGAAGCAATTGGGTTTGTTTTTTGTCATTCAGGAAAGATGCCTACTCATGTACAACTTTATCATTATTCGCAAAAAAGGTACAACTTTCTCATCTTCTTCCACTTCCCATGGTGAATTCCGAGACTCTTCGATTTCTTCAGCATTAAAATTTCGTTGCATTTAGTTGATATCTTTTGGATGTCATAGGGCACCATATGTATCCTTGTAGTATTCCTAAGGCAAGATGGAGCATAAGGCCACAAAAAAGTCAGTGATAAATGGCGAGCCCATAGCAAGCATGATTTTTAACCTTTTCTAATTTTGAGTGAGTTAGATGATCACTGCCATACATATATAAACCTGCTGATGGGATGATTTGAAACATTGGAAGACAGATTTAATAAACTATTTAAAAATAATCAAGATCTGACACCTCTGGTGGCAAATGAAAACTAAACATGCACCCTGTTATCAGCTAGACATTATGCTTTGTATGCATCGATGGCAGTTTAGGAAGGCTAACATTTTTTAGAAGCACCAAAGTGTACTATAGTTTTATAGAATGCAACATCAAAATAAGAAGCACAAACATCGTTGTGGATAGTTTGTATCTACGAGTAGGAGTAGAGTCGTTGAATAATCATGATTGGGCACCTGAGTTTACATTTATCCACTATTAGTTGAATTGATATTTAAATCCCTCAAGATTTTATATTTTGTGTAAAAAAAGGGATGGATACCGCAAATCATGTATGTACCATGAATTGCCCTATAATAATAAAAAAAAACATATACACTGGAGGACCAAGTTCAAAGCAACTTTAAGCGAATATAAGATCCAAGAACTAACTTGGTTCTTTTGTAAAATCACATTACGCCTATGCAAATTTATTAATAATAATATGCAATCATGACCATATATTACTTCATCTAAAATTAACTTCGATGCACGGTAATCACTAGAATTTTGCTAGACAACTGGTTGGTGCCGCAACGTATGCCATCATGGTCATGGTTATTTGAGAAATAAGAGAGAACCACAAGCTACAAGAATGCACGATACTCCAAACAAATTTATATAAGTTTCTTATATTCCTAACAACTAAGAGCCAAAATAGACGGGCGCAGCAACGCGCGCCATCAACGATCTAGTAGTCCATCAAAGCTCTGCCCAAAACTTGAAAACTTCACAACACAAAACTCAACAGGAAATCTCATAAGCTCCGTTAGTGAAAGAAAACAAAACCACCACATAAGGTACTATAATGAACTCATTCTTTATTTATATTGGTTTTAAACCTACTGTATTCCAAGTTCTCTATGGTTCATACCCTTACATATTAGCCATAGATGCATCAAAATAAGTAAACAACACATGAAAAACAGAATCTGTCAAAAACAGAACAGTCTGTAGAAATCTGTAACTAACGCAAACTTCTGGAACCTTAAAAATCCTACCAAAATAGGAAGTCCTAAATAATTTGTTTATTGAACAGCAGAAAAAATAATCAATGAAAAAGCCCATTTCTGTGATTTATTGAATTGTTTCTCGTGAGCACAAAGTTTCTGTTTTTCAGCAGAATCAAATCAACTCATATCATAGGTTATCCTATAGGTTCTACTTGGCACAAACACTAAATAAAACATGAAAACACATCTAAACAGAAAGTAGATGCAAAATTTATTACTAAACAGGAACAAAAACAAGAAACACAAAGAAAATTGTGTTGCCTCCCAACTAGCGCTATCGTTTAACGCCCCTAGCTAGGCATAAAAGCGAAGATAGATCTAAGTAGTGCCATCTTTGGCACTTGAATCATCAATAGAGAACATATAATCTTTAGGGGTTTCTCCCTTTTTAGCAATGATAAAACCTTTAGGCAAAAATTCAAGAAATTTGTTTGTAGCGGAAGGTTCCTTAACGATAGAGAGACAGTTGGGATGATCACTTATGGAATTGAGATCCGCGTCTCCCTTATTAGAAGATTCACCCTTATTTTTAGGAACATAAATAAACTTGGCGGTTTTGATAGGGGTTTTTGGAGTGTTTTTCATGGAGGAAAACGCGGAACCTAAGTTAGTAATGATATCCTCAAGTTTACCGATTCTTGCAGAATCTAGATCTATTTTTTCATTAACTATAGGTTCTTTATCTTTAAGATTTTTCAAAGTAACTCCAACCCTAGATCCGTATTGGGTAATTTGATTATGAATCTTTTTATCCAAATTTTCAATTAACTCAACAGTGGCAATTTTATTTTCAATGATCTCGAGCCGTTGCATAACATGTTCCAAAGTTAAAACAGTCCCATTAACCAAAAGAGGTGGTGGACCAAAGAAATCTAACATAGCTTATAAGCTTCAAACGTGTGACTATTCAAGAAACCCCCTCCGGCAATGGTATCAAGAACGTATCTATTCCAAGGAGTAATGCCTATATAAAAATTGCGAAGAAGAACGGAAGTAGAAAGCTTCCTAGTGGATTTATTTTGAGCATTGCAAATTCTATGCCAAGCATCTTTTAAGTTTTCTCCCTCCCTTTGCTTAAAATTGAGAATTTAATGTTCGGGAGTAATAACAAGGATAGGGGGACTAGCCATAATGACAAGGTAAATGATCTAACACACGAGCAAACAGAAAAAGGCAAGCGAAAGAGAGAGGAAGAAGAAGGCAAGCGGAAAAGAGAGGAGATTGGGAAAGAGAGGGCGAATAAAACGGCAAGGGTGAAGTGGGGGAGAGGAAAACGAGAGGCAAATGGCAAATAATGTAAATGCGAGGGAGATGAGTTTGTGATGGGTACTTGGTATGTCTTGACTTGAGCAAAGACCTCCCGGCAACGGCGCCAGAAATCCTTCTTGCTACGCCTTGAGCTTGCCTTGGTTTTCCTTGAAGAGGAAAGGGTGATGCAGCACAGTAGCGTAAGTATTTCCCTCAGTTTTTGAGAACCAAGGTATCAATCCAGTAGGAGGCTCCTCACAAGTCCCATGAACCTACACAAACAAACAAAGAACTCGCAACCAACGCGATAAAGGGGTTGTCAATCCCTTCACGGCCACTTGCGAAAGTGAGATCTGATAGAGATAATATGATAAGATAAATATATTTTTGGTATTTTATAATATAGATGTAGAAAATAAAGATGCAAATAAAAGTAGATTGGAAACTTATATGATAAAAGATAGACCCGGGGGCCATAGGTTTCACTAGAGGCTTCTCTCAAGATAGCATAAGTATTACGATGGGTGAACAAATTACTATCGAGCAATTGATAGAAAAGCGAATAATTATGAGATTATCTAGGCATGATCATGTATATAGGCATCACATCCGTAACAAGTAGACCGACTCCTGCCTTCATCTACTACTATTACTCCACACATCGACCGCTATCCAGCATGCATCTAGAGTATTAAGTTCATAAGAATAGAGTAACACATTAAGTAAGATGACATGATGTAGAGGGATAAACTCAAGCAATATGATATAAACCCATCTTTTTATCCTCGATGGCAACAATACAATATGTGCCTTGCAACCCTTTCTGTCACTGGGTAAGGACACCGTAAGATTGAACCCAAAGCTAAGTACTTCTCCCATGGCAAGAAAGATCGATCTAGTAGGCCAAACCAAACCGATAATTCGAAGAGACTTGCAAAGATAACTCAATCATACATAAAAGAATTCAGAGAAGATTCAAATATTATACATAGATAAACTTGATCATAAACCCACAATTCATCGGATCTCGACAAACACGCCGCAAAAAGAGATTACATCGAATAGATCTCCACAAGAGAGGGGGAGAACATTGTATTGAGATCCAAAAAGAGAGAAGAAGCCATCTAGCTAATAACTATGGACCCGAAGGTCTATGGTAAACTACTCACAACTCATCGGAGGGGCTATGGTGTTGATGTAGAAGCCCTCCATGGTGGATGCCCCCTCCGACAGAACGCCGGCGACGGCTCCATGATGGGATCTCAGGGATACAGAAGGTTACGGTGGTGGAAATATTTCTTTGGTGGCTCCCTGGATGTTTTCGGGGTATGTAGGCTTATATAGGAGGAAGAAGTACGTCGGTGGCTGCCCGAGGGGCCCACAAGACAGGGGGCACGCCCAGGAGGGGTGGGCGCGCCCTCCTATCTCGTGGCCGCCTCGGTTGCTTCTTGGCTTGCACTCCAAGTCCTCTGGATCACGTTCGTTCCAAAAATCACGCCCCCGAAGGTTTCATTCCATTTGGACTCCGTTTGATATTCCTTTGCTTCGAAATACTGAAATAGGCAAAAAACAACAATATGGGCTGGGCCTCCGGTTAGTAGGTTAGTCCCAAAAATGATATAAATGTGTAAAATAAACCCATAGACATCTAAAACAGGTAATATAATAGCATGGAACAATCAAAAATTATAGATACGTTGGATACGTATCAATCCACTCTCAGCGGTACTACCGGTTGAACGACCGGAACAACCGCCTTCTCTGAACCCATCTGCATTGTTCCTCTTCTATCTACATGCATGAGATGTATTCCTCTGATCTTGTGTACATTCTTCTCATCTTTGTTGGGGTTTCTGTGTGCTCTCTGTGTGCGTTTGCAGGTGGCTCTAGCTCTTGTGCTGCTCAGAAGCCTCGGAACACCAAGAAGAGGGCCCGTAGGGGAAAACCATTGGATGACAATGAGGATGCTCATGAGGTGGTCCTTCCTACCAAAGCCACTTGTCAGGAGAAGTCTGCTGCTGCCAAGCAACGTGCTGCGATGCCAATGCACAAGTGGAAGATGTCGGAGTGGCAAAAGGCTCGTTTTCAGGATCCCTACTCTGCAGCACCGACTCCTCGTTGGAACAACCCTCTGTTCTGGAATGAGTTTCAGATGAGGATTGTGTCAGAAATTTTCGAGCATCACAAGAACTATTCACCCCGATGTGGTCCATTGACATTGATCATTGGAGGAACAACCTTTACTACTTTGGAGAAGCTCTAGAGATCTATGAGGAGTTTGACTTGATCAAGCTCATGACCATGAATTGTGACATCGATGTGCAGCTCATCCATCAGTTCTATGCTACAGTCCACTTCGGCTCTGAAGCTAAGCGCCACCTTTCCTTCATGTGCCGTGATGAATTCTTTCATGTCCCGTGGAGAGCTTTCTGCAATGCTCTTGGCTATGAGGATACCGGGGTGGAGGGTCAAGGTGGCCTTCATCCTCATGACCGACCTCATCCCATGGATAAGGTGAAGCTTTCCCCTCTGTACATTCCTGGACATGGTATTGTGGGTAAGTCCAGTGATCTTCTGCCCATCTATGACATTATGCATCATGTGTTCCGCTGTGTGCTGCTTCCCAAGGTTGGGAATCAAGATGATATTTATGGTTATCTGGTGGATTTACTTGTGGCCATGAAGACCAAGAGGGGATCCGGTGCCACATTTGATGTTTCCAAGTGGATGTGGGAGGAGATGTACAATATGGTGTGCTACCGCAAGGTACCGATCTATGCTCCTTTTGTGATGCAGTTTCTGAACACCATTTGGGCAGTCCGTAGGCCAGGAGTGCCTCTCTCCACTCCTGCAAACTCCACAGAGAATGAGGTTAAGGTTCCGAGGAAGTAGAAGCATAAGACTCCCCGTTTTTCTACGGGCAATCAGGAGGATGTGTATGCTACCTCGGATGACGATGACTTTGAGTTGGAGGCTGGGGCCCAGCCCACTTGGGTTGAGAAGCTGACTTCCAAGATCAAGAAGACCTTCTGCTTACAAACTCACATTCAGAAGAAGCTCTACAAGGCCCATGTTGCTGAGAAGATGGCATGTCGCAGGCAGATTTAGTTGATGAGGCACCTCAATGTGCCAGATGTGAAGAGTGGCTCTGAGAAGACCATCACTCCTGAGGATACGTGGTGCTTGGAGAACTGCCAGTGGTCTGATGAAGCGCCTGCTACCTCTTCTGTCCGTGGTCCTGAGGCGACTACTGTGGGGTCTGAGGAGCCTGACGATACTGATGATGATGATGATGATGATGCTTCTGACAGCTCTGCGGCAACTGGCGAGGAGGTCTACTGAGCCCTAAGGCGTTAGCTTCGCTCTTTTCCTTTTTGGTGTCTTGATGCCAAAGGGGGGAGAGCTCCATTAGGTCACGAGAGTTGCATGGGGGGTTCATTTGTAGTTGGTCTTGTGAGTTCATTTGCAGTTGCTCTTTCTAGTGTCTTGTGAAATTGTCCTATCACTACAAAGAAAAGACACATCCGTGACATTTTTGGGCCGAACGAATTTTTTTCGTGTCATACTTATGACACTTCTATGATGATAATTGTGACAAAACCCAGTATCATCATAGATGTGGTGGGCACCTACTTCTATGACAAAAAATCATGATAGAAAATGGGCTTTTCGTCCTGGGCGGGCCGGAGAAGCAGCTGCATGACATTCTTTGGGCCGTCCATGACGGAAAAACCGTGGTAGAAGCAAGGGCGAGGAAAATTTTGGGGAGCTCCCGGTTATGGTGGGTGGTCGGGGCGGAGCGATGCGCGCTTCTCTCATACACATACGCGCGTGTGTGCAAGGCATTGGGCTCTAACTGAACCCCAGCGAGGCATTGGACTCTAACTGAACCCCAGCGAGGCATTGGGCTCTAAATGAACCTGAGCGATTGCACTAGCTAGGTTACTGAACCCGAGTGATTCCTTTGCTAGTGTTGCTAACTGAAGCCAATCAAACCCTACCGCCTCCTTCCCTTGATGAGCAGTGAGCGTTGTTGGGGGGGGGGTTGGATGAACAGTTCCCGGTGGGGGTGGATGAACAGGACCCCGTGGTGTTGCCTCTGGATGAACAGGACCCTGATCGAGCTGGTTGGGGCTGGATAAACAAGACCCCGTGGAGGGCTGGATGAACAGGACGACCCCGTGAAGGGTTGGTTGAACAGTAGCCGGTGGAGGGCTGGATGAACAGTACCCCGTGGAGGGGTGGTTGAACAGGAACCTGTGGAGAGGGCTGGTTGAATAATAGCCGGTGGAGGAGCACACAGTGGAGGCTGGATGAACAGGAGCCCATGGATCAACAGTCACAGGTGGAGGCTGTAAGAGAGGTCGACGGTGTATGAACAGTAGCCCGTGGAGGCTGGAGGAGGTAGACGGTGGAGATGAACACTATCCTGTGGAGTCCCGTTTGCCGGTATGCCACACCCCTCTGGATGAACAGGACCCCCGTTTCGGCCGTAGCGCTCCAACACAAGTCCATTTCCTCTATTTTGCGGTACGCCACACCCCTCCCGATCAACATGACCCCGTTTTGACCGTAGGAGGTTCAACAGAAGTCCGTTTCCTCCGTTTTGCGGTACGCCAGACCCCTCCCAATGAACATGATCCCGTTTCGAATGTGGCCGATCGAACACAAGGCCGTGTTCTCCGTTCTACGGTACGCGAGGCCTCGTTTCCATCGGCTGTTCCGTCCAAGCCCTCCCGATGAACATGACGACGCATTCCGTTCCGACCCAGCCGGTTGGCTCCCCATGAATATGACGACGACGTAGTTTCTCCATTCCGACCCAGCCATGTACATGAGCACTGGCCGTACATATGCGCGAGAAGGCGTTCGAGACCCCGCCCGTATGTACGTATGTGGCCGTATTTACTTTCTTGCACCCTGGCCGTTGTACATACGTGTATATGCTATGAGTGCGCCTCTACTATGACACGTGCGCGCCTCTACATCGACCAATATGTACGTACACATCCGCGACCTGAATGACAACGCTAAGTACACTTCGACCAGGTGGGTCCCGACTGTCAGGCACTTCCTTGCATGCGAAGATGTAGCTGGTGGGTCCCAACAGTCAGGGGGCGAATCATTTTTTTGCCCGGACGCACTTCCTTGCGTGCGAAGATGTAGCTGGTAGGTCCCAGCAGTCAGGGGGGAAACATTTTTCTCGCGAAATACGGTGGCCCGTCTAGTGGGTTCCCGCTGTCAGGTGGAGGAATAATTATTTTGTGCATAATAAGGAGGCACTTCCTTGCGGCTGCCGTGGACCCAGCTGCCAGCCTCTCCACATACAGTACTCTTCCAATGGAAGTCGGTCATTGACCACATTGACCATGCCACGCCGAGAGCACCACAGCGATGGACGACGGTGAGGCCTAGGAAAGGGACGACGCGGAGCCGGGGAAGACATGGCAGTGGATGCCCATGCAGAGAGGAGTACGATGATTCACTGGTTCGGCTGCGGTGTGAGGCTGTCGTCGCCGCAGAATAACAGGGGGTGTGGATGAGCGGAGGGATGGCCTGGCCAGCGGTGGGAGTAGTAGGGGGTGGTGAGGCCTCTGGGCGGGCACATCCGGCCACGGGGGGCAGGAGCTGGTGGCACGACCGGTGCTGCTTTGAGCGGCTGGAGCAAGAAGACCAGAGGTTAAAGAAGCACTACGACCGTTGGATGGACATCGTACGGTCACTAGAGCTAGAATCATGCATATTGACTAAGTTGACAAAGCTCTCCATCTCCGTCAACTTAGTAGGCCCACAAGTCAGCCTCCCACTATAGGTCCTAGCTAGCAGGGGGAGTATTCATTTTTTTGTGCGTAATAAGGAGGCACTTCCTTGCGTGTAAAGATATAGTTGGTGGGTCCGAGCTGTTAGCGGCGGTAACATTTTTTTCATGAAATACAGAGGCCCTTTCGGTGGGTCCCAGATGTCAGGTGGAGGAATCATTATTTTGCGCGTAATAAGGAGGCATTTCCTTGCGTGCGGCCGTGGACCCAGCTGTCAGCCTCTCCACGTATAGTCCACTTCAGATGCATGTCGATCGTTGACCACGCCGCGCCAAGAGCACCAGGACGGTGGACGATGGCGAGGCCTAGGAAGGGAACGACATGGAGCCAGGGAAGACTCGGCAGTTGTTTCCCACCTGAGGGGAGTACGACTGTACGAGGGTTTACTGGTTCGTCTGCCGTCGCTAGAGAATAACAGCAGGTGTGGGTGAGTAGAGGGATGGCTAGGCCAGTGATGGGAGTACGATGGGGCGGTGAGGCCTGCGCGGCAGCACAGCCGGCCGCGGGAGGAGGGAGCAGGCAGTCCCACCGGCGCTTGTTTGAGCGGTTGGAGCAGGAAGAGCAGAGATTGAAGAAGCACGACAGCCGTTGGATGGACATCCAACAATCACTGCTTGTGCGTCAACCTTTTTTAGGAAAGCCTCAAATATGTGGAAAATAGCATACAACCCATCTGCCATTATTTTTAACAATTTACAGCTCATTTGCTAATTCTTAATGTTTTTTTTGGAGCCCATATTATTTTTGTTAGCATTGCAGCCCATATTGTGGGCACGGTTAAAAAATTATATGAAAATTTTCATATTTCGGTGCGGTCCAAACTATTTTTAATCCCGAAATTTGAGTCACATTCAAACTGATTTAAAAAATAAATGTATATCAATATAAAATTCGAAAAATTGTCCATGCAAAAAAATCAATGCAATTTAAAATCTTGAAATGAAAAAAAGAAATTTGAAACTAATTGCCGGTTTGATGTGTTTTAAAAATGCACAACCCATTTCTCATTACTGATAGGCCATTTTCTCAGCCAGCCGAATGAAACTCTCCTCGTCTTGAAAGATTTGTAGCCCAACAGGCTTGACAAAGCGACTTACTTGACAAATCACAAAAAAACTGGGCTAGCCATTTTCAGAAAGAAAAAAAAACTACTGGGCTGGTCTGTGGTAAGCATAAAAGAAAAGGCTGTCTAGACAGGCCAGAGTGCCCCGCACAGCCCAGTTGACACCCTGCTTCTGTCTCAAAAACAAATTAGATAAATGCAACTCCAATTATGGCGATTCATAAAAATGCCACTGCAATTTCCAAACTTTGAAGAATGCCACTGCAATTTTTGCAAACTTTGAAAAACGCCACTGCAATTTGCAAACTTTGAAAAACGCCACTCCAGACTTCGAAAAATGCCACTGGAAATGGCATGAAATGGCATTTTTCAAAGTTTGGAAATTGCAGTGGCATTCTAGGAAACACCATATTTGGAGTGGCATTTATCAAATTAACCCAAAACAAAAATAACTGGGCGAGCTGCTGGGTCCTTGGTGTCAGCCGCTCATTGTGCAATTCTTTCGTTTATTGACTACATTGACAATGGCATGGGACCCAGATGTCAGAAATCCATTAGGAGGAGCCATTTTTTTATTGGCTTGAAATAAGGAGGCACTTGCTTGCGTACTGCCATGAACTTGGTGAGTCCCTGCTGTCCTTCTCTCCATGTACAATCATCTACCGATTGTGGACGCGTTAACTTGGTAGGCCCACAAGTCAGCCTCTAAACCCATGGTAGACAAATACAACCCATTTAAAAATATAACAACTCATTCCATACGTTCAAATGGAAGGTTCAACATTCAGAGCAAAGTAACAGGTCTGATCCACATATAGAGTACTGAACTTCCACGTTGACAACCATCATCGCCAAGTTAACTATCTACTCCCACCAATACTCTAGTAGCGTACAAGTACTAAGTTACTCTTAGCTAACTAGACGATGCCGTCCGCCATCTACGGTACATGCTAAACACCAGCACCGGTGTCGATGTCAGAACCGGAGGATCTCGGGTAGGGGGTCCCGAACTGTGCGTCTAGGCGGATGGTAACAGGAGACAAGGGACACGATGTTTTTACCCAGGTTCGAGCCGTCTCGATGGAGGTAAAACCCTACTCCTGCTTGATTAATATTGATGATATGGGTAGTACAAGAGTAGATCTACCACGAGATCGGAATGGCTAAACCCTAGAAGCTAGCCTATGGTATGATTGTTATTCGTCCTACGGACTAAAACTCTCCGGTTTATATAGACACCGGAGAGGGCTAGGGTTACACAGAGTCGGTTACAATGGGAGGAGATCTTCATATCGTATCTCCAAGCTTGCCTTCCACGCCAAGGAAAGTCCCATCCGGACACGGGACGGAGTCTTGAATCTTGTATCTTCATAGTCCGGGAGTCCGGCCAACGGTCTTAGTCCGGCAATCCGGACACCCCCTAATCCAGGACTCCCTCAGTAGCCCCTGAACCAGGCTTCAATGACGACGAGTCCGGCGCGCAAGTTGTCTTCGGCATTGCAAGGCGGGTTCCTCCTCAGAATATTTCATAGAAGATGTCGAACACCAGGGTAGTGTCCGGCTCTGCAAAATAAGTTCCACATTCCACCGCAGAGAGAATAATATTTGCGTTAATTGGATCTGCTGACGTATTCCGCGGCGTGACATCATGCCACGGCCAGACTTTTACTCATTTTATTGTTCCACCTCAGCGCGTTTAGCGAGGCGGTTTCCTTGGCACGTCTTGTCAGAGATCGTGTCCCCTTATTCCGAGATTCTCATCAATACAGGCGTGGGTAACCCAACCGCGCCACTAACTGCGGCGCTTGGGAGATAAGCGAGTTTTTATTAGGCCGGTGGGGGGCTCGTAGTTTTGGCCGCCCATATAAGCGGATAAGAATCCGCCCTTTCCATTCACGCCTTTTTCCTCCTCTGCTTATCCGTCCCTGCGTGCTCGAGCTCCAGCGCCCAAGCCCCCACCTCAACCTTCTCCAACCATGTCCGGAGCGGGAGGTAGATGGATGGCCTCCTCCGTCACGGAGGGGCAAATCAAAAACCTGAGGAAGGACGGATACTTGTCTAACGACATCGCGCACCGGCTTCCAGATGTGGGGCAACTCATCCCCACCCCAGGCCCCATGAGAGGGTTGTTTTTCTTCCCCATTTCCTCCATGGACTGGGTTTTCCTCTTCACCCGTTCGTCTGGGGGCTCATGTTCTACTACGGCCTGGACTTCCACGATCTGGCCCCGAACTTCATCCTCAATATCTCGGCGTTTATCGTCGTGTGCGAGGCCTTCTTCCGCAACTAGCCCCACTTTGGCCTATGGCTGAAGATCTTCAGCGTCAAGCCGAAGGTCGTGCAAGGCCGACAGGCGGAATGCGGAGGTGCCATGGTGGGCAAGATAGCCAACGTCACCTGGCTCGAGGGTGCCTTCGTGGAAACCATCAAAGGGTGGCAATCGGGGTGGTTTTATATCACCGAGCTGCGTGACCCTAAATGGGCAGCGGCCCCCGAATTTTGATCCGGCATCCCCACCCGGCTCACATCTTGGAAAGAGATGGTCCTGTCGTGGGGCAATCCGGAAGAGGTGACCGGACTCCAAACCTGCGTCCGAGACCTGGTGACCAAGAAGGTCAAGCTTGTCAACATGGTCTAGGTCATGCTCTTTCGCCGGATCCTCCCGTGTCAACGACGGGACTTCAATTTGTGGGAGTTTGACCCGGCCCAGCACCAGACTCTATCCCGGCTCTTCGAAACGAAGCACGAGGACGCCTGGAAGGTGCTTTTCAAGAGTTCCGAGGTCTCCCCTCCCGTCACCGAGGATCACGGATTCTACGCCAAACGTCAAGCCTCCGAAGTAAGCTTACATTTAGTCCCTTACGGGATACCCGAATTTCATAGTGTGACTTTATGTGGGATCTAAACTCCCGTTCCTTTGACAGGACTGGAAGAGGACATTCAGACAGTTTGACTGTCCGGCCCCTTTGCCCGAAGGCCCAGTAGACGCACACTTAGCGAAGTTACTGGTTCCGGCACCTCACGTGGTGCCGGAGAAGAAGGCCAAGGAGAAGGCCACGGGGACCCGAAAGAGTTCCCGGCGCCCGGTGCCGTCGGATTTGCCCGACGGCCCCAACGCACCCTCCGCCTCCGAAGATGAGGAGGAGGAAGAAGAAGAAGATGCCTCTCCCCCTCCAACGGGGGGAGGAAAGAAGAGAAAGGCCGCTCCAGCTGGGGAAGCCGGCGGGTCCAAGAAGGGGAAGACCCTTCTGCCGGATTACGCCCCCGACCCCGAAGACGGCAGGGGGGACTGGCCATCCAGGGTCAAGCCCCTGGCAAAATCGTAAGTGTCCGGCTACCCGAATGACTTATTGCACTCCTTTATTATTCGATAGCTTTTAACACCAAAGCTAATCATGAAGTCCGCCCAGAGCTCAGCTTGGCGATTCATTGAGCGGATCTCTGAATCCGTCGGACGTGAATAGCGCTTCACTTCCGACGGCCTCCTCCCCTCTCCCTACAGACGACACTGAGGTTGAGTCCTGTAGGGGAGAAAACTAGGAGGAGGTGGTCCTGGAGGCGCCACAAGGCGACCTTCCGGACTACAGGCCCAAAGGGGGTAAAGCCCCAGAGGAATCTAAGTCCGGCCCTGGGCCAGACACTGCTCCGGAACCATCAGCGGTTCCAGAGTCCGACAGGCGGCGCCTTCATAAGAAGGGCAAGCCTACGACACCGGCGACTTCCGTCCACCTGGAGGCGCCAGACCATTTGCTGGAGGCGCTTAACGGCGCCTCCATCGATGAAGAACACCACACTGTTATGAGTGCGGTGATTCAGAAGGTTCAGTCCGCCAAGAGCGGGCTGACGGAAGCCTGCACAAGCCTGTTAACGGGCTTTGAGGTATGTGTTCAAAAACATATATAAAAAATATTACCGCATAGACAGTAGCCCCTGATGCTCAGTTCGGTGTTCGGAAAGAAAAGCCGAGCTGAGGATCTAAAAAGATATACGCAGGAGTCTAATAGAAATATGTCAATATGGGAATGCAGGCCGGGCTGCTGACCTCTGCCGCACTGACTGCGGAGGTCAATGCATTGAAGGAAAGAGGGTACATAGTACCTCCTGTAAATGTATATTGAAATACTTGGTTGCAAAATAATAACAGGACCAACGTAAATGTTGCAGGAGCCACGACTCTTGAGAGTGCCAAGATCGCTAAGGCCGAAGCCCAGAAGGCCCTTCAGGAGATCGAGGCGATGAAGAAGATAGCGGCGAGTAAGGCATTCTTTATGCAAAGCAAAAATATAAAAGTTAATTATCTGCTACTTACCTGAATCCGGAGCTCTCTAGGAGCATTCACTGATCTGCCCCGTAGTGTGTCTGATGCCGCCGCGTACTACCGAGCCGAAGAGTGGAGCTCGACGGAGAAAGTGTTCTGGTCTCAGTATGCTGAGGCCGAACATCCGGTGCTCCTGAGCGACCAGCTGAAGCAGCTGATCGAGCTCCACAAGGTGGCCGAACAGGCCATGAAGGGCCTCATAGCTCGGCTGTGGCTTGGAGAAGTCATGCCTGGGAGCTACTTCGGTCTGGTGCGGTGGCTGGTGGATGCGTGTCCGTGGATTGTGGTCTTCAGGCGCTCCGTTTGTATTGAAGGTGCCCGTTGGGCCCTTTCTCGTGCTAAGGTGCACTGGGGCAAGCTAGACGCGGAGAAGCTGTTGACGGACGCGCCACCGCCGGGCAAGGAGTATCGTACGCCCGAGATGTATTATAATGGCGTTCTGAAGGGTGCCCGCCGTATAGCGGATGAGTGTTCCAAAGATGTAATTTTTGAGTAGACTCGCATTTGTTATCCTGTACGCTGAAGCTTTGTTCATATGCGTTAAGCAACGTTTGTTAATTTAAAATATTACCTTCTGTGCGGCCGTTTATCAAATCTGAGAGATGCAAGCCGTCAGCTTCGACCCCCATGCCGCGAGTGCTGGGGTGTTCGGGATAAACCTGAACGCTCTTGTTCCCATTCTTGGGTCCATCTAGGGAGGCGCTCAGCACAACGAACCAGGCCGACGGACTTATAATGCTTTATCGCTCTCACTTAGCCATAGAATTCTATAATTTTAAATTTCGGCGAAGCCCCTAGTATTCAGAAGACCGAGTTCGGGGCGCTATCCACGCCTAGGCCGGATAAGTCCAGTTCCTCGCTCGAAGCGGCATAAGTCTTGAAGGACTCGAAGAAACCTCGCGAACAGCGACCGGTCTCTCGCACTATCATGACAGTCAGTTTTAGCTTTCTCTACTGAGGTGTTAACCCAGCTCAACTGGGGCACAATCGCAGTAGTTCTCCCAGCGCTACCTTAGCCAACAATGCGGAACGTATGGTACCAAAACATGGGAGCCGGGCAAACCCAACTATTAACCAAAGACATGATTCGGAGCCGATGCATATAGTGCTATAAGTTCGGGGTGCCGCACTCATTAGAGTGTTCGGTCTTCTCACACCATGTTATGGGGTGTTGTAAGCCCCTGGTGTATTATCCGTACCAAAGTGTACGGTTGCAGAATGTCATGACTGAACGTATTTGTATGTGAAAATAGATAAGTACAATAATAGGTAAGAGCTATATATTGTTTATTTAAAAAAGGGCTGCTGCGAAAGTAGAACGATACAAGAAGTGTGGTAAGCAAGAGATGGGAGTATTGGACATATTCCCCTCCAGGGGCGAGCTGCGGGATTGTAAGTAAAACAGGTATTAAACTCGTTATAGAGACCACCTGGACTTTTGACGTGGCTTGCTTCCTTCCTGGCTGTTGCATCATGGGTTCGGCGAGTGTATTGCCGGACATGCCTTCCGAATAGTTGGGTCCTGAAAGTGTGTGAAAAGGAACACGGCGAAAATAGGGAGCCCCTTAGTGCGGTTGAGCCGCATTCTGGACATGCCGTTGTTGTGCCCCTCCCCTTATGCCCATGGTATCTCTAAGGCGTAATTATGTACGCGTGGTACCAGTATCGCTGTTTGGCGGGGGCTGGGGTTGGGGCCGCACTGCTATGCTTGCTCGGAACGTGCCAGCCGGACTTGTTGTAGGTTACTTCGGGCTCGCTTGACGTTGTCCGGACGTTTGACGCCTGGATTGGAGAACTGCCTTGAGAGGCTACTCTGTACTTCCGCCACCAGGGCTGCCATGTTCTCCTCCGTTCGGAGAGAGCGTTCGGTGTTTCCGTTTACCGTGATGACTCCGCGAGGTCCTGGCATGTTGAGCTTGAGATATGCGTAGTGTGGCACCGCATTGAATTTTGCAAATGCGGTTCGTCTGAGCAGGGCGTGATAGCCGCTGTGGAATGGGACTATGTCGAAGATTAACTCCTCGCTCCGGAAGTTATCCGGGGATCCGAAGACCACCTCGCGTGTGACCGAGCCTGTACAGCTGGCTTCTACCCCTGGTATGACACCTTTGAAGGTTGTCTTTGTGGGTTTAATCCTTGAAGGATCGATGCCCATTTTTCGCACTGTGTCCTGATAAAGCAGGTTCAGGCTATTGCCGCCGTCCATTAGGACTCTGGTACGGTGAAATCCGTCGATAATTGGGTCTAGGACCAGTGCGGTGAATCCGCCATGACGGATGCTAGTGGGATGGTCCCTTCGATTGAAGGTGATCGGGCAGGAGGACCATGGGTTAAACTTTGGGGCGACTGGCTCCAGCGCATAACGTCCTTGAGAGCACGCTTCCGCTCCCTTTTGGGGATGTGGGTTGCGTATATCATATTCACCGTCCGAACTTGCGGGGGAAATCCCTTCTGTCCTTTGTTGTTCGGCGGCCGGGGCCCCTCCTCGTCATCGCTATGTAGCCCCTTGTCTCTGGTCTCGGCACTTAACTTGCCTGCCTGCTTTAACACCCAACAATCCCTGTTGGTGTGATTGGCTGGCTGTTCGGTGGTGCCGTGTATCTGGCACGAGCGATCGAGTATCCGGTCTAAGCTGGATGGGCCCTGAGGGTTTCTTTTGAATGGCTTCTTCCGCTGACCCGGTTTAGAGCCTCTGAATCCGGCATTGACTGCCGTATCATCAGTGTTGTCGCCGTTAATGCGGCGCTTATGCTTGTTGCGACGTGACCTGCTGTTGTTATCCTTGGTATCCGAATTGCCGGGGCTCTTGGTTATGTTATTGCTACGAGCTAGTCAGCTGTCTTCTCCCGCACAGAAGCGGGTCATGAGTGTCGTGAGGGCTGCCACAGACTTCGGCTTTTCCTGTCCTAGGTGCCGGGCAAGCCATTCGTCTCAGATGCTGTGTCTGAAGGCCGCAAGGGCCTCGGCGTCCGGACAATCGACTATTTGGTTTTTCTTGGTTAGGAACCGTGTCCAGAATTGTCTGGCCGATTCCTCTGGCTGCTGGATTATGTGGCTTAGGTCATCGGCATCTGGTGGTCGCACATACGTGCCGTGGAAGTTGTCAAGGAATGCGGATTCCAGGTCCTCCCAACAACTAAGTGACTCTGCTGGCAGGCTGTTAAGCCAATGTCGAGCTGGTCCTTTAATCTTGAGCGGGAGGTATTTGATGACGTGTTGATCATCACCACGGGCCATGTGGATATGCAGGAGATAATCCTCGATCCATGCCGCAGGATCTGTTGTGCCATCGTATGATTCGATGTTTACGGGTTTGAAGCCCTCGGGGATTTGATGATCCATTACTTCGTCTGTGAAGCATAGTGGGTGTGCGGCGCCCCTGTACTGGGCTATATCACGACGCAGCTCGGACGAGCTTGGTCTGTTGTATTCGGCCGGGCCATACTTATTGTGTCCGGCATGACGGCTAGCGTCACGTGAAGCAGGGCGCCCATGCGATCTGTAGATCTATCTTGTTTGCCTTGCCTTATTCTCCAAGATGTCTCGCAGGTCTGTTGCGTCTCCCCGTACTCTGGTATGTTTTGAGCGGTGTCGGGGTGCGGCTTGGGTTGAGGGCCTGAAGGCCTCTCTATCGCGGCCACGGGGTGGCCGATCGGGCGCGTCGTACGCTGGTGATGTAGGTTTAGTTGATTCCTCCTCAAGTTGGGGTAGCAGCCTGCGCTTTGGGTAGCTCTTGGATGGGCGTTCTAGTTTATACTCTTCGGCCGCCAGGACTTCGGTCCATCTGTCGGCTAGCAAGTCTTGGTCAGCTCTAAGCTGCTACTGTTTCTTCTTGAGGCTGCTTGCCGTGGCTACGAGCCTGCGTTTGAAACGCTCTTGTTCGACGGGATCCTCTGGCACGACGAATTCGTCATCGTCGAGGCTTGCCTCGTCTTCAGAGGGAGGCATGTAATTGTCGTCCTCATCCTCTTTGTCGGCCGCTCTCTCATGAGGGCTAGCTCCTTCGTCCTCCTGCACTGAATCTTGCTGGAGTGGGTTGTCTTTGGCACTGTCCGGCGTGTTGTTATCTCGGGTAGGGGTCCCGAACTATGCGTCTAGGCGGATGGTAACATGAGACAAGGGACACAATGTTTTTACCCAGGTTCGGGCCCTCTCGATGGAGGTAAAACCCTACTCCTGCTTGATTAATATTGATGATATGGGTAGTACAAGAGTAGATCTACCACGAGATCGGAATGGCTAAACCCTAGAAGCTAGCCTATGGTATGATTGTTGTTCGTCCTACGGACTAAAACTCTCCGGTTTATATAGACACCAGAGAGGGCTAGGGTTACACAGAGTCGGTTACAATGGGAGGAGATCTTCATATCGTATCGCCAAGCTTGCCTTCCACGCCAAGGAAAGTCCCATCCGGACACGGGACGGAGTCTTCAATCTTGTATCTTCATGGTCCGGGAGTCCGGCCAAAGGTCTTAGTCCGGCAATCCGGACACCCCCTAATCCAGGACTCCCTCAACCGGCGTCCTCCACCTCGCCTTGGACTTGCCAGAGGTGTGATAGGGCGCGTTGCTCGCTCGCGTTGGCCCTTTCCATGCCGGCGTGGTCCACCGAAGCTTCGGCTTCTAAGCGGGAAACCCACTTGACGAGTTGGTAGTAAAAATCAGTGTCGCGAATGCGTGCGTGCCCGACAGCCTCTAGGTCTATTTGCCGGGCCCCGGCCTCCACATAGTCGGCCCAGTTGTAGGCGCTCTGCTCGTGACTCAGAGCGTCGGTGCACTGCTGCTCCGTGTCCCGCTGGCGGCACAAATCGGTGATACACTGCTCCTCCGCCAGGCGGTCGCGCTCCAACAACTCCTGCTCCTCCACCAGGCGGTCGCGCTCCAACAAGTCATCGATCTCCGCATTGCCATCTAAAGACCGATAGAATGCCTCCTCCCTCCGTCTGCCTTCCATTGAAAAACCGAACACTAGTTCCGGTGGTGACCGCGTCCGTCCTCGCCTATCACGGACGAGCGGGGGCATGGTGGACGTGGCGAGAGCGAGGATAAGTGGCGAGCCACGTCGGGCCGGTGGGGGCTTATGAGGATAGGGCGAGTTGGGTCACGGTGCCACCGGAGAAGGCCGAGAAACAATACTTATAGGCGGAAGGTAGCGCGACGGTCATCGGAATTCAATGCATAAGTAGGCATGGCTTAGCGCACCAGCTTGCCGTGGAAAACTAGAGAAATTGAAATTATGACTGTGACGTCCCGTCCCCGTCCGTGCTGGGTCGCACGCCAGCATGACAGTCAAACAGTGCACTTGAATCATCCAGATGAGGTACTCCCTCCTTGTCAATAATGATTCCACAGATATATAAGGCCCGCAACAATTAAAGCGCATCTTTTTTCGCATCAGTTAGCTACCTTAATTATGGCTGGCTGCATGCAGGCACTCAGAATCGCTCGCAGCCAGTACACGGAGCAGCGTGCAACGAATCGCAGCCGTGGGCACACATGCAGCCACTTGAATCGCTGGAATTAATTAGGCTTAAACTTCTGCATGCAGTTAATTATTGCCATGCCTTGGTCTTGCTGCTTTGGCTCACGGGACTAATAAACCCGGATGGAGGCAGTACCTTGGTTGGTGAGATTTTTGAATTAAGCCCTGCAAACCAGAAAGGAGGTACTAGTACACGCGTGATCTGCTATTTATTCGTGTAGGATCGAGTAGGTCATTTCTTGAATTGAGCCCTGCAAACCGGAAAGGAGGTAGTACGCTATTTATCCATGTAGGATCGAGTAGGTTGGATAGTGTACGTGTAGGATCGAGTAGGTCGGATGGTGTACGTGTATGATCACATTAGCTGATGAACGTTAGCTGAGAGATAAGGCATTTGCGGACGTTTTTGCTAGCAGTTTCTTCAGATTTGCATGGCATTTTCTTCAGAGCAACTTGTCAGTTTCTTCAGAGGTAGGCATTTTTATTCAAAAAATTGCCACTTCGGATCTTGCGTCGCAACTAAAATTGCCAGGAGCGCATTAGTAGGCTAGCTAGTGATCGATCAGTAACTTGTAAACACTGAGCGAACAGAAATAAGGAACTGTTAATGCATCTCAATGATTCACAGATCATATACAAATATGTAGCTCCAAAAGGAAAGAGCAGCCACTTCGGATCTTGCGTTGCAACTAAAACCAACTAGTACAATTCCCATACATAAGATCAACATGTTAATGCATCTCAATAATTCACAGATCATATACAAATATGTAGCTCCAAAAGTAAAGATCTAGAAAAAACAGATGTTCTTCCTACTAACATAGATGCTTCTCTTGGCCAACATTGAGTACAGACTGAAAGACAAATTTTTCTGTGAAGTCTACAATTCCTCTTGCAAATGTAAGTGGTTTCACCAACAGCTGGAACCATGAGAATGAACCACACATGATGGAGGAACATCCACTGCAATATGATTTGGTCTTCTCTCGATCACACAACGAGACTATTTTAGGAATACAAACTTTAACTTAGGCAAAATGATGCCCATTGTATAATCAGACCAAAGCAATGAAGCACCTAGTGTTGGCCAATAAATAGTACAATACTACTTTTTTGCAGTCCATGAAGTGACCATCCAATCTTTCTGTGTCTATTTTCAAATGGCACTGCATGCAGTGACTATACTATTCCCTTCTGCAGTTCAACCAAAATTGTGGTCACTTTGTTTGTTTGCCAAATAGCAACGGTGTCGGTGTTCTGGGAATGAGGGTCCCCAGACTTGCCTGCCAGCGGTCCGCGGCATGGCTCCACCAGCAGCCTAGTGCGGCCCGTCTTCATCAACCAAACATTCAAGACCCTCGCAAGGGGCCATGCCTCATGGGGCGGACGACACGAGACCTCCTCAGGAGCGGCCTCCTCAGGCAGGCTCACGAGGGAGTCAGAGAGATCAAGGCAAGGGGTACCTCGCGAGGTTCCCGTGACGCAAGCCATGACGACCAAGACCAGGCGGGCGCCAACGCGTGCAGTGTACTCGTTTCCCCTTTGGTGCTAAGGGGCAAGCGCAGGCGCAGAGTACCAAGGCATTAGGCAAAGGTTTCCATATCGGTGCAACAAGACCAAGACTAGCAGGACGACAAGAAGGAGGTCATTTTGGAGCCCAAGACGGTGTCATCACCAGAGCCTTTGATAGGCAAAGACCACCTTTAGTCAGGATAGCTTGCACTAGCTGTCCCCTTTCAAAATGGCCGTTGTTGGATCCCTTCCCGCTCAATATTTGAGAAGAGGACCAGGGCCTCTATAAATAGGACTAGCCACCACCATAGAGGAGACGGATCCATTCGGACCAGAACCACCCACCAAGCACAAGAATACCTCGCCTCAGGAGACTGTTCTTCCCCTTGTACTGTTCATCATCAGCCCAAGAGGCAATCCACCACCACCACACTAGAGTAGGGTATTACACCACAATGGTGGCCTGAAACCAGTATAAACCTTGTGTCTCTTGTGCTGTGATTTCGTCTAGCTAAGCTTAGAGATCGCAGCGAGGCTTGGGGCGAGATTCGATAGGGGGAAATCTTCGTGTGCACCCCAGTGTTCGAACCTCAAGGGTTTGCCGGAACCCGATATACGACATTTGGCACGCTAGGTAGGGGTGCGCTGAAGTCTTCCTTCCACTGTTCCGCGTCCCATCGCTTCGTCGCATCCATGTTCGACGCTCACCGAGCTCGCGCTGAGCGCCGGGCCGCTCTCGCCGCTCAGGTCGCCCAGACGGCCCCTGTCGGAGGACCCCCTCACCGTTCTCCGTCGCCTGCCGCCAACGCCGCCACCGGCCCGGTGGGGCACGAGCACCAAGCGTCCTCGCTGCACCCATCGGTGCAGTGGGATGGCCGCACCGCCACTCCATCGCTGACTCCAGCCGGATCATTGTCCCATGCTCGACGCGCTCCTACGGATGCGCATGCCGTGCTGTTCATGGCACGCGAGCTCCTACGTTACCGCCCCGTCGACGAACTCTACGAGGATTGGCTCGCCCACATCACCGAGCTCGTCAGCGCCGCAGGGGGCTATCCCGCGCCGTCCCTCTCGCCGCCTCACCCGCCACCGAGTACGAGCTGTGCGGCTCAAGGAGCGCCTCCACCACCTCAGCCCCAAGACGGCGCCCTGGCTCCAAGGTGCGTGGCCCCCGGGCGTGACCCACCATGCCTGGCACCCACGCGAGAAGAAAGAAGCTGTCAAGAAATCCCTCGGCCCCGAGAAGACGCCCCCATGCTCCCTGCACCGGCACGGCAGGACCGCGTACTGCCAATGGCAGCGGTGCGCGGGCATCATCACGAGCAACCTCCACGGCAGCAAGGGGCTTCGATGGCCACAGCAGGCTGCCACGCCTTCACCCCCGAGCTGCGCAGCATCTCCTGGCCGGGCAAGTTCAAGCCGGACCTACCTCCTCGCTACAATGGCACCCCCGACCCCGAAGAGTTCTTGCAGCTCTACAAGCTGAGCATCGAGGCGGCCAAAGGCGACGAGAAAGTTATGGCGAATTGGTTTCCCATGGCGCTCAAGGACGGTGCCCGCCCTTGGCTCCTAAACCTGCCTCCCGGCTCGATCTCTTCCTGGGACGAGATATGTAGTTGCTTCATCGCCAACTTCCAGGGCACTCATGATCGCCCCCAGCCACGGGTGACCTGCGCCGCATCAAGCAGTAGCCTGGGGAGACCCTGCAGAAATACATCCAGCGCTTCAACAACGTCCGTGTCAAGATCCCCAAGGTCACGGACGGGGCCATCATTTCAGCGTTCTCCAATGGCGTCCGTGATGTCAAGATGAAGGAGGAGCTGGCCATCCATGAGGAGCTGTGCACATCCCTGGAGCTTTTCAACCTGGCGACCAAGTGCGCAAGAGCTGAGGAGGGACGCCTCTCCCTCCTCGAGCTCCCAGCTGCCGACCCAGAAGAAAAGAAGATCAAGGCCAAGGACGTCAAGCGCAAGGGAGCAGCCATGCTCGCCGCGGAACCAGACACGAAGCGTGGCAGGGACCAGCCGGAGTCGTCTAAGGGCAGCCGGCCTTTCTGCGCCTACCACAACCTTCACACCCACAACACCAACGATTGCCATGAGCTTAGGGCCGTCTGAGAAGGACGCTTTGGTCGACGCCTCGAGCGCAATGACCCGGGCTAAAGCCGAGGAGGAGGACGTGGCGGAGGACGATGGGACGACCATGGCCCTCGCCAAGAGTGGCGTGACTGACCTCATGAGGATCGCTGATAGGACCAGCCTCGCGAGGGTGCCTGGAGGGACCAGCTTCGTGAGGGTGCCTAGAGGGATCAGCCTTGCGAGGACCGCCCCCAGGGAAATGCATGCCTTCCTCCACTGCCGCCACCAAGAAGGAATGACGACCATCATCAGGACGAGGGGGCTGGGGGCTTCCAGGAGCCACGTGCTATCGCCTGCATCTTGGGCGGAGCTCAGGCCCCAGTCTCTCAGCACAACTTCAAGCAGTTCACCCGTGAGGTGAACGCAGTCCTCCCCAAGCTCGAGGCCATGCACCCGCTCAGGTGGTCCAAGTGCGCCATCACCTTCAGTTCGACAGACCAACTCAAGTGCACGGCTACTGCCGGCGTCCTCCCGATGCTCTATTCCCCAGTCATCAGCAACGTGCAGGTCACCAGGACCCTCATTGATGGCGACGCAGGCCTTAATGTCCCGTTTGTCGAGATGTTCGACAACCTTCAAGTGCCATATGATCAGCTCCAGCCTACCAAGCCTTTTTCCGGAGTTACTAATGGCTCCACCACCCCGATAGGGCAGGTCCGCCTCCCTGTCACCTTTGGACAGCGCGACAACTACCGCACCGAGCTCATCATCTTCGACATCACCCACATCCACCTGCCATACAATGCCAACCTAGGGTATCCAGCCCTGGCCAAGTTCATGGCAGTGACCCACCACGGCTACAACATCCTCAAGATGCCAGGAAGCGGCGGAATCATCATGGTTCCCTGCAAAGAGAGAGATGTGGTGTGCTCCCTCGAGCGTGCCTTCGAAGCTGCATCAATCGGGGATCCAAGCAGCAAGGATGAGAACCCTCCAGAGGCCATCCCCAAGAAGAAGAAGCTACCGCTGCACCCGAGGCCTCAGGAGGTCGACATCTTGGGTGGTGCCGCGTCAAGATCAGCGCTCGTGCATAGGCGCTTCCTTCCATCGCATAGGAAGGCGCGCCCGGCGCCCTCCTCGGGCTAGGCTCGAGGGCTCTCTTCTGGAGGGCCTCAGACCTTGCCAACATCACCAGGGAGGCACTTGGGCACCACTTGGAGGCGTGCTTCATGACACATTTCCCTCAGGAAGACGCAGGGCAAGGAAAACCCAATGTTCAGGAATTCATCACCAAGACCACTCAGGAGCTTCAGGAAGCAAGGGCCATGCGCGGCGATCGCCGCATGCCTGGCGTGGCTCCCCATCCAGGCGAGGATGGTGGGCTGCGCGTCTGCGTCGACATCCCAGGGCTCAACTGAGCTACATCTCAGGAGCGTCTCTGGCCTTCGCGCCTGGAAGGCTACGAGGGTCCGCTGCACAGATATGTTCGCATGCCTTTCAGCCTGCCGAACGTGGCTGCCATCCACCAGCGACACCTGTGGAGCATTCTGGTGGCTCAGGAGGCCAGGCACCACGCGGTCCTAGCGGAGATGGAAACGGTCCTCAAGGAACCGCCTGGACTTCTAGCGCCTCCTGAGGCTCAGGACCCCGGTGGCTCGTGAGGAGCGGCCTCCTCACCATGCATCTTCAGCTACTCCAACACCCCCCATCTACCACGGAACCAGGTGACATCTCCCAAGTTCATTTCAGTTGGGAGCGCCCTCAGGGCTACATCATTCCCAGGCCGCATGGGTCCGTCCCTGTGGCATGTATCCCTTTTTCTTATGTTTTTAGCTTACCTTGCTGGGGGCGCCCCTCGGGCTGCATCATCCCCAAGCCGCTTGGGTCTGACCCAGTGGCATGTATCCGTTCTGCTTTTACCTAAGCTGGTTTGCCTTTCATGCCTAATCTACTTGCAATTATCACCTGTTCGATTGCCATCTACCACGGGATCCGCTCACGCTGGCACGACACTTGCACACGGGTCTGTCCCTGCAGCACCAACAAATCTGAGCGGTCGAGCTCTGGCCCGCGGCAGCCCCGCGCGCGTCACCTCACCAGGCCCTTAGTGCCCTCACCCTCTCTCTCGGAGCAACCGATGGTCGGCCGACAATCATAATGGCAACTCGAGCCTTTCCCATGCTGATTTGCAGGAACCTCCTGAGGACTACAGCAGGCGGCACCACGAGCTCCCTCTCTTTTCCACGCGATCCGCTTGCGCGTTAAAAGGGGGGTTCCTGAGCATCGCGACTCATGAGCTCTTACTGGCTCTCCAGCCCTCACCCCTGGCCTTGGACACAACATCGCAACCTGGCATACCAGCGGCGGCTGAGCTCGCTCGAGGGTCGGGACCTGAGGACGTAGAGCACGAAGGTGAGTGCGGGAAATGAGAGGGAAGGATCGCATGAGCCCAACCTAGTCGCGCCACTGTTGCCGACGCTCAAGTCCGGCGCAACACGAGGGAACAGCTCCATACTACCGATATAAGTTTCACGCTTGAACAGCTGATCGCTACCGCGCAGGATTCTCACTTGGTGCGGCCCTGTGGTGGCAATGTTGCCTCCCTTTCTCACCACTCGGTGACTGCTTGCGTGCTAAAGAGGACCTCCCGAGCATCGTGACTCGGGGGCTCTTACTGGACCTCGGGTCGCTCACCTCCTATCCTTGACCACGGCATCGCAACCTGGCATACCAGCGACGACTGCAGCCTGCCTGGGGACCGAGACCTGTCAGCATAGAGAACCAAGTCGTCGTGAGGCTAGAAAGGGGGAACTAAGCCGGGATAGGACGAATGCTCACGCGATTTCATAATAAGGATAACGTCTGAAAGCACAAGTGCTCCCTGGGTGATTTTGGTAATTTATGTCAACATATCTCTTGTTGGACTAATACCTTTAACTAGTATGTTTCAGATAAGTTCAACAATGGAGTGGCATGGACTAGAGGAAGTGAATCCCTCAAAATGCTAAGGACAAAAGGATTGGCTCAAGCTCAAAGCTCAAGACTCTGCATTTTCTATTTTAGTGATCCAAGATCACATTGAGTCTATAGGAAAAGCCAATACTATCAAGGAGGGATGAGGTGTTGCTTAATGAGGTTCTTGCTCAAAATGCTTAGTGATATGCTCCAAAGCCCTCAACTACTTTCTCACATCCACATATGACCTAAACCAAAAGTCAAACTCGGCCCCACCGATTCTTTCTATCCGGCGCCACCGAGTTCAAATGTCATAGCCACTGCCACAAACCCTAGGCAAATTGGTCTCACCGGTAGGGATCTCGGTCTCACCGAGATGGGATTGTAATCTCTCTGTTTAGCTTATTACCAAAATCGGTCCCACCGAGTTTGAGTAATCGGTCCTACCGAGATTACAATGTAAACTCTCTGTTTCCCTTTCGTAACATTTCAGTCCCATCGAGATGAGCGAATCGGTCCCACCGAGTTTACCTGACCAAGTCTCTGGTTAGCTTATTACCAAAATCAGTCTCACCGAGTTTGTGTAATCGGTCTCACCGAGATTACGTTATGCCCTAACCCTAACCATATCGGTCCTACCGAGTTGCATGTCGGTCCCACCGAAAATCCTAACGGTCACTAGATTTACTGAATCGGTCTGACCGAGTTTCTCAATTCGGTCCCACCGAGATTGATAAGTTGTGTGTAACGGGTAGATTTTGTGTGGAGGCTATATATACCCCTCCACCTCCTCTTCATTAGTGGAGAGAGCCATCAGAACATGCCTACACTTCCAACTTACATTTTCTGAGAGAGAACCACCTACACTTGTGTTGAGGTCAAGATATTCCAATCCCATCATATGATTCTTGATCTCTAGCCTTCCCCAAGTTGCTTTCCACTCAAATCTTCTTTCCACCAAATCCATATCCTGTGAGAGAGAGTTGAGTGTTGGGGAGTCTATCATTTGAAGCACAAGATCAAGGAGTTCATCATCAAAACACCATTTGTTACTTCTTGGAGAGTGGTTTCTCCTAGATTGGCTAGGTGTGACTTGGGAGTCTCCGACAAGATTGTGGAGTTGAACCAAGGAGTTTGTACGAGCAAGGAGATTGCCTACTTCGTGAAGATCTACCCCTAGTGAGGCAAGTCCTTCGTTGGCGACGGCCATGGTGGGATAGACAAGGTTGCTTCTTCATGGACCCTTCATGGGTGGAGCCCTCCGTGGACTCGCGCAACCGTTACCCTTTGTGGGTTGAAGTCTCCATCAACGTGGATGTACGATAGCACCACCTATCGGAACCACGGCTCAAAAATCTCCGTGTCTCCAAATTGCGTTTGCACACTCCAATCCCATCCCTTTACATTCTTGCAAGTTGCATGCTTTACTTTCCGCTGCTCATATACTCTTTGCATGCTTGCTTGATATGTATTGTGATTGTTAAACTTGTGCTAAAACTCCACTTAAACCTAAACAGATTAAAAACTGCAACATTGGTACATAGTGTCTAATCACCCCCCTCTAGACACCTCTTCTCGATCCCTTTCAATTGGTATTAGAGCATTGGTCTCCATTGCTTTGGTTTAATCACCATTGGAGGAAGATGGATGAGTCTACTTTGGGGAGTCTTAGACATAGAGTACATATACTTGATGGAGAGTACTTTCATGAGTGAAAAAATGAGATGCTTGTGATCTTCAATCAATATCATTTGAACAAGTACATTGCTAGACCTTGTGCACCTCATGCTGATCCTATGCATCCTACCCTTGATGAGTCAATTGACATGATTAGAGATCTTAGAACTGTTAATCTTATAAGTAGAGGCTTTCCTAGAAACTTGATTAGAAATTTGCCTACTCTTGATTGTGCCTATACTATATGAAAATTTCTTGAGGAACGATTTTCGAATTATTCCTTGAAAAATCTAGATGAAATTCTTCATAAGTCTATTGCCTTAAGTAAGATGAATTCCAATGATCCTATGTTTGGTAATCGTCTATTTGAACTTACAAACCTTATGCGTGCCAAAGGATATGTTGGAATCATTAGCGATATTATCTCTGAAGCTACTAGAATTCATAAAGGAAATCACTGTCAAACTCACTCTAACGAATAACCCTCTCTAGGAATTGATCCACCACATGACGATGTTGAACATGGATACTATGATGAGGATGATGATGATGGCTTTGATCTTGATGATGCAATGAGACACTTTGGTCTTATGGCAAACCTTCGGGGATATATGGCAGGTGGAAAGGAATGGGTTCTTGATAGTGGATGTACCGATCACATGACCGGAGATAAAGACATGTTTCGTGAGCTTGCTGAAAATGACGGTCCTCGAAAGTTTGTCACTTTCGGTGACAACTCAAAAGGTAAAGTGCTTGGCCTCGGTAAGGCGGCCATATCACATGATAGCTCCATAAAAAATGTCATGCTCGTTGAATCTCTTGGATATAACCTACTTTCAGTATCTAGACTTGCTGATTTCGGTTTCAATGTCCTATTTACTGAAGTAGATTGCCAAGTGTTTCAGAGAGATAATCATAAAATGGTCTTTACCGGCATTCGTAGAGGTGATCTATACATTGTTGATTTCACTAAAAAGGCTCAAACTAGAACTTGCTTCATTGCTAAATCTTCTAAAGGTTGGTTATGGCATACACAATTAGGTCATGTGGGCATGCGAAACCTTGACAAGCTTATTAAAGGTAAACATATCCTTGGCGTTAACGATGTCATATTTGATAAGGATAGACTTTGTGCTTGCCAAGCAGGTAAACAGGTTGGAGGAAGGCATCCCGTGAAGAACATCATGACCACAAGGAGGCCACTCGAGCTACTTCATATGGATCTTTTTGGTCCTAACGCTTACAAAAGTCTTGGTGGGAATTCTTTTGGTCTAGTTATAGTTGATGATTTTTCAAGATTTACGTGGGTGTTCTTTCTCAATGATAAATCGCAGGTCCAAAAGATCTTCAAAAACTTCGCAAGGAAAGCCCAAAACCAGTTTGAAGTGAAGATCAAGAAGGTTCTAATCGACAACGGAACGGAGTTCAAGAACGCAAATGTGGACACCTTTCTTGACTAAGAAGGGATTTCACACGAGTTCTCGGCTACGTACACACCTCAACGAAATGGAGTTGTTGAGAGGAAGAACCGGACGTTCATCGAAATGGCGAGAATGATGCTTGATGTGTACAATACGCCAAAGCACTTTTGGGCAGAAGCGGTTGAGACAGCTTGTCATGCAACAAATCGCTTGTATCTTCACAAGCTACTCAGCAAGACAACATACGAGCTCCTCACCGGTAACAAACCCCAAGTTGGATACTTTCGAGTATTCGGCACAAAGTGCTACATTCTTGATAAGCATCGTCGCTCTAAATTTGCTCCTAAGTCTCATGAAGGATTCTTACTTGGTTATGGCTCAAACTCTCACACTTACCGTGTCTACAATAATTTCACCCAAAAGGTTGAAGAGATGGTAGATGTGAAGTTTGATGAATCTAACGGCTCGCAAGTAGAGCAATTGCCAATTGATGTAGGAGATAAAGATCCTTCGGAAGCAATCCAAGACTTGTCTATTGGCAAGGTTCGTCCAACGGAGGTGAATGAGAGTACCTCATCCGTCCAAGTGGAAGCTTCTACCTCACGACAAGGTGAACCAAGAGTTGATGCGGAAGCATCCACAAGTGGGACACACCAAGACGAAGAAAACGAGGAAGTACACCAAGATGAACATCAACAACCTCCTTCTCCACCACGACAAGAGAACGACAACGTCAACAACAATGAGGAAGGACGAGAAGAAGAACAAGATGAAGAAGATGTTCCACCAAGATCCAAGCAAAGGCTTTCACGAGTTCGAGCAAGAGTTTCTAGAGACCATCCCGTCGAGAAAGTCTACAATGATATCAAAACTGGGAGAATCACTCGCTCTAAAACTCATTTAGCTAACTTTTGTGAACACTATTTATTCATTTCTAGCATTGAACCTATGAAGGTTGAAGAAGCATTCGAAGATCCAGATTGGATAAACGCCATGCATGAAGATCTACACAACTTTGAGAGAAACCAAGTTTGGACATTGGTTGAGAAGCCCGACAACAACCACAACATCATCGGTACCAAATGGGTGTTCCACAACAAGCAAGATGAAGATGGACAAGTAGTTCGCAACAAAGCATGTCTCGTCGCCCAAGGATACACTCAAGTCGAAGGTACAGACTATGGTGAGACATATGCCCCCATTGCTAGACTTGAGTCCATTCGCATCTTACTTGCCTATGCTAATCACCATGATATCACCTTGTACCAAATGGACATCAAAAGTGCTTTTCTAAATGGTGAAATAGAGGAGGAAGTTTATGTTAAGCAACCTCCCGGCTTTATCAATCCTAAGAAACCTAATCATGTTTACAAACTTCGCAAAGCTCTTTATGGTCTTAAACAAGCTCCTAGAGCTTGGTATAAATGCTTAACCAAGTTCCTCATTGAAAAAGGATTTGAGATTGGAAAGATAGATTCTACTCTTTTTACTAAAAGGGTTAATGGAGAATTATTTGTATGCCAAATTTATGTCGATGATATTATATTTGGATCAACTAACCCTCGTTTTAGTGAAAAGTTTGGAAAGCTAATGTCGGAGAAGTTTGAGATGTCTATGATGAGTGAACTCAAATTCTTTCTTGGTTTGCAAATCAAGCAAACTAAGGAAGGTACCTTTGTCTCTCAAATGAAGTACACCAAGGACTTATTCAAGAAGTTCAATATGCAAGAATGCAAAGATATGTCTACGCCCATGCCTACTAGTGGACATCTTGATCTGACCAAAGATGGTGAACCGGTTGATCAAAAGGTTTATCGCTCTATGATCGGTTCATTGTTATACCTATGTGCTTCACGTCCCGATATTATGCTAAGCGTGTGCATGTGTGCACGATATCAAGCTGCTCCTAAAGAATGTCATCTTAAGTCTGTGAAAAGGATAGTGAGATACTTAATTCATACACCAAACTTCGGCATTTGGTATCCAAAGAGGGCATCTTTCGATCTTGTTGGCTACCCCGACTCGGACTATGTCGGTGACAAGGTTGATAGAAAGTCCACTTCAGGTACTTGTCAATTCCTTGGTAGATCTCTTGTGTCTTGGTCTTCCAAGAAACAAAACCGGGTATCCTTATCCACCGCTGAAGCAGAATACATTGCCGCTGGTTCATGTTGTGCCCAATTACTTTGGATGACCCAAACTCTTAAAGATTATGGGATCTATGTGAAACATGTTCCATTACTATGTGACAATGAAAGTGCTATCAAAATTGCTCACAATCCTGTGCAACAATATCGAACTAAGCATATTGAAGTTCGACATCATTTCATTCGAGATCATGTTGCCAAAGGGGACATTGACCTTAAGCATGTTCGCTCCGATAAACAATTAGCAGATATATTCACTAAACCACTTGATGAGAAAGTGTTTGGCAGGTTGAGAGGTGAATTGAACATCATTGATGCTTCAAACTTGGAGTAGGAACTCCATTCGGATACATGCAAGGCTTGAGATTATGACTAATCCTTGATATGCTTCTCATATTGCTATATAAATGTCGTGGATATATTTGCACCCTTGCATGCTATCTAACCCTTGTAGGTACTTGGATGAATCTAAATCTATGATATTGCAACTCACTCAGATCTTGAGCAATCTCTACATCACCAAGTCTCTACATAATGGTGGTTGAAGACGAGGAAGCATAGAGCCCTTCAACATATCCTTTGATAAATTATATTTTGAACCTTATGAATGTCATATTGGATACACAAGTGCTCTTCCTTGCAAAAACTATATCATGTAGGAAGATGAACTCACAATCCAAATGGTGCTCCCAACTCTTGATGAGCTACATCAACCTCGAGCAATCCACACAAGTTCAACTACACGATCAACACCACCACCCAAGGTATGTTATTCCATCTTAGAGAAGCTTTACTCCAAGACATGAGTTAAAGCAACTCAACAAGATGTGAATACATCAAAATGCTTAAACGATAAATGGTAACCCCATTTTGAGCTTAAACGATGAGTATGACCTATGATCAAGTGATCTCACTTGACTCCTATGTCAATATACTCTAACATAGGTGACTTTGTCGCCGATCATTTCTAGATGAAGTTCTCTCATGTTCTTTTCTGTGCTCTTGCATTTTGTTCCATGCATATTTGTTTCCCCTTTAAAAAAACTTCATCAAGATTTCTTTCTTTCTTTCGGTTCTGCATTTCCTTGCATCCCATTCCTTGCAAATATTTATGAGATCTTACGTGTCTAGTGAGCTGAGATGACAAGTGTTTTCTCTGTGATGAACGCGGTCACACCGGCCTGTTATTCTGTGACACCCCAAAATTTTAACCTTGTTTTGTTAATTAAAATTTTGCCAGGATTTTTTTTTTATTTTTCGGGCTCCCTTTTGATTTTTGGACCATTTTTCTCTCTTGTTATTATGGAGTTTTCCCCCAAAAGAAAACTTTTCAAATATGTTATTGGACTTGTTTAACCTCTCAAGAAAAACGTTTATTTTATTAGTAGAACTAATTACATAATTAAATTGCTTGATCTTTATTTTCTTGAAAAATGGTTTTCCAAGATTATATGGCCATATTTGAACTACAACCATTTGATAAATTCACTTAAAATTTCAACAAAAATTTGGAGATGTCAGGTGATGTTTTAAAATCACTTTTATGCAAAAATATCTTTTATTCATGAAATATTTTGAGCTCTACACCCAATTTTCTTCTCTGGTCCAGTGGGCAATTTTGCACTACAACTCATTTAAATATTTCTTTCTAGCTTCCACCAAAATTTTGGGATGTCAACAGGAGCATATTAGTTAACTTTATGCAAAAACCCAGTGATGTTCTTTGAAAAATTTGAGTGAATCAACCTCTTTTCCATACTGGTCCAACTTGAGGATTTGTACAGCAACTACTTCTTAAGTTGCTCCTTTACCCATGAGCTTTCTCCTACTTGTAGTCCTCCATGCTAAACCCCTAAGTCCAGGAGCATGCACCCATTGGATCATTTTTGGTTCATGAAATGATGCCATTCACCTCCTGTCCAGAATTGAAGTTCTGCAAAACTTGCACTAGCAAGTTTGTGCTTTTCACAAACTAACCTCACCACCCTCTCTTCCATCTAAAGAGACCCCACTCTGGAAGATTTGGCCACTCCAAGAAATGCCTAGGTGCCTGTGGCATTTTGTCAAACACCTTGAAAGCATGAACTGATTTGGCATGAGTTTTGTTTGCATTATGAACTCGGTCTCCTGACCAAACCCCCTTGTCCCTTGATCTTCCCTCTATCACCAATCTAGTTCTATTGCTTGCCAACCTCACCCGAGACCCCTAGCATGCCTCGACATTTTGTCGAGCACGTTCCGTGCGTGCTCTGGGCGCGAGCAGAGCACGCGTATTGCACGTGCCGCGCCCGAGCCGACACGTCGCGCCCCTGGTTCTTGCCCGCTCTGTAGTGCCACACCACGCGCTCCCCTTCTCACCGCATCACGCCAAGCAGGCCCTGGTGCCCTACAGCACCGCTGTTGGAACCCTTGGAGGCACGCCAGCGTCCGCAGTGCGCCCCTGCCTCAGTCGGTGCCGCCCAAGCCACCAGCGCTCGCCAGCTGCCCCCTTGAGCATCTCCAGCTCATCCGCAGCCTCGTCCCCTAGCACGCGTTGCCACCACGACGCCCTGCCACTATAGGAAGGTGGTCCGCCATCGTTCTTATCCGGCCGCTGCAAACCGACCTCATCGCGCTATATAAAGAGGCCCCCAAACTCATTCGAGCACGCATGCAACCTCAGGCCACCCCCATGGCACCCCCTCGGCCCGCAATCGTCAGAGGGAAACCGTCTTCCCCGACTCCGGCCGGTTCGGCCGCCGCCATGTCTCAGTCCGATTCGTCGTGAGCCGAGCCCCCCCAGTCCAACCAGTACCACCAACCTTCTCCTCTCACCCTTGCGGAGCCGCCCAACACCTCAAACACGATCGATTGCCACCGGAGTTCAAACCCCCCAACACTCCTGAAGCCACCGGCCACCGCAGAGCTCACCGCCGATGACTCACTCCATCCCCGCCGACAAGTAGACCACCGGAAGGACCGCCTTGATCTTGCGGATCCATCCCTGTCCTTGGATCCCCGTGGGATGCCTCCGTTCGCCGGCGGCGATCGCCGGAGCTTCGTCTCTGTTCGGTCGAAGGAAAACGGCGCGCTTATGGACTGGTCAAACCTGACCAGTGGGCCAGGCGGGCCCACTGTCAGTGACTCGCGCACCGTCCACGCTGGAGTAAGTGGAAGCGTAAATCCAAAATACGCTTTCGACGTGTACGTGTATATTCAAATCGTTTTCTTTTCTGTCTTATTTTTTTTAAACCAGATTTTTGACTAAACTTTGACTGGCTATAACTTTTTAAATATAACTCCAAATGAATTGATTCTTTTTCCTACCGCTCTCAAATTTAACCTAGTTTATTTTAAGATTTATTTGAAAAAATTTCAAACAACTTTTGGTGCTGTTTTTGAATTTGTGTGTTAATTCAAATTTATTTAAAATAGGACTTTGGAGAGAGAGAAGAAAACTTTCAAAAGTTTTAGGATGCACCCTGCCCTCCACAACTTGAAGGCAAGCATTCTGAACCCCGGCATAATATTTTTGGTGTGTTCATTAACACGTTTTTAACACCACCTCATTTCGGAGAACTTGTTATTTCATGTGATATGATCATATGCATGAATGCATGTTAGTGATTTCCATGCTGTTGGAAATGAACACACTTGTGATGATAATCATCCTCATGTGCCTTACATGCATGCCGGAAGGAATCCGGGAAAACCTCTGCCTTGGGTAGGCATGAGTTTGTCGCCGGTCTCCGTCGGGACGGTTATGTCCGGTATGGCATAGTGAGGTATAGTGAGCGGTGACTCTGTTGGTTGAAATATTTTTGTTATGCATGTCATGCAGGGAAAATTATAAACCTCCTGAGTCAACCGTAGATCGAGTCTTGTCCCAGTACCCCCCATACTTGTTTCGTACTACCACTCGTCTCTACAACAAGTAGAGTATGGTTCAGTAATTTGTCAACCCATTTCTAGCACACACCGTACAGAGGGGCCGGGATGAGGGTACCACGGCCATGGATTAAAGCCAGTCATCCGGTCAGGGGGCATGGGTGTTTTGGTTGTAGCTGAGGGGGTAGCTTCCCCAGTTTTGCGCGCGGTATAAATTTTTTGATCCCATGCTAATCGAGGTTGTAGCCTCCCCACTTAGAGTTTTGCTTAACGAGTGTCGTGGGTGATTCCAGACACCGGTGAGTTAAGCTGGTGTGTGAAAGTCAGGTGCGTTTTCATTTAAAAGACCGTAGACGGAATTAGTCCCGATGGACTAAAGGAATCCGCTACTCGTGGATAAAGAGTACACCCTCTGCAGAGATTAAACCTATTCGAATAGCCGTGTCCATGGTTAAGGACTACAGTCTGGGATGGGTCAAGTGTCGGTCTTAGTGTCGGTCTTTGAAGGAGGAAACTACCAAACCAGAACGTGGATCATGACTGATGACTCGTGATAATTATGTTTATCATTATTATGGACTAACCCTTTATATATTGAGTATCCCTGGGATGGTTTTACCTCCTGGATATTCACTACATTTATTTTTATAAGCCCTTTATGCGGTCTCGCTCAGACGCCCGACTATGGCATGTTGTTATTTATTTTCCTTATAAGCCCTTTATGTGGTGTCGCTCAGACGCCCGACTGTGGCATGTTGTTATTTATTTTTCTTTAAAAGCCCTTTATGTGGTGTCGCTAAGACGCCCGACTGTGGCATTTCTTTTATAAGCCCTTTATGAGGTGTCACTAAGACGCCCGAATGTGGCATTTCTTTTATAAGCCCTTTATGAGGTGTCGCTAAGACGCCCGACTGTGGCATTTATTTAAAAGCCCTTTATGTGGTGTCGCTAAGACGCCCGATTGTGGCATGATTGTTATTTATTTAAATACCACTATGACATTGCATATTCATAAATAACATGCTTGCATGCCTCAGAGTTTTCATTATCTTTTGTGACTGACGTCATGAGCATAAAATATTGTTAGCACATCATTGTTATATTATACCTGTGTTCATAATGTTTGCGAGTACATTCAAAGTACTCACTGGCTTGTCCCTGGCTATTGTCTTGGCCAGATTATCTTGCGCGGAGAGGAGCGACCGTGCCAACAGTCCCGAAACCTAAGCAGCGGTGCTAGCAGCCTCGCGAAGATAGGAGTTAACCTGGTCAGCTGTTCCTGTGGGAAATGGAGTCCCATAGACGCTGACGATCCACAAACCGCTTCCGCCATCAACCACTAGAAACCATTTGTTGTACTCATAGGCCAGAATGGTCTTGTACTACATATGTTTTATTTTGCTTTGGATTTCTGTATCAAGTTAGTGCCTCATCAACTAACAGTTATCTTGGGGCTGGTGAGCACAACGGCCATTTTTTGGAATTTAATACCCGGAAAACCGGTCGCGACATATTCTCGGTCCAACCGAATCCCTTTGGTGCTACTGAAGCATACAACTCGGTGCCACCAATTTCACAACAGGAAAAACAGCTTGCCACTTGTTCCTGTGTTCTTTTAATCCAGCTCCACTCAATGAATATTGTCCTCTACCAGCATCACATTCAACTTGCTGCTTTGATCTGTGACTCAAGGACCAAACCCATTGTGACAAAAATCCAGAAGACACTTCTTGGAAATTGATGTCAAAGGGGGAGAGAGAGATCACATCAAAACTTTATCATATCTAGAGAGAGAGAGAGAGACCACATCAAAACTTTATCATATCTCTAGGGGGAGAGAATACTCAAGAGAGAGTAATCTTCAAGGATCCCAGATGCTTGGTGTTCAAGAGGAGAAAAGCCACATGTCTTTAAGAGGGGAAAGACATGCTCACATTTGTTCGTTTGCTTTAGCTATGCCTTGAGCTCTTTTAGCTCTGAGCTTCTGCTCCCTATCTTCTCCCAATATCCCATGTTAGATTCAGGGGGAGCAAGAAATCTAAGGGAAGGAAATCCTTGAATTCATTGCACATCTTTACCTTTGGGGACATGTCTATATCAATGGAGTACTCATTACTTACTCTTTACATGTCATCCCAATCTTGGTACTCTTGTGGGTTCTTTTGTTTGCTCTGAGCAGTAAGTGTATTTGTGTTATCTAACCTTGTTTACGCAGGTTCATTCCATCCTAAGCCAACTCAAGACCACAAGGTAAGTATATGCATCACAATCATGTGTATGAGGATCTCTTGCTGATGTACATACTGTTTGCAAGAGGGACTCATGAGCATGAAGGTACGTTTTCCATATTTACATCTCTTGCTCTGATGCATATAGCCAAGATACATGTAACACATTGCCTTCTCTGTCATGCTTATGCATTCACATGCTCCTATATTCCATATTTACATGATTGCATACATTTGTAGGGGGAGCCTATGCTTGTTACATGTCTTTCCAAAGCTTTACTTGTTATTCTCTATATCTTTATCTAAAGCTTTGATGTATGTTGTCATCAAATACCAAAAAGGGGGAGATTCAAAGCACAAGTGCTCCCTGGGTGATTTTGGTATTTTATGTCAACATATCTCTTGTTGGACTAATACCTTTACCTAGTATGTTTCAGATAAGTTCAACAATGGAGTGGCATGGACTAGAGGAACTGAATCCCTCAAAACGCTAAGGACAAAAGGATTGGCTCAAGCTCAAACCTCAAGACTCTGCATTTTCTATTTTAGTGATCCAAGATCACATTGAGTCTATAGGAAAAGCCAATACTATCAAGGAGGGATGAGGTGTTGCTTAATGAGGTTCTTGCTCAAAATGCTTAGTGATATGCTCCAAAGCCCTCAACTACTTTCTCACATCCACATATGACCTAAACCAAAAGTCAAACACGGCCCCACCAATTCTTTCTATCCGGCGCCACCGAGTTCATATGTCATAGCCACTGCCACAAACCCTAGGCAAATTGGTCTCACCGATAGGGATCTCGGTCTCACCGAGATGGGATTGTAATCTCTCTGTTTAGCTTATTACCAAAATCGGTCCCACCGAGTTTGAGTAATCGGTCCTACCGAGATTACAATGTAAACTCTCTGTTTCCCTTTTGTAACATTTCGGTCCCACCGAGATGAGCGAATTGGTCCCACCGAGTTTACCTGACCAACTCTCTGGTTAGCTTATTACCAAAATCGGTCTCACCAAGTTTGTGTAATTGGTCTCACCGAGATTACGTTATGCCCTAACCCTAACCATATCGGTCCTACCGAGTTGCATGTTGGTCCCACCGAAAATCCTAATAGTCACTAGATTTACTGAATCAGTCAGACCGAGTTTCTCAATTCGGTTCCACCGAGATTGGTAAGTTGTGTGTAATGGTTAGATTTTGTGTGGAGGCTATATATACCCCTCCACCTCCTCTTCATTCGTGGAGAGAGCCATCAGAACATGCCCACACTTCCAACTTACATTTTCTGAGAGAGAACCACCTACACTTGTGTTGAGGTCAAGATATTCCAATCCCATCATATGAATCTTGATCTCTAGCCTTCCCCAAGTTGCTTTCCACTCAAATCTTCTTTCCACCAAATCCATATCCTATGAGAGAGAGTTGAGTGTTGGGGAGACTATCATTTGAAGGACAAGATCAAGGAGTTCATCATCAACACACCATTTGTTACTTCTTGGAGAGTGGTGTCTCCTAGATTGGCTAGGTGTCACTTGGGAGCCTCCGACAAGATTGTGGAGTTGAACAAAGGATTTTGTACGGGCAAGGAGATCGCCTACTTCGTGAAGATCTACCCCTAGTGAGGCAAGTCCTTCATGGGCGACGACCATGGTGGGATATACAAGGTTGCTTCTTCGTGGACCCTTCGTGGGTGGATCCCTCCGTGGACTCGCGCAACTGTTACCCTTCGTGGGTTGAAGTCTCCATCAACGTGGATGTACGATAGCACCACCTATCGGAACCATGGCTCAAAAATCTCCGTGTCTCCAAATTGCGTTTGCACACTCCAATCCCATCCCTTTACATTCTTGCAAGTTGCATGCTTTACTTTCCACTGCTCATATACTCTTTGCATGCTTGCTTGATATGTATTGTGATTGTTAAACTTGTGCTAAAACTCCACTTAAACCTAAAGAGATTAAAAACTGCAACTTTGGTACATAGTGTCTAATCACCCCCCCTCTAGACACCTCTTCTCGATCCCTTTCAACGTCCAGAAAAGACATCGCAGACCCTTTACATGCCCCCGCGAGGCATTGCTTGATTCCTCGCAGGGAACAAAAGAAGAGAGCTTGGAGGAACCCTAACTACGGATGCCTTCGTGGCCGACGCCATCATCAATAGTGGGTGCATCCAGAGCTGGCGCGTACGAGGCCGGCGGCGCGTCAATCTTGGCCTTGCGGGGCGCCATCACTCATCGGAGGGGAGAAGGTCGAAGCGGATATGGAGATTTCGTAGGCAAAGGGCAAGGAAGGGGATCTGGAGCAAGACAAAGGACATCAATGAAGGCAAGCCTTGCCCGCACCAGCCTTTTCTTCAGTCGGGTAGTTGCCGAGGCGGCGTGGGGAAGCGGAGACGCCCACGTCCAATCAGTCGCCACATGTCGGCCAAGGCCGCAGGCTTTGGGGGCTCGCAGCGCTTCGCACTTACCCGTTTGGCTTCGCTGCTAAGCCAAGTCCGAGCGCGCCTTGGACCCGGGGGCTACTGTCGGCATTCTGGGAATGGGGGTTCACACGTCTCCAACGTATCTATAAATTATGAAGCATTCGTGCTATTTTATTATCGGTTTTGAATGATTACGGGCTTTATTATACACTTTTATATTACTTTTGGGACTAACCTACTAACCGGAGGCCCAGCCCATATTGCTATTTTATTACCTGTTTCAATATTTCAAAGAAAAGGAATATCAAACGGAGTCCAAATGGAATGAAACCTTCGGGAGCATGATTTTTGGAAGAATATGATCCGGGAGACTTGGAGTTCACGTCAGAAGAGCCTCGAGGAGGCCAGGAGATAGGAGGGCACGCCCCCTACTGGACGCGCCCCTGTCTCCTGGGACCCTCGAGCACCCCCCGACCGACTTCTTTCACCTATATAATCTCATATACCCTAAAAACACCGACAACAAAGATAGATCGGGAGTTCCGCAGCCGCAAGCCTCTGTAGCCACCAAAAACCTCTCGGGAGCCCGTTCCGGCACCCTGCCGGAGGGGGAACCCATCATCGGTGGCCATCTTCATCATCCCGGCACTATCCATGACGAGGAGGGAGTAGTTCACCCTCGGGGCTGAGGGTATGTACCAATAGCTATGTGTTTGATCTCTCTCTCTCTCTCTCTCTCTCTCTCTCTCTCTCTCTCTCTCTCTCTCGTGTTCTCTCTCATGTTCCCTCTATAGCACGATCTGGATATATCGCGAGCTTTGCTATTATAGTTGGATCTTATGATGTTTCTTCCCCTCTACTCTCTTGTAATGGATTGAGTTTTCCCTTTGAAGTTATCTTGTCCGATTGAGTCTTTAAAGATTTGAGAACACTTGATGTATGTCTTGCCGTGCTTATCTGTGGTGACAATGGGATATTCACGTGATCCACTTGATGTATGTTTTGGTGATCAACTTGCGGGTTCCGCCCATGAACCTATGCATAGGGGTTGGCACATGTTTTCGTCTTGACTCTCCGGTAGAAACTTTGGGGCACTCTTTGAAGTACTTTGTGTTGGTTGAATAGATCAATCTGAGATTGTGTGATGCATATCGTATAATCATGCCCATGAATACTTGAGGTGACAATGGAGTATCTAGGTGACATTAGGGTTTTGGTTGATTTGTGTGTTAAGGTGTTATTCTAGTACGAACTCTTGAATAGATTGATCTGAAAGAATAACTTTGAGGTGGTTTCGTACCCTACCATAATCTCTTCATTTGTTCTCCCCTATTAGTGGATTTGGAGTGACTCTTTGTTGCATGTTGAGGGATAGTTATATGATCCAATTATGTTATTATTGTTGAGAGAACTTGCACTAGTGAAAGTATGAATCTTAGGCCTTGTTTCCTAGCATTGCAATACCGTTTACGCTCACTTTTACCACTTGTTACCTTGCTGTTTTTATAATTTCAGATTACGAATACTCATATATACCATCCATATTGCACTTGTATTACAATATCTTCGCCGAACTAGTGCACCTATACAATTTACCATTGTATTGGGTGTGTTGGGGACACAAGAGACACTTTGTTATTTGGTTGCCGGGTTGCTTGAGAGAGACCATCTTCATCCTACGCCTCCCATAGATTGATAAACCTTAGGTGATCCACTTGTGGGAAATTTTCTACTGTCCTACAAACCTCTGCACTTGGAGGCCTAACAACGTCTACAAGAAGAAGGTTGTGTAGTAGACATCAAGCTCTTTTCTGGCGCCGTTGCCGGGGAGGTGAGTGCTTGAAGGTATATCTTTAGATCTTGCAATCGAATATTTTTATTTCTTGTTTTATCACTAGTTTAGTCTATAAAAGAGAACTACAGAAAAATGGAATTCAGTTTGTCTCATACGCTTCATATTTTTAATATCTTTCGTGAGAATGATGGTAAGGAAAATTGTGCTCAAGTGCTAGAAGAAGAAATCTATAAAATGTTTGGCACAAAATATGTGAATGATGAGCATGATTGTAATGTTGTTAGTATGAATTCTTTGAATACCCATGATGCTAATGATATGCAAAGCCACAAGCTTTGGGATGCTATGTTTGATGAATATGATATTTTTAGTCCCCCAAGTTTTGATGAGAAAATTTATTATGATGATAGCATGCCTCCTATTTATGATGATTATATTGATGAAAGTGGGTTTGGAAGAGTGTCAACTTTAGGTAGTTCTGATCCCACTATTTTGGAGGATATTGAATCTTATTGTGATGAATATGAAAGTGGATTTGGAAGAGTGTCAACTTTATTTAGTGATGATTCCACTATTTCGGAAGAGGTTCCAATTGATTATGAGAACAAAGTTGATATCTATGATTATTATTGTGATGACTTGTATGCTATTAAGAATAATGATAACCATGAAACTTGTCATCATGATTTTAGTTTTCAATTGGATTATGCCTCACATGATAGTTATTTTGTTGAGTTTGCTCCCACTACTATTGATGAGAAGAATTTTGCTTATGTGGAGAGTAGTAAATTTTCTATGCAATTAGATCATGAAAAGAATGCTTTAGGTGCTGGTTATATTGTTGAATTCATTCGTGATGCTACTTAAAATTATTATGAGGAAGGAATATATGTGTGTAGGAATTGCAATAATATTAAGTTTCCTCTCTATGTGCTTAAAATTTTGAAGTTATTCTTGTTTTGCCTTCCTATGCTAGTTGATTATTGTTCCCATAAGTTGTTTTCTCACAAAATCCCTATGCATAGGAAGTGAGTTAGACTTAAATATGCTAGTCATATGCTTCATGATGCTCCCGTTATGTTTCAATTCTTATCTTTTATGTGAGCATCATTGTCATCATCATGCCTAGCTAGAAAGGCATTAAAGAAAAGCGCTTGTTGGGAGGCAACCCAATTTATTTTTGTTCCTTGCTTTTTGTTCCTGTTTAGTAATAAATAATTCATCTAGCCTCTGGTTAGATGTGGTTTCATGTTGTAATTAGTGTTTGTGCCAAGTAGAACCTTTGGGAAGGCTTGGGTGAAGTCTTTGTGATCTTGCTGTAAAAAACAGAAACTTTAGCGCTCACGAAAATAGCTGCCATTTTTTATTGGATAGAGATTTTAGGTTTATTATTTTTTCAGATGATTAATAGAAAAATTTCTCAGGCCCACCAATTTATTTCAGAATTTTTGGAGTTCGAGAAGTATACGTTTGATACAGATTACTACAGACTGTTCTGTTTTTGACAGATTCTGTTTTCATTGTGTTGTTTGCTTATTTTGATGAATCTATGAGTAGTATCGGAGGGTATGAACCATAGAGAAGTTTGAATACAGTAGATATTAAACCAATATGAATAAAGGATGAGTTCATTACAGTACCTTAAAGTGGTGGTTTGTTTTCTTTTACTAACGGAGCTTACGAGTTTTGTGTTAAGTTTTGTGTGGTTGAAGTTTTCAAGTTTTGGGTAAAGATTCGATGGACTATGGAATAAGGAGTGGAAAGATCCTAAGCTTGGGGATTCCAAAGGCACCCCAAGGTAATATTCAAGTACAACCAAGCAACTAAGCTTGGGGATGCCCCCGAAGGCATCCCCTCTTTCGTCTTCGTTCATCGGTAACTTTACTTGGAGCTATATTTTTATTCACCACATGATATGTGTTTTGCTTGGAGCGTCAATTTATTTTGTTAGTATTTGCTTGCTGTTATTTAGAATAATCTTTTACTTCTATATTTTCAATAAAAATGTCAAGGATAGCCTTTACCATGCTTATTTTGCTAGTATACATGTTGCTGTTTGAAAACAGAAAGTTTACCGCTGTTGCAAAAATTCCCTAGAAAAGTCAGAGAGTGATATAATGTTGAATATTTTTTCATATTGAGCTATGATAAATCTTATACAACTTAGTATTTTTCTTATAATTTTTGGAGTTAGGGAAGTGTCGGTGTCAAAACCGACGGATCTCGGGTAGGGGGTCCCGAACTGTGCGTCTAGGCGGATGGTAACAGGAGACAAGGGACACGATGTTTTACCTAGGTTCGGGCCCTCTTGATGGAGGTAAAACCCTACGTCCTGCTTGATTGATATTGATGATGTGGGTATTACAAGAGTATATCTACCACGAGATCAAGGAGACTAAACCCTAGAAGCTAGCCTATGGTATGATTGTTGTTCGTCCTATGGACTAAAGCCATCCGGTTTATATAGACACCGGAGAGGGCTAGGGTTACACAGAGTCGGTTACAATGGTAGGAGATCTACATATCCGTATCGCCAAGCTTTCCTTCCACGCCAAGGAAAGTCCCATCCGGACACGGGACGAAGTCTTCAATCTTGTATCTTCATAGTCTTGGAGTCCGGCCGATGATGATAGTTCGGCTATCTGGACACCCCCTAGTCCAGGACTCCCTCAGTAGCCCCTGAACCAGGCTTCAATGACGATGAGTCTGGCACGCATATTGTCTTCGGTATTGCAAGGCGGGTTCCTCCTCCGAATAATTTATAGAAGATTGTGAACACCAGGATAGTGTCCGGCTCTGCAAAATAAATTCCACATACCACCGTAGAGAGAATAATATTTACACAAGTTCAATCTGCTAACGTATTTTGTGGCATGACATCACACCACAACCAAGCCTTTACTCGAATCGTTTTTATTATACCACCTCCGCGCGTTTAGCGAAGTGGTTTCCTTGGCACATCTTGTCGAAGCAGAGATCGTGTTCCCCTTATTACGGGATTCTCATCAATACGGACACGGGTAACCCAACCACGCCCATTGCCACGCCCCCTCCATCGAAGGCGGGTTCCAAACGGTCACGGGGACGGCTCTTGGTATTCTCCCTCTTTATAATGAGACCAAGGCCCGTTCTTTTCCTTCAGTCCTCAATCGAATCCGCCCCTCGCCCCGAGTTCCAACTCCCAGGGCTCCAGATTCGGGTACTTCCGTCCTTCGACAATGTCCGGCTCCGACCAACGAGGCCGGTGGATGCCCTCCTCCGTCACGGAAGAGGACGTGCTAAAGCTAAGAGACGCCAGGTACTTAACCTACGAGATTTCGCATAGGTTGCCTGCCCAAGGGCAAGTTATTCCTACTCCCGAGCCCGGCGAGAGTGTCGTGTTCGTGTCTCACCTCCGTCGGGGTTTAGGCTTCCTGATGGATCCCTTCGTGAGGGGGCTGATGTTTTACTATGGGCTGGAATTCCATGATTTGGCTCCGGAGTCCATCCTCCACATCTCATCATTCATTGTCGTCTGCGAAGCCTTCCTCCGCACTACCCCTCACTTTGGCTTGTGGCTCAAAACCTTCAACATGGAGCCGAAGATGATTGAGGGGCGTCAGGAAGAGTGCGGCGGGGCGGTTATAAGCAAGAGGGCCGATGCTCCATGGCCCGAGGGCTCTTTTCAGGAGGAGCTCGGCTTGTGGCAACATGAGTGGTTCTATTTCACTGCTCCCAGGGGCAGCAGGCAGAGGCCGCCGCCCGCCTTTCGCCCGGGCCCTCCACAACGGCTGACGTCATGGGTCAACAAAGGGCTTGACTGGGGGCCGTCCAAAGACGTACCCCTGTTGCAGGGCCGGATTCGGGACCTCCAAGAAAGGGAGATCAATCTGGTCGTAGTGGCACAGGTTATGCTGATTCGGCGCCTTCTGCCCTGCAAATGTCGCCCCCTCCCCCTGTGCGAATTTAACCCGGAGGGACCACGAGCTCTCCAACACTTCACGGGTTTGACACCCGTGGAGATGTACAAACTGTTCTTCGGATCACAAGAGATGCGTCCGGACTTGACCGAGGACGCTGGCCTAAGCTGCAATCGCCCGGATACTCAAGTAAGTAGCCCTGTGTCCGGACACATTGTCCATTTATTTATCATGGGTTTGCCTTTTAACCAGCTATCCCTTGGACAGGAGTGGATAGCGCAAGCAAAACTGATACGGTGTCCGGCCCCCCTCCCTGAGACCACGCTGGATCCCGTGTTAATCAAAATGTTGGAGGTTGCACCTTCGGAGGAGGGCGAAGGGGGGCACAGGGAAACTACCACCTCTGCCAAGGAGGCTTTCAGTAAGGGGGGAATCAAGAGTCCCTCCCTCCAGGGGGAGAAGAGGACCGCTTCCGAAGACCCAGAGGCCAAGGCCTCAAAGCGGGGAAAGAAATCACCGGAAGGTCCTGTGCCGGGAAGAGCCCCGGCCGCACAGTCTCCCCAAAGGAATCAGCCCTCCAGTGAGTCGTAAGTAAAAAGGGGGAGTTTTGTAATAGGGGACATCCCTACTTTATTTCTAAGGGTAACCGAAGTTTTCACCTTGTAGTTCGGATCTCAACCCTTCTCAGCAGAGCTCATCTTCGGGGGACCTTCGTCCGGAGATGATGGAGAGCGAAACGCCTCCATCTGCCGCCCCGTCGGGTGGGGTGGACGACCCTGAGGTGTCATCACGGAGGGTCTCCCCGAGTCCGGCGGGGCCGGGGAGTTCGGCACCCACTGGAGTACGGCCGGTGGAGCTGCAGGATTTGCTCGAGAGGGCGTCTATCTCAGAAGATCACCGCACATTAATGAGTATAGTGATTGAAAGGATCTCATCCGCCGAGAGCGGGTTGTATGAGGCCGTCGGAAGTTTGCTGACGGGGTTTGAGGTACACAAAAAATGACATACCTTTTGACAGTTTTGCACATGGAGTGCGCCCTGTATAGATAGTAGCCCCTGAGACTTGGTATGCTGTCGAAAGCGACAGCGTGCCGAGGATCATAATCTTAGTTATAGAATGTCGCCTTTCCTATGCAGGTGGCGGAACATTCGGTGGCCAGCCGGACTGATGGAGTTGCCGAGCTGAAGCGGCAACTCGACGTTGCGGATGCGGACATCGCGCTGGTCAATAAACGACTTGACAATTCACAAGGTAGGTGGTTGCTCCGCGGTCACCTAGTAAGGGAGCTGATGCCCGTTCCTTACAATTTGTATGCTTGATGCAGATGGTGCCGCTGCTGTGGAAGACCTTCGAGCAGAGCTTGCTCGAGCCAAGGAGCAAGAGAGGAAAAGTGATGCGGCTGCCTCGAAGGCAGTGGAAGAGCTAAAAGCCGAAACGGCTGCTCACTGCCGAAGCAGGGAGGAGATGGACGGAATGGCCATGAAATTAAAAGACGCTACCGACCGCTATGAGGTTCTTGAAAGAGAACGCCAAGCAGAGCAAGAGGACCTGAAGAAGGCCGCCGCCGAAGCCAAGGATGCCCGTAGTGCGATGCGGGCTATGAAGGAGGAACTGCGTCAGGCTAGAGACATTGTGGCGGGAAAGCCCTTTTTGCTGCGTAGGAAGTTCACGGATCCGAAGTATGCTCAGTTGGGCCAATTGTGTGGTGCAGATGATCCTTATCTGGATTTGGCGGCGAGTGCGGCGGACGCAGTCGTGCACTTCCGAAGCCAGAAGGATCACGAAATGGAAGAGCTTTTCTGGTCTCAATTCCATAGTCCGGAGCGTCCACTTCTGTTGACCGATCGGTTGGCTGAGTGGGCTGAGCTGAATAGATTGTCCGAACTTGCCATGACGGATGTGGTGGCTCATCTGTGGCCAGAGAGGCCCAAGCCGGAGAGTTATTTTGGCTTGTTGCAGCGATTCCTTGGGGCGGTGCCGCATATCGAGGCGATGAAGCGGTCGACATGCATAGAGGGTGCACGGATGGCTCTCGCCCGTGTTAAGACATAGTGGGTGGAGATGGATGCCATCGATGTTGCATCCCGGGGTTCGGACAAAAGCCGATTACCCGCCGAGCACTATTTTTAGGAAGTCCTGCAGGGCGCTCGTTTAATAGAGGCGCAGTGCTCGAAAGATGTTATGTTCAAATGACATGTATGATTTGTGAGATCATGTTTATAATGTAACGGCTTTTTATACTTGTGCGTTCAAGTATTGAACTATCTCCTGTGCGGCCGTATATGTATGTATAACCTGAAAGATGGCAGTCTTTGGCTTCAGCCCCCACGCACATGGTGCGGGGGTGTTTGAAAAAAAAGCGCTTTTTCACACTTAATCCAACGTCCTGGTACTTTGAAGGAGGTGATAGCATAGCAAACTAGGCAACCGGACTATAATGCTTTATCACTTTCACTTAGCCATAGGAGCTCGATGGTGGGGCTACTATATAGCCCCTAGAGGCACCACGCTCTCCGAACTTGGGGTGCGTATGTGCCTGACCGGAAAGCGGTCCTTCGTCAAAGCAGAGGAATTCTAAACATTCTAGTAGTCGATCGAGTGGTTGACCAGTCTCTCGCTATATCATGATAGTCAGTTTTCGGCTTTCTCTACTGAGGTGCTCGCCCGCCCGAACCGGGGCACAATCGCAGTAGTTCTCCTGGTGCCGCATTAGCCGATGGAGCGGAATGTAAGGCAGCAAAACACAGGAGCCGGGCAAACCCAACATTTGACCAAAGACATGATTCGGAGCTGATGCATATAAGGCCTAACTCGAGACGCCGAACACTCCGTGAGCTATTCGGTCTTTATGATACCGGGCAGAACAATGCCCTAAGCCCCTAGTGTCCAGGTACGGGCGAGAACTTCTGACGCGGCCGATGCCAAAACGCCAGCCTCCTCCTCGGTTATGGTAGGAAACCGGGGGATGTGTATCAACAAGAGACAGTAAGAAAGGTTTACGCAGGGTCTTAATCTGAAGAGAATCCTTGCAACGGGTCCCTGCTGCACGTCTGCGCATGTGTCTCCGTTGTGCTGTATCCTGGACGGGTGTAGCACATGCTTCATCTGTAAAAGAGAAGAACTTAGTTTGGAAAAAATATCGTGCAAAAGATGTATTTAAAATAAAGTATGATTTGGAAGATGAATGAAGTTGAGCTTTATTGGCTCTCATTGTTTATACGTGTAGCCCCTTGTAAAGAGGTATGCGGCTGGGAAGCCCCTTGTTTATTTATGCCGGACTCGCCTAACTGTGTCCGAGGTCTGAATGACCTGTTTTTAGGGGCTTTGGCTAGCGAGCTCGGATTAGTGTGTGGCTGTCAAGGCAGTCTCACATTTTCCGTGGTTCGAGGAACACTCGGAGTTACCCTTTAATGAGATTATGCCGCATGGACCGGGCATTTTAAGCGTAAGAGACGCGTAATGCGGTATTGCGTTAAAGCGGGCGAAAGCTTCGTGTCCCAGTAGTGCTTGATGGCTACTTTTGAATGGGGCGATATGGAAAATGAGCTTTTCGCGAAGGAGGTTGTCGGATGAACAGAACACGACCTCTAGTAGTACAGAGCCTGTACAATTGGCATAAAGGCCTGGCGTCACTCCTTTGAAGGAAGTGCTGCTACGGCGAATTTTGGTAGGCTCTATCCCCATTCTGCGGATGGTGTCCTGGTATAGCAGGTTTATATCGCTGCCGCCATCCATTAGGACTTGTATGAATTGTAGTCCGTCGATTATGGGATCCAATACCAAAGCAGTCACTCCTATGTTTCGAACACTTCTGGAGTAATCCTGATGGTCGAAAGTAATTGGTTTAAACATCCAATTTCGGCACTCTGCTGGGGTGGACCGTGCGGCGCGTGTTTTAGCAGGTGCCGCACTATTTTTCCTTGTTATCACATGAAGTGAGTTCACTGTTTTGACTTCTAGTGGGAAAGTCTTCTGTTTTCCAGCGTGCTGCTTGTGGGGTTCGTCGTCGTCTTCGCTTGGTGTGTCGAGCCCCTTGTGTTCGGCGTTAAGTCGGCCGGACTGCTTGAAGACCCAACAATCTCTGTGGGTATGGTTTGCAGGCTTCCTGGGGGTACTATGGATTTGACATATCCTATCCAAGATTTTGTTTAGGTTGGATAGCTCATCACTGTTGTCCTTAAGAGGCAGTCTTTTATTATTCGGCCGAGAGCTTTTGAACCCGGCGTTGACCGTCGTGCTATTTGGGCCATTTTCCTTATTTCGGCGCTGATCTTTTCTGCGTCGTGATTTTCCATTTCCATCCCTGACCTCGGATGTACTCGGGTCACTAGTGCTGCATCTTGCCAGCCAGCTATCTTCCCCCGTGCAAAACCGGGTCATGAGGCTTGTTAGCGCGACCATTGTTCTTGGTTTTTCCTGGCCGAGGTGTCTGGCGAGCCATTTGTCTCGGACGTTATGCTTAAAGACTGCTAAGGCTTCGGCGTCCGGACAGTCGACTATTTGGTTCTTTTTGGTGAGGAACCTGTTCCAGAATTTGCGTGCTGACTCTCTGGGCTGTTGAGTTATGTGACTTAAGTCGTCTGCATCTGGAGGGCGGACATAAGTCCCCTGAAAATTTGCTCGAAACGCATCCTCGAGCTCTTCCCAACTTCCAATGGTATTTTCTGGGAGGCTTTTGAGCCAATGCCGAGCTGGCCCTTTGAGCTTGAGGGTAGGTATTTTATGGCATGGAGATCGTCTCCTCTGGCCATATGTATGTGTAGGATATAATCCTCAATCCAGACTCCGGGGTCTGTTGTTCCGTCATATGCCTCTATGTTTACGATTTTGAATCCCGCTGGAAATTCATGATCCAGTACCTCATCGGTTAAACATAGTGGGTGTGCGGCGCCCCTGTATTTAGGTGTGCCGTTATCTTCAAACACTCGGTGGGTTGTGTTGCTCCCTGGAGTCTTCTTTTTTGGCCCATAGATGGACCTGACCGGGCCATCCTTTTTGCGAGGATCCTTATGTGGATCGTGTGCCGGATTGTGTGCGGCGCCGCTTGCCGCTCTTAGCCTGTCATCTGGTCGTCTATCCGGCCAGGCGGCCTCTTTCTTTTTTGACTGTGGGGGCTCTACGGCCTCCTTGTCAAATTCGGGCAACATCTTGCGTTTCGGGTAGCTCTTTGCCTGGTGACTATTGTCGTATTTATCTGCGGTATTGAGTACTTTGCTCCATCTCATTCTGAGTGCATCCTCCGCTGTTTTGAGCTTCCGCTTTTGCTTCTTCAAACTTCTTGCAGTGGCGACGAGCCTTTTATGAAGGTTCTTATGCTCCGGTGATGTGTCATGCGTGAGATCGTCTGGACTGTTGTTTTCGCCGGGGATGGGCTGCTTGTCCAATTCATCCTGTTCGGATGGTTGCTTGGTGGCATGTTCGTCGTCCATTGCTTCGCCCTGCTCTAAGGCTGGGTCAGTATGGGTGCCGTTGTTATTGAGGCGGGACTTCGGGCGGCGCTTGCGTCGCCGTTTTGGTTGTTTGTCGGGGGAGTTGTCCTTCGCCACGTCCCATTGTTCCTTGTTATCGCTTCCCTTTGGTGTATCCACCATGTATACGTCGTGAGTTGAGGTGGCTTTCCAGTGCCCAGTAGGCGCTGGTTCTTGGTCGTCTCCGGCATCGTCGTCCATACCGTCGATGTCTTCGGAGTCGAAGTCTAGCATGTCGGTTAGATCGTCGATAGTGGCTACTAAGTGGGTGGTGGGTGGGCCTTGAATTTCTTCGTCGTCCGCATCCCAACCGTCCTGGCCGCAGTCCAGCCAGGTCTCTCCTGATAACGAGAGATACTTTAGCAAACTCAGGATGTCGCTGAAAGGTGAGTGTTGAAAGATGTCCGCAGTGGTGAACTCCATGATCGGCGCCCAATCGGATTCGATTGGAGGGGGCACGGGAGGTTCGGAGTCCGGCGAGGAGTCCGGCACCTCAGAGTCACGAGCTTCACAAGGGATAAGGTCAGTATTCGGCTCCATCGCCGTAGAGGTTGCAGCCCCCGAGGCGGTGTCTAGCCACCCGCCCTCGATCTGCGCAGCCGGCTCCGAATTGAGGGTCGGAGCGGACTCGTGTGCGGCCTCCAGGGCACTATCCGGCTGCATAGCTAAATCATGCCCATCGTGACAGTGCGGCGCGCTCGGCTGTGGCTCGAATCCATCGAAGATCAAGTCTCCGCGGACGTCCGCCGTGAAGTTCAAACTTCCAAATCTGACCTAACAGCCAGGGGCGTAGCTTTTGATCTGCTCCAGATGGCCAAGCGAATTGGCCCGCAGTGCAAAGCCGCCGAATACGAAGATCTGTCCGAGGAGAAAAGTCTCACCCTGGACTGCATCGTTGTTGACGATCGAAGGAGCCATCGAGCCTATCGGTGACGACATAGAGGAATTCTCAATGAAAGCACCAATGTCGGTGTCAAAACTGGCGGATCTTGGGTAGGGGGTCCCGAACTATGCGTCTAGGCGGATGGTAACAGGAGACAAGGGACACGATGTTTTACCTAGGTTCGGGCCCTCTTGATGGAGGTAAAACCCTACGTCCTGCTTGATTGATATTGATGATGTGGGTATTACAAGAGTAGATCTACCACAAGATCAAGGAGGCTAAACCCTAGAAGCTAGCCTATGGTATGATTGTTGTTCGTCCTATGGACTAAAGCCATCCGGTTTATATAGACACCGAAGAGGGCTAGGGTTACACAGAGTCGGTTACAATGGTAGGAGATCTACATATCCGTATCGCCAAGCTTGCCTTCCACGCCAAGGAAAGTCCCATCCAGACACGGGACGAAGTCTTCAATCTTGTATCTTCATAGTCTTGGAGTCCGGCCGATGATGATAGTTCGGCTATCCGGACACCCCCTAGTCCAGGACTCCCTCAGGAAGTATGATGAATCTTGCATTCTTTACAGACTATACTATTTTGGCAGATTGCTGTTATGTTTGCATTGTTTGCATATGCTTGCTTCTTTAATGATTCTATTTTAGGATATGAGTATTAAATATGTAGAGACATTTAGTATGAAATGTTGAAAAATACTCTTAGTGATTTGTTACAGTAGAAAATGATAAGGTTTTGCATTGATTTATACTAACTTATCTCATGAGTTCTTGTTGAGTTTGTTGTGGATGAAGTTTTTGAGGTTTAGGAAACCAACATATAAAAGGAATTAAGGAGACACAAAAGCTCAAGCTTGGGTATGCCCAAGGCACCCCAACATAATATTTCAAGAAGTCTCAAGCATCTAAGCTTGGGGATGCCCCGGTAGGCATCCCACCTTTCCTCTTCAACAATTAACGGTTAGTATCGGTTGAACCTAAGTTTTTGCTTCTTCACATGAGTTGTGCTATCCTTGCAATGTCATTTTGTTTTGTTTTGCTTGCTGCTTGAATAAAATACCAAGATCTGAAATTATTAAATGAGATAGAATCTTCATATAGCTACATAATTATTTAGCTACTCATTGATCTTCACTTATATCTTTTTGGAGTAGTTTGTCATTTACTCGTGTGCTTCACTTATATCCTATGAGTAAATGGTTGAATGAGTTGAATGTCGTAAATCTGAAATTATATATGTTTCATATGCTTATCCCATGGGGAGTAATGACTTCACGTCTAAGAAGTTGAGGTTGTAAATTTATTGAAGGTTAGCAAGCATTGTATTGGTCACTTGAACAATTCATGAAAGAATATTGAAGGAAGAGAGATTTCACATATAAATACATTATCATGGACACCTTTTATAATTGTGAGCACTCATTAAGTATAACATGCTACAGAGTTGATGTTGGACAAGGAAGACAATGTAATTGGTTATGTTTTCTCACATCTCAGTTAAAGTATATTGTCATGGATCATTCAAACATGTTGAGCTTGCCTTCCCCCCTCATGGTAGCCAAAAATTCCTAGCACCAAGTAGAGATACTACTTGTGCTTCCAAATATCCTTAAACCCAGTTTTGCCATGAGAGTCCACCATATCTACCTATGGATTGAGTAAGATCCTTCAAGTAAGTTGTCATCGATGCAAGCAATAAAAATTTCTCTCTAAATATGCATGACTTATTAGTGCGGAGAATATAAGCTTTGTACGATCTTGTTATGGAAGCAATAAAAGCGACGGACTGCATAATAAAGGTCCATATACAAGGGGCAATATAAAGTGACGTTCTTTGGCATTAAGATTTTGTGTATCCAACCCTAAAAACGCATGACAACCTCTGCTTCCCTCTGCGAAGGGCCTATCTTTTACTTTATGTCTTTTACTTTATGCAAGAGTCAAGGTGATCTTTACCTTTCCCTTTTTCATTTTTATCCTTTGGCAAGCACCTCGTGTTGGAAAGATCCTGATATATATATCCAATTGGATGTAAGTTAGCATGAACTATTATTGTTGACATCACCCAAAGGTGAATACGTTGGGAGGCAACACTATAAGCCCCTATCTTTCTTAGTGTCCGATTAAAACTCCATAACCATAAGTATTGCATGAGTGTTAGCAATTGTAGAAGACTATACGATAGTTGAGTATGTGGAGTTTGCTAAATCAAAGCTCTGACATGGACCCTTCCTCAAAATAAGATGAATTGCAATTGTTTGATGGCTAAGAATGAAGTTTGCTAGTTTTCAAGAAAGTTTATGGTCTATGCTTTAACATGTGAATAGCTTGTTACTTGATCGTGAGAAGTTTTATGAGATGAACTACTGTTATGACATATAATGATGCTAGTAAAGGTGATTGAAATTGTCATTGATCAAACTTGTGCACCTATACAATTCACACTTCATAAATTCTTTCTTTTATCATTTACCTACTCGAGGACGAGTAGGAATTAAGCTTGGGGATGTTGATATGTCTCCAACGTATCTATAATTTATGAAGCATTCATGCTATTTTATTATCTGTTTTGAATGATTATGGGCTTTATTATACACTTTTATATTACTTTTGGGACTAACCTACTAACCGGAGGCCCAGCCCATATTGTTGTTTTATTGCCTGTTTCAGTATTTCGAAGAAAAGGAATATCAAACAGAGTCCAAATGGAATGAAACCTTCGGGAGCGTGATTTTTGGGAAGAATATGATCCAGGAGACTTGGAGTTCACGTCAGAAGAGCCTCGAGGAGGCCAGGAGATAGGAGGGCGTGCCCCCCTACTAGGCGCGCCCCCTGTCTCCTGGGCCCCTCGAGCACCCCCTGACCGACTTCTTTCACCTATACAATCCCATATACCCTAAATACATCGACAACGAAGATAGATCGGGAGTTCCGCCACCGCAAGCCTCTGTAGCCACCAAAAACCTCTCAGGAGCCTGTTCCGGCACCCTGCTAGAGGGGGAACCCATCACCGGTGGCCATCTTCATCATCCCGACGCTATCCATGACGAGGAGGGAGTAGTTCACCCTCGGGGCTGAGGGTATGTACCAGTAGCTATGTGTTTGATCTCTCTCTCTCTCTCTCGTGTTCTCTCTCGTGTTCCCTCTATGGCACGATCTTGATGTATCGCGAGCTTTGCTATAATAGTTGGATCTTATGATGTTTCCCCCCCTCTACTCTCTTGTAATGGATTGAGTTTTCCCTTTGAAGTTATCTTGTCAGATTGAGTCTTTAAGGATTTGAGAACACTTGATGTATGTCTTGCCGTGCTTATCTGTGGTGACAATGGGATATTCACGTGATCCACTTGATGTATGTTTTGGTGATCAACTTGCGGGTTCCGCCCATGAACCTATGCATAGGGGTTGGCACATGTTTTCGTCTTGACTCTCCGGTAGAAACTTTGGGGCACTCTGTGAAGTACTTTGTGTTGGTTGAATAGATGAATCCGAGATTGTGTGATGCATATCGTATAATCATGCCCACGAATACTTGAGGTGATAATGGAGTATCTAGGTGACATTAGGGTTTTGGTTGATTTGTGTCTTAAGGTGTTATTCTAGTACGAACTCTTGAATAGATTGATCCGAAAGAATAACTTTGAGGTGGTTTCGTACCCTACCATAATCTCTTCATTTGTTCTCCGCTATTAGTGGATTTGGAGTGACTCTTTGTTGCATGTTGAGGGATAGTTATATGATCCAATTATGTTATTATTGTTGAGAGAACTTGCACTAGTGAAAGTATGAATCTTAGGCCTTGTTTCCTAGCATTGCAATACCGTTTACGCTCACTTTTACCACTTGTTACCTTGCTGTTTTTATAATTTCAGATTACAAATACTCATATCTACCAACCATATTGCACTTGTATTACCATCTCTTCGCCGAACTAGTGCACCTATACAATTTACCATTGTATTGGGTGTGTTGGGGACACAAGAGACTCTTTGTTATTTGGTTGCAGGGTTGTTTGAGAGAGACCATCTTCATCCTACGCCTCCCACGGATTGATAAACCTTAGGTCATCCACTTGAGGGAAATTTGCTACTGTCCTACAAACCTCTGCACTTGGAGGCCCAACAACGTCTACAAGAAGAAGGTTGTGTAGTAGACATCAGGGGTCCCCAGACTTTCCTGCCTGCGGCCCGCGGCGTGGCTCCACCAGCGGCCAGTGCGGCCCGTCTTCATCAACCAAATATTCAAGACCCTCGCGAGGGGCCAAGCCTCGCGGGGCGGACGACACGAGACCTCCTCAGGAGCGGCCTCCTCAGGCAGGCTCACGAGGGAGGCGGAGAGATCAAGGCAAGGGGTACCTCGCGAGGTTCCCGTGACGCAAGCCATGACGACCAAGACCAGGCGGGCGCCAGCGCGCGCAGTGTACTCGTTTCCCCTTTGGTGCTAAGGGGGCAAGCGCAGGCGCGGAGTACCAAGGCATTAGGCAAAGGTTTCCATATCGGTGCAACAAGACCAAGACTAGCAGGACGGCAAGAAGGAGGTCATTGTGGAGCCCAAGACAGCTTCATCACCAGAGCCTTTGACAGGCGAAGACCACCTTTAGTCAGGATAGCTTGTACTAGATGTCCCCTTTCAAAATGGCCGCCGTTGGATCCCTTCCTGCTCAATATTTGGGAAGAGGGCCAGTGCCTCTATAAATAGGACTAGCCACCACCATAGAGGGGACAGATCCATTCGGACCAGAACCACCCACCGAGCACAAGAACACCTCGCCTTAGGAGGCTGTTCTTCCCCTTGTACTATTCATGATCAGCCCAAGAGGCAATCCACCACCACCACACCGGAGTAGGGTATTAAGCCACATTGGTGGCCTGAAACTAGTATAAACCTTGTGTCTCTTGTGCTGTGATTTCGTCTAGCTAAGCTTAGAGATCGCGGCGAGGCTGGGGCGAGATTCGGTAGGGGGAAATCTTCGTGCGCACCCCAGTGTTCGAACCTCAAGGGTTTTGCCGGAACCCGATATCCGACAAGCGGGCAGACATCTCAAATATCAAGCAACTAGTAAACATATACCCCACCTTGTATTTTCGGTTTAAACATGTCTCTTCTGCTTAGCATCTGTCATGTTTTGCACTAGACAATTTGATATAGTCACGTTTTGCCCTGGACAATTTCATACTGAATTGATTTGCTGGTTCAGAGCAGAAATATAGCGCCTATTCTTCATGAGACCAAGGATATCCATGTTCGCAGTGATGGAAGAGGTGAAATCGATACAACCGAAATTGAGAATCCAATCGTTGAATCTTGTCCTGCACCTCCAATGTAGGTCCACCCTGCCAATAAATTCACATGCAAACCACTAGTATTAGTATCTAATGACAGTACAAAAAGAGTAGCAAGATAGTAGCAAGCCATGTACCTTTGTAATGAACAGCTCATAGTGCCACCAATTGGATATAAAGGTTTGGAAGAAAACATGCTCCTAATGTTGAACCATTTGGACTTTTCGTGCAGTTCCACTAAAATCGAGCATACCTGTTTGCATAGATATTGGAATTGTGATTACTATAAAAGTGCCACTAGTTGAAGCATAGACTCACAAATATAAGCATTCCAATTTCTTAATGGGAAAAGGTAGCAAGACTGTTTCTAACCACCTGTTTGAAGGAATAAATAAGGCAACAGTGGCTGATGTCAGGAAGGCATATATAGTTCTTTCTGAAAGAATGATCGATTCCTGACCTTTCCTCTTCTTTTAAGCATATTTGGTGCAGTTCAACTAAAATAAAATGCCATCATCGCCTTGACAATTCAGTGACACTGTACAAAAGGAAATGACTTAGGGGTTGTTTGGTTCTAGGCCTAGCATTTCCACACTTTGCCACACATTTTTGCCAAGCTTGCCTAAGGTTAGTTCATCAAAATGAAAGCCACAAGTTGGCAAGCCTAAGGGAATCTTGCCATATTTTGTGTGTGTATGCCATGTGGGGTCCAAGTGTGGCTTGCCTAAGGTGTGGCTTGAACCAAACACTCACCTAAGTTAGTCAAACTTGCCTAACTTTAGGTGTGGCAACATTTGGCAAAGTTAGTCACAAACCAAACAACCCCTTAACATTACATCATGATGTCAGGTATGTAGTCGACAGGCATTAGAGACAAACATACAAACCTCCTCTGATAACATAATGAACATTAATTTTAACAAAGGTGTGACTAGATTTACTGGGATAATTTGAGTGAACTCTACACCCTCTGTTCCTTAATATAAGGCGTTTTCGCAGTTCAGTTTAAAGTACCCAAACGTCTAGTATTTAGAAAAACAGGTAGTAGTTTTCTTGAGCACATATTTGGGAAAGCTTGCCACACTTTATTTATGTCCATACGCTAATGCAACACCATTCGAATACTACAAATATACACTAATCTAGTGGCTAGTGCAACAGTAGAGTATTTATTTATTACAGAGTACAGTACAATGGTTTTACTGAATAGATTTCAATAAACTCTAGCACTGGAAGATTTCTATAAGAATTAACAATACAAAATGTAAAGGTAACAAGTTTCAGCATTGGTATACTAGCTATGCATGAGCATTAGACCAAATACAAAAGTCTGAAGGTAACTAGCATTATTAACTAATGACAGTATAAAAAAATTGCAAACCATGTACCTTCAAGGTAAATATCATTTCGAACTCAAGGGGACCTAAAATTGCTATCCCAATCTTGATAATCGGTCAAACATAAAAACTTGATCGAACGAATCAAGAGAACAACCAGAGGAGGAGGTGCCCACTCTTGACCTTTCCTCTTGACACTGTACAATTTTTTTGACTCATCTCATGAAAGTGAGGTATGTAATCTATAAGCATTAACAGTGCAAAAATCTGAAGGTAGTAACAAGATTCATCGTTGGTATACTGGCTGTGCAACAGCATTAGAATGCCTTAGCTGAAAAATCTTTAATACATCCACAATCAACAGCTAACCCTGAAATAATCCAGTGACATTAAATGGCATTGCTTAAATTTATCGATGGCATTAGACTGAGTGCGGCATTAGTTAAATGTGGCATCACTTTAGCAGTAGAATTGCTTGACTTGACTGCTGGCATTATACTAACAGCAAAAAAGTGGCAATAAGAGCATGGGTGTCCCATTCAGACAATGGGCGCACCAGTACGATGTACCTCCATGGACGCATAGAGTGGTGAGGGAGGTATGGTTGCCCAGAGCAACAAATATCCAGGAAGCATATGTGGATTACATCCCATTTTTGTTCTCTTTAGCCACATTTTTCCTATGTGAGGACAACAAACCGATCGACCTGGTCATTCTCTATTGCGTTGTCATGCCTTTCTACCCTTCTTCAACCAAGATACACGAGACTTGTTCCTTAGCTACTGATTTTTTCCTTTTCAACCTAGATGCGGGTTTGATGCCTACTCTCTTGGACAGTATAGTCTCCCTTCCTTTCCTTATTTAACCTAGACATGGATTAGTCTGCATCAAGTAGGGTTTCCTTTAATAGTGCAAATTAAGGTTTTCGTCTGCGTGACCAGCAGAGCAGAGGATAACAAATTGGGAAGATGGTGGAGTGGAAAAAGATCCACATGCAGCGACGTGGCAGATGGGGCAATAGAACAAGGGTATGGTTCGAAAAGAGGTAGCATACCTGAGGGTCAGCGGGAAGTGGATTTGCTCGTGGTCTTCATCCTCCGCACACACTATGGCAACGAGCTTGGGGACGGAGGCCATCCCGCATGGGCGCCAGGTCTTAGAGGACGGCCTTGTCGTCACTGCATGACCTCGCTCGCCTACGACGAGTGCGTCAATCCTGCATGTCCTTTTCTTCCCCGGCGGATCTGTGACCACCGGTGAGGAGGGAGAGAGAGGCCGTCTTTTTAGATCTGGAGAGAGGGTGATAGTGTGAGAAGCAAGTGGGCAGCCCTTAGCAAGAAAGCGCTGAAGCTCGAGCCTATATATCTTTTTTATACTACTAGTACCAGAGCTGGAGTAGTGGTAGAGTAGTTTATATTTTCTCTGCATACAGTACTAGTTAGTCGTGCTTCAAAATTGAACGGCGCGCCTTTAAAAAATTAAAGTCGAGAAATAATGTGGCACTTTCGGCCAACACGGCCAGATCGCATTTTGCATGAGAAATTACACACCATGTTTCGTTGACATGTGGTCCCATTCCAACATGTCAGTGAGACGACGGCGAGTCCTTTTATACTATTTCCGAATGGACGTGTAGGCCGGGGCGCCTCTTCATGTACTGTGGCAAACTGGCAACCGTCCACCGACTCTTCGCCTTTCCCTCTTGATCTGCAACTGTTGTCGCACGCTCTTCCTCCCTCCTCCATTTGCCTTCACCCTTCCTTCTGACATTGTTCAATCATCTTCTCCATGGAGGGAACATGCCGGAAATGACCCCGTTATTATTGCCCCAATCTGAAAGATGACATGGTGGAGGAACTCACTGATCGGTGCGACGTTATCACCTCAGCTAGCATAGCAGATTCATTCAAGACCATTCTCAACTCAACTAATAACATCATTACAAGGAACCCAAGGGTCCAGGAGCGGTTTGATCTCCCTTATCTTCTTCGTTATAAGCCTGTTCGCATGGGCGCAGACGATGGAGGCCTCGCCTTGTGCAAGTTGATGCCGCTTGATAATGATACATGTGATGTCAAGATGCCATCGCTTAAGGGTAAGGCCTGGGCTGGCACAAATGGAGATTGGGTTGTTTATATTGGGTACAATTGCGAGTGGGAACTTGTGAATGTGTACACTCGTCAGCGGATTCCACTTACAAAAATCTCAGAGTGCCCTGAGGTTGAGCACACAGATGATCTATGTACGTTCAAATACGATCATGGTGGCTGTCATCTACGGAAGATAGCAATTTGTCAAGTTCCCAACCTCTCTTGGAATTACAAGAACTATGAAGTTGTTGCTATCTTCGACAAGCTTGTTGTTGTTGTTACCAATTCCATGGTTCGTCCATGGATATTGCTCAAAAATAAGTTTCTGTACACAGATGATGAGTACTATGATGCAATTGAATACGAGGATCTTGTGTTTTCTTCCACCACTCATGGCACTGCTTTTGCATGGGATCCTCGTAGTTTTGGTACATTTGTCTTCCATCGTAATTATAATTGTTTCATCCACATGCATGCAGGTTAGCAAGTTTCCCTTTACTAATTAACCTTCTTCTTGTGTTTCCAAGGTCTTGTGAACATTCCACCACCTATACTTGAAAATTTTTATAACCAAGGGGGAGATGATGATGGTGATGATCACGAGCAGGACTTATATACTCAGTGGTGCCTGGCAACTAATTACGATGGATCACCACTTCTTGTCCGTATATAGTGCACTGTGATTGTTACTACTGAGAGAGCATGTGTTGTCTCCCATGGTCGCCCTCTCCAGACCTATTCCAACACCCATTGCAGGCTATTCGGGATGGATACTAGTGTGCTAGTGCCAACACCTTCTCCCTGGTTCAGTGTTGATAGTCTTGGAGAAAACTCGCTCTTCCTTGGACCAAACTATCCAATGATGGTTAAAGGCGATCCAGCTGCTATTGACACAACATTACTACCATTTATGAGAAGCAACTGTGTCTATACCTCAGACATTGCGGTGGTTCCCTACCCTGCTCCTGATATATGTCACTTCAGCCTGGATGATCAGTCCTGCGTTGCTCTTGATATTGACAATAGCTGGCCCTTCCCAGAGCACCTATGGTTCAAAGCAAGTGTTTCCAACACCGAGGATTGGTTGACTTGAAGTTCATTTCATTGCTTGTTATTTGTCATGTGATGAAAACTTAAGTATTTACTAGAATGTTTTGTTGGAAATAATCTATAATCCAACATGTATCCTCGTTGTCGTTGTGTGTTGATGACTTGTTGTGTGTAATGAATGGTACATTTGCAAATGTATGTCATAGACTCAATTTATGAATGGTTTTCGAGTCACTTCTTGGAGTGTGAGTATCGTAGTAGTATAGCCAGCATCCGGTTAGTATATGATGTTGCCACATCACATAGAGCCAACCTAATATTGGAGTATGCTAGTCCTCCACTGGTGTGCGACTTCAAATGGCGGACGAAGTGAGAGGTCACGTCTACTTATGTCCAGATCTAAGATGCCACATGTACCAGATGAATGACTCCAAGTTCGACCACCGTGATGCTAGGTGCGAGCCGAGGAACACTATTGGAGAGACCCCCTCATAATTTTCCTACATTGGTCGTTTGATTCATAGGATAGAATGCTATAGGATTTTTTTGATATGTAATCATGTTTTAACTGGCAATCTAGCACCCACTCCAACTTTGTTTCACTTCCTTTGTTCCTACGAAGAGAGTACTTGATCTAAATGATGTGCCGCTGCAAGAGCCGCCTATATTAATTAACCATGCTCTAAAAAGGTGGACCAGCTTTGGCTACAGTACTGTACTAGGTTAGTAAGTGACCTTGCGCTTGGCTCTTCTCCTCTTCCAGAAGTCGAACAATAGTGATGGTACTACAGTAGTACTTCTTGCAATCTGACAACAAATGAACTGCTGCACGTCCATCGCTTGTAAGCAAAAGTTTCTCCAGATGCTGCGAGCCACCTCGCACGCGTTGGCGAGGGAGAAGGTAAGCAAGCTTCTCGTCGTTCTGTGAGTTGATGGGACACATCAAAGTTATTTATTAGTACTCTCTTCAAAAAGGGCCGACCATGTCCATGGCTACCATCCCGTGCTCTGTTATTGAGTACATGCACTATTCACATGCCATCAAGGAGAAAAAATATTGCATAGTACTAGGTGCCATCGAAGTGCACGACTCACTTACGCACTGCATATCTCCATTTTCTTGCATGACACGTCACCTTGATGCTAGATGTCTCGTGTGTCATGGAGGCATATAGTATGAATTTTAAAATGGAGGCATATAGATGTCCCGCGTGTCGACAAAAGGATGAACAAAGCTCATGTCTTAAATGAAAGAGTGGAAGAACATAGATTCCCGACGACCGAGAAGGAGAAACAAACCTCGCGGTGGAGCGTCTGCACTCATAATATTTTATATTATTCTTTGATATAAAATCAAACAAATATCTCCACGTTCCTATACCATTCTATAGTATGAGAATAGCTTTGAACGTAAGCCATTGATTCACTCTATCCAATGGTCATAGTTGGAAAATTCAAACAAAACCAAGCATTGGATCAACTCTTTTAGCACTCAGATTGTTGTCTCCTGCCCACCTAGCCCACCTATATATCCTCTCACGTGTGATGACTACATGAGCTATCCATTCAGATTGTATGTTAAAAAATAAAGGTCGATAACTAACGCGGCACCTCGGGCCAACACGGCTAGATCCCATTTTGCACGAGAAATTACACACCATGTTTCATTGACATGTGGTCCCATTCCAACATGTCAGTGAGACGATGGCGAGTCCTTTTCTACTATTTACAAACGGAAGTGTAGGTCGGGGCGCCTCTTCATGTATCGTGGCAAACTGGCAACCGTCCACCGACTCTTCGCCTTTCCCTCTTGATTTGGAACTATTGTCGCACGCTCTTCCTCCCTCCTCCATTTGCCTTCACCCTTCCTTCTACCATTGTTCGATCGTCTTCTCCATGGAGGGAACATGCCGGAAACGACCCCGTTATTCTCGCCCCGATCTGAAAGGTGACGTGGTGGAGGAACTCATTGATCGGTGCGACATCATCACCTCGGCTAGCATGGCAGGTTCATTCAAGACCATTCTCGACTCAACTAATAACATCATTACAAGGAACCCAAGGGTCCAAGAGCGGTTTGATCTCCCCTATCTTCTTCGCCGTTACCCTGCTGACTGGCGCGGGGACGACGGAGGCATCACCTTGTGCAAGTTGATGGCGCTTGATAATGATACATATGATGTTAAGATGCCATCACTTGAGGGCAAGGCTTGGGCAGGCGCAAATGGAGATTGGGTTGTTATTTGTTGTGTGATGAAAACTTTAGTATTTATAATGTATCCCCGTTGTCGTTGTGGGTTGATGACCCGTTGTATGTAATAAAATGATATACCTATGCTAAACTTACTAAATTAATGAATGGCTTTCGAGTCGCTTCTCCGAGTGGGTGCTGCGATGAGGCAAAAATATATTTTCCGAATACATAATTGTACGTGCATTGCAACAGGTTATCGGATGAGACCAATCAACAATAGTACACTATTTGTACTAGCTTCTCATACTTCGCGCGTCAGGCGGGTGTTTTTACTATAGCTGTGAATCCCATCATCCTAGGTCCTCGGATGAGTCTAGTAGAAATTGCATTCTGATGTTTGGGTTCAAACTTTTAGAACTACTACACTTCTACGTCTACGTATGCGTAATACAACAAGTTTTAAACTTGAGACCAGCTACCCACCCTCACAAAGAACACTTTTTAACCTAGCACAGACTCTAGGAAATTTGGCCACAGTGTGAGGTGGGCCATATGTTAATGTGTTCGTTGTACGTAACCAGCACCTCGAATCCTCGATACTAGTACTATATAGTAGTAGGGTGGCATGGGCCAGAACAAACATTCACATCAGGAGTACGTCACACGACACCAGCACGACTTCCATCTGACACCATATTTCTTGGAGTCTGTGCTACAACTATGTCTTCAACCTCATCGTTTCTCAAACTCAGCCATCGCGCGGCAGTCGAGGTGGGGGTTTGCCGATAGTCGGTTTCCTCAACTGCAGTCCCACTTGTAAGGCCAACTCCAATGCACGACCCCAAACAGACCTCCGTTTTGCCCGGATTCTGTCCGTTTGGGTAGGGCAATGGGGTCGTGTCCAGGCCATTTCTCGGATGCGGTGGCCGTGCGCCCAACGCGCGGCCGCGTCCCGGCCGCGTACATTTTTCTTTGCAAGAACATATCTTTTTTTCATCATTGATTTTTGGTACATGGAAATACATCACCAAAATTTGACTAGAAAAGCAAGACCAAAGAAAACAAGAACCACAAGAATACATTTTAGAAGATATCCAACTTCCATATCTGCTCTTGTAAGTTGGATTAGTGCCTTCTTGATGCATTCATTATTGATCTGCGAGGCTCGATCTTGCGTTCTTCTTTCTTCTTCGAGTGTAAAGAAGTAGACGTTGCTTCCTCGCATCTAGTCTCATGTCTAGCCTCTATTCTAAATGCACTAGTCTCATGTCTAGCCTCTATGCTAGCTAAAAGTGCTAGAACATCTACTAAATTGCGCTCTATCAATATATCAATGTACTCTTCTTCCCAATACCAAAACTTGCATCCATTCTACACAACAGAATTTTAAGTTAGCACAACTAGTCTAATCCGAGAGCACAACTGAATATTTGGTCGAGTTCTTCCTCCTTTTGCCGACACGTGGGACATCTAGCATGCAGGTCGTGTCATGCAAGAAAATAGAGGGGTACTTGAAGCCACGTGATGTGCATATTGAGTTGAACTATAAATAGAATCTTACTACTCTTGAGTAACTCCAAAAGCGGCCATCAAAGATCTTTACTGGATTTGTTTTTCATCACCAGCACATCGAGATGAAAGATGTGCAGGTTCAGTGGGTCCTCTTGCGTTTTCACTAACCTGTGGGACCACATATGAGCAAACAGGCGATGGGCTCCGTGCGTCTGCTGGCTGGCTGAGAAGAGAGATAGAGGAGGGCTGAGCACGGACTCCTGGAAATTTGTTCTACATAACCAGCACCTCGATATAGGCTCGATGTAGTGGGATGGCATGGGCCATAACTAGCATTCACGTCTAGTAGTACAGCACACGCCACCAACACGAGTCCCATCCGACACCAATTTTCTTGGAGTCCATGCTACAACCATCTCTTCTCCCTCCTATTTTCTCAGCCATCACGCAGTGGGCGGGGTGGGGGTTTGCCGATAGTCGGTTTGCTCAACTGCAGTCCCACTTGTAAGTGAAAATGCAACACCGCACACATTCCTCCTTGAGTGGCGTGCCAGACCAACCGTGTGGGGGTGCGACGCGAACACGGCAGGCTTTTCCTTTTGAACTTGTAACTTGTAAAATTTGGTTCTGCTCCATGGCGCGACCGATAGATAGAAATAACGATTTTCCCTAGAGTAATGAGAAGTTTCGTTCTGGCGCGGTTCATGCATAGAGTACGTACGAAAATTATGAAGTTGATGCGAAAGGTAAGATAATTACTAGTAGTACCATATACTACTACATGGATTTGACGGAAAGATAAAAATGCATACAGATCCATCAACGACATCCTCATGCCCTAGTGCGTCGGGTCACCAAATGACGTGTGAGGAGCAGCGGCGTTGGCTGCGAGCTCAACGTGCTTCTGAACAATGCCGTCCAAGGTTTCCCTGCGGTCCAAGAAGGCCAGCGTCCTATCGTCCTCCTCTTGCATGTAGAAGTCCTTGTGGATGATTTGCGCGTAGACGTGGGTGATTATGTTGACGGTGTCTTGCTGTGTCAGGCGCTGCACGGCGAGCGTGACCTCGAGGTGGACATTCTCTGGCGCGACGACGGGCAGTCGCAGGGCCACTAGTGCGTCGAAGAGGTTGTCACCATAGTGGCTGTTGAGGGTGGCAGCCATCGCAGAGCCTGGGCGCGTCGGCTGGAGGCATACATCAAGGTCGTCCACGAGCTTCTTGACGATGGTGAACTTGTCGAGGAAGCCAACGAGGACCTCGTCGAACAAGGAGACCAAGCTGTCGTCCAAGCGGCCCCTCGCCCTGGCGGCCTCAAGCACTACCTGGAGACATTCCTTGGTGCCAGGCCGTAGGCCGGCGGCGTGGACCATCTGGCACAGCAGGCTGATGCTCGCGCTCATCGCCTCCATGGGTCTAGCTTAGCTTCTAGTCAACTGATCTTGCGATTAGAGTGATCACTCTTGCCCTTGGTTAGGGTGTGTAGGTGCGTAGGATTTCATACTAGATTGGACTGGCAGGGAGCCTTTATATGAGAAGTGCAGACTGCGTTGAATTCACGTGCGTGTTGGCCATCTACTCTTTGGCCCTCTACGACATCTGCCTTTGGCTGTATGACAGGTGGGCTAGCCACCCGTTGGGCCCACGTGTCATGCACCCAAAGGCAGGTGCAGTAAGTCAATGAAGTTACGTCCCCCTCCGTGCTGGTGCAGTATAGTCATCTCACCAGACCTCTAGTTGGGGCCAAACGAGAGAAGTTTGATGTTTACTGGTTTATTGGTCCCCTTTGCATTTTGCGCCAAGTTTTGACCTTTGATTTAACTAATAAAATGTTAATGCATGTAACCAAAAATGTTGTGTAAGTCACCTTACGAAAACCAAATAATCCTAAAACACTTAGGCACGATACATTAACTCCCTCTTCATTTCTTATTTCGTGACATATCAACCAATGAGAGATTTGGGCCGTGCATGCTTTCAATGACTTGAGACTACCAAACATGACATGTAGTGGTTAGTTCATTGCATGTAATCCTATTAATTAGCAAAAAGACATTAAGTTCTCTCGCTGATAGGAATAAAACAATACACCATGTATTTATTTACAGAGGGAGTAGTACATTTTTTGTGACATGCATTACTAGATATTGCTAGTCAAATACTAAAATCTAGATGGACGTGGTAGTACTACTAAATCCAGACGGTGGTGCTAGTACTACTAGTAGTACTACCAATGTAGTAGCAATGTTCTACCCGTTGGTTAAATTATTATGTGCTGCTCCTCACAGTGAAGTGACAAGACCCTGCGCCGGAGATGACACCTGAGTATACCACGTCCATCATCATGGTCAGCCTCACCGTCTGCAGTCACTATCATCATGGTTGTAGAGCTAGCCTGCTTACAACTAGCCGTGTTCAACATAATTTCCCGTGCGTAGATGCCCGTGCATTGCACGGAACACCAAGATTGGGGGGTGGACGGCGCCGGCAGCGGCCATCGCGCCAGATTTTTCCATGGCCTTCTAGATGTGGTGGTGAGGAGATAAGGCTGATTGTGAGAGACAAGGAGTTGTTCGTAAATAGGGAACAAGTGCGGGCATCTTTTTGCAAAACTGGAGAAGTTTGGTTTGTATGCGTCAGATCTAGATCCGACGGCTATTGGTGAAAGATGGCAGGCGCAACATCATCACCAACTCAGGACCTGTTTAATTCACGGGATTTTGAAAATGCAGGAATAGGACATGGCAATATTACAAGTTTCAAACTGATATTGCAAATGTTAGGAGTAATGTTGCACCTACGAAGAGGAAATTACTAGTAAGTTTACGTAAGAACTTTCGTTACTTTAGGTGGATCCAGCATTATCGTACAAACTAAAATCCACCGCCCTGACAAGTCACTAATGGGCAAATAAGTTTTTGAGTCTCTGGCCACTTCATGTTTCAAAAACAAATTCAGCTTCTGCGGAGACTTTGTCATTTAGGATTAGACGCTTGCGGTGATCAGCACACCATTCATTGTTGCGCCACAGAATGCCAAACCTCATTACCTTGAGCACACTTGCCTCCAGAACAAAGAACCTGGCCAATTTAATCTCAGATGTGCTGCCTCGGTAGTCGATCAAATCAATTTATGTAAGATGGAGATCAAGGCATTTGATGATATTGTGATAGTGCAGCACATTTTTCACTTTCGGGTCTTTTTTATCTGCAAAAGAAGAGAACATATTAGAGCAGCTGGTTGTGTAAGATTGCCGTGTCATCAAGAGGTACCAATATCATTCGCTCATATGATAGGGTTGGCTGGCTAGTGATATTTTTTCACTCTCTCTCTCTCTTTCTCTTTCCTCTCATTTACCTAGGAGCACGTGAAGAGATTGGGCATTTGTTGCCTTCCACTATGTGGCTGATGCCATATTTCACAAAAGTATGTGACATAATACGCATCAATGTCAAATCAAAAGATTTTGGCACCGCTCTCGCGATGTGAGAGAGTTGGCACCGCTGTGCAAACAGACCCACATGTATAAACAAATCAATCAAACCAACTACACTAACCTCTCACTCTCCCAAACAAGTGTTTTTATTGCCTCTGTCCTCTCTCTCTCTCTCTCTCTCCCATGCAAGTGTTTTTTCATTGCGTGAGTTAATTTGGCACTGGAGCAAAGTAGGTGATCTAGATTGGGGCATCAGGTGAGCAATGGAGGGGCATCGATGCCAAATACATCACAAGTGAATTTGACACGTGTTTTGACCTACATAGTGGAGGGCCGTTATAGCCCACTTTTGTACTACCTTGTATTTTGTATAAAATTTTGACCATAGATTTACCTAAGAAAATGCCAATGCATGTCACTAAAAATTATACCATTTGAAATTATGTTCAAATACAAATCCAACAATATAGTTCTTAGTGACATGCATTAACATTTTGTCAGTTAAATCTATGGTCAAATTTTGATACTACAAAATAGGAAGAGTAAACCAGGACGGAGGTAGTACTTGCTCTTAGGGTAACCATAGAGTTACTAGTCTAAGTTACTTTCCACTATGACTAGCCTAGGATACTTAGTAGTACAACAAAAAAACGATGCAGGTGATCACGTGAGAAAAATAAGACTAAAAATATTTCTTTCGGTGTAGTGCGTAGATGCAGTTTTGAACACTACACCTGTCATCGTAATTTGGGAAAATTACGAAAAAATTGAGCTATGTTGTGATTACCGTTCACTAATAGGAAAGAAGTTTCACCTCGATGAGTAGCTTCTCCGTGCAGGTAAAGCATGTAAGGAATCCAACAACTTGATCCAGATTGGGGCCGATAGATTTTATTGCCAAGATCTTCACTGTGCGCATAGACTGGGTCAAGCTTGTGGGAATCATTTTCTGGAATACGGTCGTAAATACATCAAGAAGAAATTTAGAAATGTGAATTTCAAGAAGACAAAGAAGAAGATGAGTGTTGTACCTAAACGATTACGGATCCAATAAAGAGTTCGGAGAATTTGGCAGATGACTACACCAACACTGTCAATTTCGGCACATCAATGACCCTGATTTTTGTTGGACCTTCTAGATCTGATACAAGCAATCTCTCAAGGAAAGACACATTCTCAATGACCATAACATGGAATAGCTGGAGTGATCTCTTCCCAATTGATGTCTTGTTGCAGGGCCAGCAAGACACATAAATCCATCAGAGATTTGTTGAGTCGATGTGGAGGCTAATAAACCCGTGGATCTGCTCAAGACGAAGGTACTCGAGCGTAGTACAACTGCGGAGCAGGTGCTCCATAGCATTCTTCGAGATGACAATGTCGAAGAGGTCGAGCTGCTTGAGTTGAGGGAGAAGAAGGGCGGGAGCAGCATTAATCTGGGGAAGATAGCAGGGGCTGAAGCTGGCGCGGCGCAGTGTTGGCGTGAGGCGGAGCACGGACGGCGGCAGAGAGCTACATCGTCCAGCTTCAAAGCTGAGCTCCTCGAGCTGATCTAGGGCGGGGATAAGAACCACTCGTCGAACTTAGGTTGGACCTTGCAGTTGGTATTGAACATGCGGATGTCAAGGCATCTGGCTGGCCCAGGGTGCGATGAAAGGATCTTGGAGACTGCGACCATGCGTTTGCAATCCACGTCGCACAGGTAGTTGTCGACAGTGAGATTGAGGGGGACGCGGTGCCAGAGGGGGCGCCACCGCCGGGAGAGCAGGGTGGTCCGCACGGCAAATTTGTTGGGGAGGAGGCCAATGATGATGAGCAACATGTCATCGGGGAGGCTGCTGATGAAGTCCAGGCTCGCCGGATGTGGTTTTGGCTCGAGCCGCCTCCGCTTGTTGGCTGCCTCGCCGTCCATCTCAACCAGCGGCAACACCAGTGTACACGTGTGCTGGTGTGTTTTGTGTGTTGGGTGCGCGTGAGTGCGTCCTTCTGTGCATGTCGCCGCGCAATGGTGAATTGTGCGGGAGTGCGTCCTTCATGTGGAAGAAGTGTGTCCTCAATGCGCCCTCAATTTACTAGCGTGCGGGATGCTACCCCGAGTGGTTTCAACTTTGTTTACTTCACCACGTGTCAGATGGGCCTCTAGTTTACTTATTTTCACCCACTGCCACATGGGCCAGCACACGAAGATACAGAACAAGAGCCGACAAGGCAGCATGTGGACTGGTTGACCGGTCAACTAAACATATACGAAGCTATACACTGACACAGTGAGCGTATAATCTGTCGGTATAGAGAGTTAGAGTGAGAGGGGAGGCCCGTGAGAGATTGTAGAGAGAGAGAAAGAGCTATTCCCTTCGTTCGATAATGTAGTTCCAACATTTTTCTAAAGTCAAAATTTTGAAACTTTGACCAAGTTTATAAAGAAACTACTTATATCTACAATACCAAATATAAATGATAGTATGGAGTAAGTACATGTTGTGATGAATCTAATGATTGTTCCAGATGTAAATGTTTTTCTCCGCATATACTTGGTCAAACTTTTCTGAGGTTTGACTTTTCAAAACATCCATATGCTTATGGACGTGAGAGAGTCCCTAACTAGAGAGAGAGTGTGTGAAATAGAAAGAGTGAGTGAAAAAAGTGTGTGTGCGTGTGTGAAAGAGACATGGACAACACACGATAAAAGTAGATAAAAAGCGTGTGTGTCTTATGCAAACATATCAGACATGCATCTTCGACAACAGAAGAAAGGTGAGGAGATAGTGTGTGGTTGTTTGCAACCGAGAGAGAAAGACCCCTAGCACGTGGCCAGGAGGGGTCTGACAAACAAGGGAGAGAGGTCGAGAGAGACATACGGAGAAAATGCAGACATGGAGAGGAGAGAGTGTATGTTTGTCATAGAGAGATCCCTTGGAGATCGTGATGGGACTACATGGGTGGGAGATCGAGTGACAAGGTGTGTGCATGATAGAAGATACCCCGAGAGATGTCGAGATACACGTATGGATGGAAGGAGACAATACGTGTGTTCCTGATGGCTAGTGAGAGGTAATCATACTTAGGGGGGGTGCTTGCACCTATGATGGAGTGAGGGATTATGGTACTTAGGGGGGTGCGTAACACATAGAGAGAGAGAACAAGGGCGGAGAGTGTTGGATGGGTCTATATGTATAGCGTGAGCGAGACATGTGTATGTGTGAACCAGGGAGATATAAAGTTTGAGAGAGATAGAGGAGCCCCGATAAGGCTGAGTGGTGCGTCAGATAGCTGAGAGGAGGAAAGAGATATTCCATCCGCTCAATAATGCAGTGCATGTAAATTTTTTAGAAGTCAAACTTTGGAAACTTTGATCAGGTTTACGCAAATTTTATTTATATCTACAATACCAAAGATACATCATACGAAACTACATATCATGGTGGATCTAATGGTATATGTTTGCCGTTCTAGATGTAATTGTTTTTCTCCACGTACATGGTCAAACTTTGTGATGTTTGACTTTTCAATAAATCTATATGCTATGGACCGAAGATAGTTCCTAAGTCGAGAGAGATCAAGTGTGTGTGAAGGATAACGAGTAAGTGTGCAAAAAGAGTATGTGTGTGAAAGAGAAAGTGACAACAAATGATAAATTAGAGAGAGTGTGTGTTTTTTCGTTTCTTATGCAAACATATCACACATGCATCTCTGAGATAGAAAAGCGAGGAGATACACGAAGATAGCTAGTGCGTGATTTTTTGCAACGGAGAGAGACACCCCTATAGCACATGTCCAATAGAGGTCTAGCCAACAAGGAACAAAGGTCGAGAGGGACACATGTAGAACATGGATGCATGGGGAGGGAGAGAGGGTGTGTTTGTGATAGAGAGATCCCCTCGAGATCATGAGGAGACTATATGGGTGGGAGATCAAGGGAGGTGTGTGCGCGATAGAAAGATGCCCCGAGAGAAATCGAGATAGACCATGCACATGTTTGTGATGGAGACTAAGATTAGCTAGTCATATACATATAGGGGGGACTGCGTGTGCCTACAATTGAGTGAGAGACCATCATACTTGGCTAGCTAGGCATGAGATTGTGTGTGTGTGTGCGTGTGAGATGGAGAGAGAACGAGGGAGAGAGATAGAGTTTTAGATGGGCCTATCGAGTGTGAGTGAGATATGCATGTGTATGTGTGACCCCGGTAGATGGAGAGTTTGAGAGAGAGATGGAAGAGCTCAGAGACAACAGAGTGGTGCGTGAGAGAGTTACGGACAACGAGCCAAGGAATTTGTGTGCGTACGATGAGTGCACCAAAGATATCTAGCTTGGACTAGAGAATCATACATAGTGTGCGAGAGAGACCTATAGATGGAGTATATATGCATGCGAACTAGAAAGACCCTCCCCCCCCACACACACACAAAGAGAGAGAGAGAGAGAGAGAGAGAGAGAGAGAGAGAAAGGGAGAGGGACCAACAAGGTTTCTATGTTGGATGCGTGCGACAGAATTGAAGATTGTCAGCGAGAGAGAGAGAGAGAGAGCAGGAGTCCGGGAGAGGGGGAGGTCGCGTTTTATGCATCAAAGACTGATATAAACCATGTTTCGGTATAAACTTGCATTCAAATATTTAAATTGGAGAACATGTTGTCTGCAATCCACACATGAACGGATAAATGCATATATCAAACAAGTTCATTAATTTGACTTTCAGCATGTTCATGGAGTACTATAATACTGTACAACATGCTACTCGATTGAGGTGTTCAATTTTGGATTTAGTTCACTATTTTGACCTGGTGAACGAGCTATTTCATTGAATTGAGATATTTCATTTTGGGTTTGATTCCTGTTTTTGAGTGGTTCAACTATTTGTCATATAGTAAATCTCTAGCAACGAGCATGTAAAAACACATTACTCCCGAGCATCACCTCTCCATCTAAAAAAGAAGTGGCAAGCTAATATTTAAAAATTTGATTCGAATCGACTTGGTAAGGTAGACATGGATGCTCATTCTCCCAAAATTTGAACGAACTGTTAAACATCCTCTGCTAGGTGGAATTCGCCCGAGCAAATAAATGGGAGACGCGAAATTACCGACCTATGTGGGACACGCATCAATTGGCCCGTTGTACATCGAGGGTAGGTTCGTAACTTCATCCAAGCATGCCTTCTCCTCGGTCGAAATGACATGTGCGGAATAATTCATAAACCTTGGTCGGAAAAACACGCTCTCCTCGCCCGAAATAGCTCGTGCGCACTATTTCAAAACATGCTCTCCTGGCCCAAAATCGCTCGTGCCCACTATATTTCAAAACACGCCCTCCTCTCTCGAAATTGCTCCCACCCACTATTTGGGAGAAACAAAGTTACTCTACTATCCCCGACCCTCAGTTTACAGACCCAAGCCGAGAAGCCTAAAGGAAGGGGTAGAACTGTAACTCCCCCCACACACACACATTTCAGACA
>LT934112.1:581064263-581100518 GCA_900231445.1 Triticum turgidum subsp. durum | reverse complement strand
GAAGCTCCCCTCTGCTGAGCCGCGAAACCTCAGCCCCTCCTCCATGGCGCCCCCACCGCACCAATTTAATAGCCGCCCTCCTCCCTGATGCCGGAGATGCTGTCCATTTGCCGTCATGCACTGGGTTGTGTGCCTCTTACTCCGTGGTGCTGGAGCTGCCTCGACGATGGCCGCGTGAACCGTACCGGAGCCGATTCATCCCCGCCGTTGTTCATGGTGCCAGAGCGGCTCCAACTTCGAACCCGTCCAGAGTCCCAACGCTGCTTCCCCATAGCCATCGACCGTCGCGACATCTCTGCTTCCCTGCCGCTGGTCGCCACCTCAACCACGCCGGCCTCACCGACTCGACAGCTGGAGCTGCCTACTTCACCATGTCGCTAGATAGGTCGCACCCTCATCTCAAATCACTTTATTGGTTAGTTTTGATTATAATATGTTGTGGTGTTTGAAAGTAAAATTTATGTTCATTTGGGAAACAAAATGATAAAAGTAGCACAATACCATTTAATCTGAACAACAATATAGTCCAAGGGCATTACAGACTTTCCACTGACCATACCACACAGAAGCTGAAAAAACAGGCAGTGAAAAGAACTGGCTAGCTTATTATCTGGAGCTTATTTCTACAACATACCTCAAAAGAACTGGCCCTAACTAGGCCCTAACCGTTTAGATTTCACGCGGTTTTCCTCAATAACCGAGCGACCCTTTTTCTTTTCTTTTTCAGCACATGCTTATGCAGTGCATTGCTTATTTGGGTTGTTCTTGTAATATCCATTTTTGATTGATGTTTTTTTGTGGGGTTCTAATCAATGGATTTGATAACTCTCCTACTTTTTTTGCGAAATAATAACTCTCCTACTTATAACACTAAAGAAAAACAAAGATTACCCATCTTCTGTATCCCGTTGTTGATGAATCAATGGAGAGACATCCCTAAAAAAGGTAAATGTTTCCAGCCGGAGGGCCTGCTAAAATGTTCCACCGATCACGTCCCACTCTCGCAAGGACCCATGCGCAACATCGCTTTAGTTTTCTTATCCGCTCGCACAGAGCGCTCCTGGACATTCGTACCCCCGCATCTTCTTCCCCATGGCATCCAAAATCACCTTCTCGCTGCCGATGATCTCGTCCATTGCCGCACCAATCTCCCCCGCAAACAGGCGCCCACTTCTAGAGGCACCCACCACCGCGCTAGGCAAGGGGAGGAGGTCATGGCCTGCAGGTCCTCCATCCTCACGGTTGTGCGCGACGGGGGCCGTGCTGCAACCATTGTCTGGTCATGGCTTTGGGGCAGCTGCGGCAGACGGCATGGGGGGAGCTGGTGCTGGAAAGGACAACCACATGTGCTGGAGGCAGTGGCCAGCGATGCTGCATCCGACGATGACAACAACAACCATTGTCCTAATTTTCTTGGGGATCTTGATACTGTCAAGACAGGTTATTTTCCTGGTCTTCGAGGTATTAGTACTCAAAATGTGTGACCACTAGTGTGCGTATTGAACTACGGTCATATCTATTTAGGAAACATGTTAAGATTTTACTATTTATCCTCATCAGTGCATCTTTTGCATACATTATTTTTTAAGCTAAACTTCATTTCTAAGTATGTTACTACGATGTTCTTTGATAGGGACTCCCGATGAGTGTTGTGCCTCGTTGGATCGAGCCTAATGGTCGCATGACAATGGTTAGCTTACAACCAAGACATCCTACATTGCACATGAGTGCATTCAAGATTTCTCAAAGCGAGTAAGTCTTAATAGTCAAAGACTGGAGCGAAATTGTGAAGGATCGCAGCAGAGAAGTACTAGGGGGCAGCAATCAGAAGCGCGACCCACAATTAGGAGACAGGTTCATCTGCATTCTCCAATATGATGAAGCAGGAGTGCTATACATGTTCTATGCTATTTTACCCGAGAGAGAGCAGCAGGAGTGATTAGCTAGCTAGAATGAGTTTGAAGATGATGATGTGCTACACTATGACTATGATGATTAAATAGCTAGTGTTGGTGGTAATGACTATGATGATTATTATTACCTAGTGTTGGTGGTGATTAGATAGCTACCATAGCTAGTGTTGGTAGTGATTAGCTAGAATGAGCTTGAAGATGATGATGTGCTACACTATGACTATGATTGTTGAGGATATAACTACTGAGTATAAACCGCCCAGGTGGGGCCGGTTCACCCTCAACTATATTGAAGCCCATGAAGACCTAGAAGATGGCGCTTTACTGATGAAGCTTAGAGGCCCAGAGCCCGAAGGCGGATTAGGGCCGATAATTGTAAACCGCCATAGTTCTATAACTTGTGTTGTAAGTTAGGGAGGTAGAGACCGAGCCGGACACTGTATGAGCCGGCCTCGGAACTCTGTAAACCGGCCGGGCGTCAACCTATGTATATAAGGGGATGACCCGACGGCGGTTCAGGGACAAGAGACAACAACTCGAAAGCCAGGCATAGCGTGTTTGCTCCCTGGTAATCGAAACCCCAATAATTCCATCACAACTAGACGTAGGCTTTTACCTTCATCGTAAGGGGCCGAACTAGTATAAAACTCCCATGTCCTTTGTCCGGTTTAACCCCTTTAAGCTAACCCATCGCGATGGCTCCACGACTAAGTTCTTTCACGAGGACAGCTGACGTGATATTTCCACGACAGTTGGCGCCCACCATGGGGCTATCGCATGATGGTTTTGAGTTCTTGAAGGGCAGGTTTGAAGGACTCAAAGGATACACGGTTGGCCGGATGACCAAGAGTCATCGCAGAAAACTCTACATCGACGACGCAGGCTAGGGCCCCGAGGCCAGCTCAATCGAGTATGGGTACCGGGTCCTCTTCGGAGGGATTCACGTATTCATCGGCAAGATCGGCGAACCGGGCCCTGAGCCGGACATTTGCACCGACCTCGTCGAGACGGCTCAGCGTGCATGCCCCGCCTGGATTCAGCCCGCCATGAGGCGTGCGTTCGTAGGATGTGTCCATGGGATCGGATCTGAAACGGTGTCCAAAGGTGAGACGATCGCTTATTCCGATGGTGAATCATCCACTGGTGAAACTGAGTCCCTGTACCAAGTTCATGATGGTGTGTTCGAAGGCTATTTCGATGGCACTAGTATTTCGGAATTTCTTGAACTGCCAAACCGAGTCGCAATCTTCATGGCCGGTACACAACAAACCTTGCAAAATTCTACTAGGGAGGCATTGGGTTCTGGACCAGCAGCTGGGGCAGGAGGCCCCGGGCGCCGGCCGGCTCAAGTTCTGTCCAGTTTGTTGGACGCATGGACGATGTTATTGGCCACAACAGTTACTCCGGAGACTCAAGAATCAAGATCGGTATAACACAGAGGTCACTAAGCTACGGGATCAGATAACACAGGCCAAGGAGGACTTGGCGGCTGAGGAAACCAGGATGGCTGAGGAACGGGCCGCTTTAGATGCCCAGGCGCAGAGGATTCAGGCTGAGAATTATCACCTTTTGCTGGATCAGAATGCCTCGAATGAAGTATTGAGGAGAAGACATCAGTCTCGTTTGCCGGTGGATTACAATGCGATGAATCTCTTCAGTACGCCAGGGGCAGGAACCAGCAACCCGGCAGCAGTAAACCGGACTGACGTGCCAAGGACCGGAGCGCTGGATCAACCTCAGACGATGGGTCCACCTTGATGAACAGACAACCCTCCGCGGTACACAACACCCCCGCCGGGTCACTTCTCTACCCCTTTGGTTAACATGATAGCAGCGGCATCCCGGCTGGCAGCTATTCCGATGGAGGGTGAATCGCCAGCGGCGGTTGAGACACGGCGGGCCAGGGATCTTCTTCAGGCTGCTATGGTGCAGCAGCAGGCTTACTCATATAGCCGAGACAGGATTCACACGACCCCCGTCCGAGCAAAAGCTATAGCAGGCACATAGATGAACCAGAAGTGTCCAGCAGTGCGCGGCGCCGTATGTCCCTCAAGGACCCAATCCGGCGCGTGGTGAAGTAAATTCTCAGGATGTGGTGGATAATGGCAGAGCATGAAGGGAGGCCGCTTTAGCAGCACAATATGCGTGTCATTATCAACCCACCCCGGTTCAGCTAGCAGCGTCAGTAGACCGAGGCACCGGGCTTGCCTTCAGTTCCTGGGGAGTGCCGTGCCTTATTCCGGCTCTCCGTAATGTGCAGCTGCCTAAGGATTTCAAGGGTCCACATAAGGTGCCTAATTATACCGCCGATCAGCCACCTGAGGCGTGGGTTGAAAGTTATGAGATGGCGATGGAGATGCTGGATGTGGATGAAGCGGCCTGTGCAAAATACTTCACAATGATGTTGGAAGGGATGGCCCGTACGTGGTTGAAAAACCTGCCAGTTAACTCCATCGAGTCATGGGACCAATTGAAGGCCCGGTTTATAGCAAATTTCAAGGATACATGCAAACAGCCTATGTCCATTGTGGATCTAGATGCCTGTGTTCAAGGAGAGAACGAGTCAACCACCCATTGGGTGCGCCGGGTTTTAGAAGTTTTGCATTCATCGGACCGGATTAACGCTGGCCAAGCAATCATAACACTGGAGCGTAACTGCCGGTTTAATTCATTAAAGATGAAGTTGGGATGGCTCAAGCGTCACTGCAATGACATGGGGACCCTTATGGCAGCCTTGGTCAAATATGCCGATTCTAATAATACCAAGGATCCCGATTCTGATGAGGAGAAACCGGAGAAGGGAAAGAAGAACGACGGTGCAAAGGGACATAAACACAACCAAGGGGGCCATGGGAATAATGGTAAGCGCAAAGCAGATAATTCAGATTTTGTGGCTAACACTAATATGCAGCGCCGTAAAGGTAAACCACCCCAGCGCGATGGTGGTATGAATCTGGAACGACTGTTAAACTAGCCCTGCCCAAAGCATGGGACCAAGGAGGTTCCAGCAACACATCTTTGGAAGGATTGTTTCATCATGAAGGAGTTCAAAAACTCTGATCTCTTCCGGTATGATCAAGGCCTGTCGGGCGGTTCAGGTCCAGGTTTTCATGGTGGTGGCGGTTCAAACTCTGGATTTCAGAATAATCAGGGCAACCAGAACAACCAAGGTGGTAATAACCAACTGAATAATCAGGGGAATCAGCAGCAGTCAGGTTATCAGAGTCACCCAAAGCAGTTGAATGGCGGGTAGTATCATGTGTTCATTACTAGTTTGTGCAAGCACGATCAGAAGCTTCACAAGAGGGCAGTTAATGCTATTGAACCGGCAGTGCCACGTTATTTGCGGTGGTCCGAGCAGCCCATTGTGTGGAGCAGAGAGGATCATCCGCCCCGGGTTGACAATCCGGGTCATCTGGCTTTGGTGGTGGCACCTCAGGTGGGAGGTTATAAATTTACCAAACTACTGATGGATGGAGGGAGCAGTATCAACATCTTGTATTATGAGACCTTCCATCGCATGGGGTTGACATACAAGAGTCTTAAACTGTCAAACACTGTTTTTCATGGTGTAGTACCAGGTAAATCGGCATATCCTGTTGGCAAGATCGCTTTGGAGGTTGTGTTTGGAGATGAGCACGATTCCAGGTCTGAAACATTGACCTTTGAAGTGGTGAAAATCCAGAGCCCATATCATGCACTGTTTGGACGGCCGGCTTATGCAAAGTTCATGGCGAGGCCCTGTTATATTTATTTACAGCTCAAGATGCCGGGTCATAAGGGGACCATCACAGTCCACGGAAGCCGTAAGATCGCTTTGGATTGCGAGGAAGGTGATGTGGCCTATGCTGAATCAGTTTGTGCTACAGAGGAGTTGAAGTTCTATAAGGCAATGTTGATCCGGCAGACATGACCCCTCTGAAGAAGCCCACCACTGAGCATGATCCGAACCTGAAATTCAAACCGGCAGATGAGACTAAACTTGTTGATTTTGTTCCTGGCGATTCATCTAAGCAGTTTAGCATCAACACCAATCTGGATCCAAAATAGGAAAGCGCGCTCATCGAGTTCATCCTTGAGAACCAGGACATTTTTGCATGGAAGCCTTCTGACATGCCAGGTGTACCGAGGGAACTTGCTGAGCACACTCTCAATATTGATCCCAAGTTTAAACCGGTCAAGCAGTTTGTTCGCCGCTTTAACGAAGAAAGACGCAAGGCTATTGGTGAGGAGGTAGCCCGGCTGTTCGCTGCTGGGTTTATCGTCGAAGTGTTTCACCCTGAGTGGTTGGCTAATCCGGTGCTAGTCCTTAAGAAAAACGGCACTTGGCGCATGTGTGTGGACTACACAGATTTGAACAAAGCTTGTCCAGTAGATCCTTTTGCTCTCCCACGCATTGATCAGATCATTGATGCGATGACGGGTTGTGAGCGTTTAAGTTTCTTGGATGCCTATTCAGGTTATCATCAAATCAAAATGGCAGTTAAGGACCAGGAGAAGACAGCTTTCATCACTCCCTTTGGAGCCTTCTGTTATGTTTCTATGCCTTTTGGGCTCAAGAGTGCCTAGGCGACTTATCAATGTTGTGTGTAGAATTGTCTTCACACTCAGATTGGGCGCAATGTTCATGCCTATGTGGATGACATTGTAGTAAAATCCAGGAAGAAGGAGACATTGATAGATGATCTCAAGGAAACCTTTGACAATCTACGCGTTTATAAGATGATGCTCAATCCGGAAAAGTGTGTTTTTGGTGTTCCGGCAGGCAAGCTTCTAGGTTTTTTGGTGTCCAACAGAGGCATTGAGGCTAATCCAGAGAAGATCAAAGCGATTACATCTTTGGCTAAACCGGTGTGCATTAATGATGTTCAGCATCTGGCAGGTCGAATTGCAGCCCTAAGCCGGTTTTATCAACCGCTTGGGAGAGAAGGCGATCCCTCTATATCAGATGTTGAAGAAAACAGACACTTATGTCTGGAGTAATGCGGCTGATACGGTGTTTGAAGACTTGAAGCGGCAATTGGCTGAACCGCCGGTCCTTGCTGCTCCGGTTGACAAGGAGCCCTTGTTATTGTACGTGGCTGCTAATGCCCGTGCGGTCGGTGTGGCAATTGTGGTTGAGCGCAAGGAGGCTGGGAAGGAGTATCCGGTTCAACAGCCGGTTTATTATGTCAGTGAGGTACTTATCGAGTCAAAGCAACGATATCCGCATTGGCAGAAGCTGGTATATGGGTTTTTATGGCGAGTCAGAAGCTCAAACAATACTTTCAAGGCCATCCCATCACGATGGTCAGCTCCGCTCCTTTGGGAGATATAATTCAAAACCGGGAAGCAACTGGCCGGGTTGCAAAATGGGTAATTGAGCTTGGTCCCCATGGGTTGAAATATATGCCTCGAACAACCATCAAATCTCATGCACTTGTCGACTTCATCAATGATTGGACCGAGTTACAAGCACCACAGGACAAACCGGATAACACATACTGGACTATTCACTTTGATGGATCCAGGTAGTTGGAGGGCTCGGGGGCTGGAGTTGTCCTTACTTCCCCTCGAGGTGGTAAAATTCGTTATGTTCTCCGCTTAATGTTTCCTTGTACTAACAATGCAGCTGAGTACGAAGCGTTACTCCACGGTCTCCGTGTAGCCAAGGAAATGAATTTAAGCCGAGTACGATGCTTTGGAGATTCTGATCTGGTGGCCCAACAAGTTTATGACACTTGGGATTCTAAGGATCCACTCATGGCGGCTTACAGACATGAGGTGGATATTGTGGCGGGTCACTTCAAAGGTTATCAGGATGAGCACATTGACCGGCGCAAAAACGAGGCAGTAGATGCTTTAAGCCGGCTGGGATCTCAACGTAAACCGGTACCACCCAATACCTTTTTAGATATCTTGCATAACCCGTCTGTTAAGTTGCCTACAGAGGAGGATTTAGCTGTTCCTGATCCGGAGGCCCAGTTGGTAGCCGCTTTACATGTAATTCCGGATTGGACGGTTCCATATTTGGCGTATATGAACCGGGGCGAGCTACCAGACGATGAGGTTCTAGCCAGACAGATAGTCCGGCGATAAAAATCCATGGTTATTCACAATGGCAAGTTACACCACTGCAGTGTTTCAGGGGTATTCCAGCGTTGTGTTTGTCCTGAAGAAGGCCAAGAGATCCTACGTGAGATCCATGAAGGGGATTGTGGTCACCATGCCGGTTCAAAGTCTCTGGTGGCCAAAGCTTTTCGTCATGGGTTTTACTGGTTGATGGCTCATGCTGATGCTGAGGATCTGGTAAAGCGGTGTGACACTTGTCAGAAGTTTTCACGCCGAGCTCATGTTTCGGCTCAAGAGTTACGGATGATTCCCATCACTTGGCCATTTGCTACTTGGGGGCTTGATATGGTGGGACCTTTTAAGCGATCCAAGGATAAGAAGACCCACCTATTAGTGGCGGTTGACAAGTTCACTAAATGGGTTGAAGCGGAGCCCGTAAGTAAGTGTGATGCAGCCACGGCGGTTCAGTTTATCAAAAAGATCATCTTCCGCTTTGGCTTTCCACGCAGTATCATCACGGATAATGGCACAAACCTTTCTAAAGGTGAGATGGAGGACTTTTGTCAGAGAGAGCATATCCGGCTTGATATAGCATCCGTGGCGCACCCCCAATCCAATGGTCAAGCTGAGAGAGCTAATCAAGAAATCTTGAAGGGTATCAAGCCCCGGCTCATGGTTCCTTTAAAGAGGACGCCGGGTTGTTGGGTGGAAGAATTACCTTCGGTGTTATGGAGCATCAACACCACCCCCAACAGATCAACGGGTTACACACCTTTCTTCATGGTTTACAGGACAGAGGCGATCCTGCCAAGTGATATCCGTCATGATTCGCCCCGGGTTGCCAATTATGTTGAAGCGGACAATGAGCAAGCACGCCATGAGGCGTTGGACCTGTTAGATGAAAACGGGACATGGCTTTGGCTCGCTCGGCGGTTTATCAGCAAGACCTGTGGCGTTATCACAGCCGCCGGGTTAAAACAAGAACCTTTCAAGAAGGCTACTTGGTGCTCCAGCTCATCCAGGATCAGACCGATATGCACAAGTTATCCCCACCTTGGGAAGGGCCCTTTGTGGTCAGCAAGAATCTGCACAACAGATCATACTACATCATTGACGTTCGAGATAGCTCACGCAGTTCTGAGGAGGAGACCCGGCGGCCGTGGAACATAGCTCTCCTTTGGCCTTACTATACTTGAGCCATAGGCTTCTCTTATGTACATATTTTGACAATGTATATATTATGATCAATATAATAAATCGGCATCCTTGCTATAAGCAGGGCCTCTGCTGTTTTTTCCTCAAATATCTTTTGAGTTACATGGGGGCTTCAGCTGACAAAGCGGAGTACTACCTGTTAAACCGACTATCATGCCACAATACAGCTTGGGAGCTTCACACCCAAGGGGCCAAAGAGAGTCTAGATGCTATGCACAACTCAAACATAGGCACCCAGTGAGCACAGCTCACAAATTTACTTGGGGGCTCTTTGTGCACTGCAACAAAGAGTTTGAAAGGACCCTTGTAATATGCTATCAAGCATGGCTTGGAAGCCTGGTGTATTCACCTAAAACCCCGGGTTAACCTGCCTTCATCAAGTAAGCCACTCCTATCTAGGTAATCCTGGCACAACCCCCGGAATGTTTGACAAGTCAATCTTATACAGACCTGAACTTGTCAAAGTTAAAACGACGATTGGTTTGTTGGAGGTCCATCTTAAAAGGCTTTGCAAAATGGTTTAACTCAGTGGCCTGGCAGCCCATGAAAAGCCTCGAATTTGGGCCTGGCAGCCCTTGAAAAGCCTCGACTACATGGTTTTATTTGCTTTTGCCAAGTTTTTCCACTTCTGTTAAAATTTATGTTAAACCGGTGTCAGCTGACCCGGTATGACTTTTCAGTCACTATAATAACCCAGTGTTTGTTAACCCGGCTTGGCTTTCAACTACAAGTTGTCTGGCCATATTAATTATCAAACCAGCGTTACAAAACCCGGCCTGGCTTTGACTATATGTCGCCAGGTTGATCATCTGGTGTTCATCGTAACCCGGCATGACTTATTACACACCAGCACTGCATGGTGAGAGTTATCAATACTCAAGATTTCGGTTTTCACCCTTACTACATCAAAGTTGGTAAACCAACTAAGTGATTTAATATCACAGGTATGATTTATTTCATATTTTAATATTTATTCAGCCTCGGTAATCAACCAGGCTTTGTCTTGGGCATTATGACCCGTACGGCGGTAAACCGCCCGGACAATTCTTTTTATGCAGACATCAAGATCGCATGAAATTATCAAAGTATAATCAAGCACAACAAATATCATGGCGGATCAACAAAGTCATGCATCAGTACCACAGATCAAAGTATTTTAACTAGCCTATTACAAGGCACTTTGAGGCCCAAAATAATGATTGTTTTTCCACAGAACAAAGTTTGTGACAATAACCAGATTGCCGGATCAAGACTCATCGCCAAGTTAACGTGATGTTGATGGATCCTCAGGCGTCGGTTCAACCTCCTCCTCCCCACCCAGTGGCTTGAAGTCAACGGTGGTCCAGTCAATCTGGGTTAAAGCTTGAAATACATCCTCTTCACTTATAAGATTCGACGGTTCAACGTCGGGGGCATAAGTGTGCTTACGAATTGGCGGAATAAGATTCTGCACTTCCTTTACAGTAGTGTCAACTCGATGGTTGTTGGCATCGTAGAAGGACCGATGAGAAGTCAAGTTCACCTCTTTCACCAATTGACTTGCTACTGGACGCATCTCCTTCGTCAGGGCTTTGAGGGCTTCATTATCAAACGCTGATCCGTTTTCTTATTCATCCAGATAGCCCTTGGCGATATCAACTGGATCCAGATCAGCTATCCATGATTTGGCACGAGTCAGTGCTAACAAATCACCAGCCCTAGCAGCAGATCGCTTCAACTCCTCTATCTGAGCAGGAGTCATTAAGAGCCTGGCCAAAGTATCCTTGATTAAGGTTGGTGGCGGTTTGTTGTACGAAGCTGCACAGATGACTCGTTGTGCACCAGTATACAGTTGCTCAATCAATGTGTAAGCTGCCTTCAACTTCTTCCACATATCTGCGCCTAGATGAGCAATGTGATTACCTGCAACGGTTTAGAAACTTAAATGTTAAACCGACGGAGTTGAAGATACTTCAGAAAAGGATATTATAAAGTACTTACCAAAAATTGCAGCTGTCATGGCGTTCACTTGATGTTTCAGCCCAATCAGCTCTTCCTCCATTGGGTTAAGAGCTACTTCGGCGTCTTCATCCCGCTTCAACAAAGCAGCCCTTTCGGTTTCCCAGTTGGTGCGTTCAGTTTTGAAGCCATCTTTCAGTTGTTCCATGGCTGTCAAAGCACCCTTTAGCTCCTCTTTGGCTTTAGAGGTCTCTTCTTGCTGGGACTTGATGTTTTCTTGAAGATCGGTGATTTGAGACTCTTTGGTATTTATATCAGTCTGCAAAAATCAGAAGAGGAAGTTGTTAAAATTTCTCTCAAAGTCCCAAGCACATAACAAGTTATACACTTGGCACTTGGGGGCTAATGCGGATTGCTTCTTAAAACAGAGATCTTACAGTCCCAAGGCTCAAAACAAAGTATTAAGCTTGGCACTTGGGGGCTAATGCACTATTGATATGTTAAGTACACAAGTGAAGACATTTAATAAGGACAGAAAGTCCCGGTTCATCTTACTAAGGTAAACCGGCCCTTGGGGGCTACTCAGTTGGAATGTTCTTGCTCTTTAAAGTCCCAGTTCATCTTGCTCAGATAAACCGGCCCTTGGGGACTACTCAGTTGAAGTATTCTTAATATTACAAGACCCGGTTTGTCTTCAAGAGATAAACCGGCCCTTGGGGCTACAATAGGAGTTGATATACATTACAAGCAAATTTAAAGTGTTTTGAAGATTACCTCATAGCGTTCCTTCATTAAGTTCACTAAACCGGCCTCATAATCCCGGCTTGTGTATAGGCGGTTTAAGAAACCGGAATGGAGCTCATCGGCGCTAAGGTTAATGAAGTTGGATAAATCTGCCTTCCCTTTCCCCTTGCCCATAGCAGCAAATTCCTCCTTGGCAGTGTGCTTTGATAAGAAAACTGGGTTGCCAGGGCTAGTGTAACCATGACCAGTAATAACAACATCATCATCGCCACCTTGTGATGGGGTTGGTGAATTGACGGTATCCCTGGTCGGGCTTGGCACGCCTTCGCCTTTGGATGGGCTTGGAGGATCAACATGCGGACTGGACGGGTTGATTTCTGGTGGTTCAACATGGGTATCCTGACTTTGAGGTACAGGATCATCAATGGCAATGTCAGCATCTCTATTAGCGCCTTCCAAAATTCTATCCGGTTCAACCTCTTCAGTAGGGACAGTGGTCTTTGCTTTTTTGCTCAGACGAGCTTTGGCACTGTGATATTAAAGCAAGAGGTCAGTTGGTAAACCGGCGCAAGAAGACAAAGTTAAAGACATTATACTTACCCAGGGACGGTCTTGAGGGGAGGCATTTGAGTGGTTGATGAACTGCCAGATGACGAATTGGAAGACACCTGGTAATTCGAATCAGATGGATTAAGTGGGTATCGGAAGCAACCCTTCAAGGGATAAATTTTTTCTGGAGAACAAGAAACCTCTGGACGACGCTTCCGAGTTGGTGTATCCGGTAAACCGGAGGAAGTGATTTGCTGGCCACTGTGCCGGGTTGTACGACGACCTTCAGTTTGTTGTGTCTTCAAAGAAAATTGCGGATCCAAATGAGCAAGAGGGTGAGAGTATTTTACTTTCCGAACTGCACGGCGAAATCTTTGAACCGGCACAAGATCTGAATCAGAGGAAAGAGATATTACCTCTACATGGTCCGCACGACTGGCCTCCGCATCATCCTGGGAATAGTCATTGTCAATACGGTGTATGAAAAATGAGCCAAGGGAGTCAAGTTCTACCTCTGGATCCGACTCATCAACGTCTTCAGGCGGATCAGAGGAGTCGACAGTTTTCTTCTTGGCTGCTTTCGTTATGACTTTGCTTTTTGCATGAGGAGCCCTCACCGGTTTGTCTGAAGCTTTCCTCTTCCAAAAAGCGTTTGTGGCCTGAAAAAACAAACAAAGGTTTATCAGAATACTGCTAAAGCGGAGACGGATCAATAAAGGTAGAAAAGGTAAGCTTCTTACTGCTGGCGGTTTGTTGGAGGTATAAAAAGGAGCCAATCCAGTCTTGCTGCATTGAGCGATTGGTTCATCCAACATCTTTTTCACGGCTTCAGTGACTTCTTCATCAGTCTTTTCTAGCTCATGAGACCGTTGAGGATCTTTGATGTTTCCGGTATACTCATGCATCAAACTGGAGCGGCGGCTCAAGGGAAGGATACCCCAAGAAACCCAGCATCGAACAAGGTCGATGTCAGTTAAGCCATTTGCTAGAAGGGCCCGGAGCTTTAGCAAGTTGAGGTGCATAAGCTTGACGTTCTTTGGCTGTGAGCCGTGATGGCAGAGGATGGCTGTTGCTGAGCCGGTGAGCACGGTAACCCGGCAGAGTGTTTTCATCAGCAGGTGCAGTGTTCTGACAGTAAAACCAGGTTTGATTCCAGTCCTTTGGGTGGATGTGGTGTTTGGCATGAGGGAAATCAACTTCCTTCCTTTTCTGAATTGATACGCCGCCAAGTTCAGTATTGGGGCCGTTAGAGAATTCGATTCGGCGGTTTAAGTGGAAAAAATCTCTAAAGAGCTCAACAGTTGGTTCTTCTTGAAGATAAACTTCGCAGAACACTTGAAAGTTGCATATATTGGACACAGAATTTGGTCCAATGTCTTGAGGTGGAGTTGGAAACTAGACAGCACATCCCGGAAAAACTTTGAACTGGGAGGGCTAAAACCCCGGTCTAGATGCTGCATGAACACAATCACTTCCCCGACTTGAGGTACTAGAGGGCACTCAGGGCCAGGAACTCGCCAATGGAGGACATCTTTCTTAGCTAAAGCGCCAGTCAAAACATATCCATTGAGCTGCGTTTCGGTGATCTGGGAAGAAACCCAGTTGCACACGGCGAATTGCTTGGTCATGTTGGAAGGTAAACTGAAAAAGCACGAAGGCTAGTTTACGATTCAAGGTTGATGTATACAAACCAGAGTTAAACCGAGTAATTGTACATGTTAAACCGGCCATTGCTACTCAAGTCAGATGGCGGTTTAAGTGAGGGCTAATGGTACCAGGCGGATTATGATTTTCTACAAGTTAAACCGCCTATGAGGGAAGCGGCAGAGCTGAAATTCGCTAAGTGTGGCAGAAACAAGTTTCACACAATGATGACATAATTTTGGATCTGTCGTGGTTCAGTAAAGAAAAGTTTCTGAGTCCTACAATGGCGCTAAGCAGAACAGAGAAGGTCCAGATGGGATTTTTTCAGAAACAGCAAGATGCTACGGTATGGCAGATTAAAACTATGGATCTAGCCGCAAAAGAAAACTATCAAGCCTAGCTATGTTCAGTAAAAAGGCTAAGGGAAAGGCGGAGAAGCACTGACGAACACTGATGAACACAGATGAACGCAGATGAACACGACGCCCTAATGGAGATCTAGGGTTAAGGGAAGAAAAACTCACCAGGTTCTCAGGAGAAGTGGAGGAGAGTGCTAATCTCTGGAGCGTTTCAGGTTGATGCAGCGGCCTAGTCGGTGCAGAGTCGAAGGTCTAATGGTGGCGGCGGTGCTTGAGATCGTCAGGTCGCGAGGAGGAAGACGTGGCGAAGAGGCAAGGAGAGAAAATGAAAAGATCCCCCGGCCTTATTTATAAAGAAAGGGGATAAGTGGCAGGCGCAAGAATCGAGGAGCCTGAAGCAGCAAAAGAGGGCGCGGCTGTCGCCTCAATCTTCGGGATACCATTAATGAAGGGAATCTTTTTAATATTTTTATACAGAGATGACGTCATGACAATCTACTGCTATGTCCAGAGGATGACGTCACGGCGGTTTAACAAAATTTACAGGAGAAGAAATCATGACGGTTTACGAAAAGTGTAAGAAGATGTTCACGGAATTTTTCTAAGTGTTGAAGATTGACATGAACTGGTTCAAATCAATCTGGGGCCTAATGCTGGGGATATAACTACTGAGTATAAACCGCCCAGGTGGGGCCAGTTCACCCTCAACTATATTGAAGCCCATGAAGACCTAGAAGATGGCGCTTTACTGATGAAGCTTAGAGGCCCAGAGCCCGAAGGCGGATTAGGGCCGATAATTGTAAACCGCCATAGTTGTATAACTTGTGTTGTAAGTTAGGGAGGTAGAGACCGAGTCGGACACTGTATGAGCCGGCCTCGGAACTCTATAAACTGGTCGGGCGTCAACCTGTGTATATAAGGGGACGACCCGGCGGCGGTTCAGGGACAAGAGACAACAACTCGAAAGCCAGGCATAGCATGTTTGCTCCCTGGTAATCGAAACCCCAATAATTCCATCACAACTAGACGTAGGCTTTTACCTTCATCGTAAGGGGCCGAACTAGTATAAAACTCCCGTGTCCTTTGTCTGGTTTAACCCCTTTAAGCTAACCCGTCGTGATGGCTGCACGACTAAGTTCTTTCACGAGGACATCTAACATGATATTTCCACGACAATGATGATTAAATAGCTAGTGTTGGTGGTAATGACTATGATAATGATTAAATAACTTGTGTTGGTGGTAATTACTATGATGATTAGTTAGTATATACAATAGTGGGTGAAATGAATATGGGTTAGGTTCAAGTGGAGGCAACATGTGGTGCATGTCGAAAGTATACTACTAATCAAGTTTGGATTAGTAGTATACTTTCGACATGCACCACATGTTGCCTCCACTTGAACCTAATCAACATTCATTTCACCCACTGTTGTATATACTAACTAATCATGGTCATAAAATCATATGATGAAAATACTGTATATATAAAACCTATACAAATACAGCGAAAATAAGCTGCAATTTAAAAAATACAGGAAAATAAGGAGTAGCGCTTTTCATAAGAAACGCTACTGCTACTTTCTACTATCAGCAGCGCTTTCAAACATGAGCGCTACTGCTAAATAGGTATAACAGTAGTGATGGGCAACCAGCGCTACTGCTACCAGTTAGCTTTAGTGCCTTACTGGTAGCGCTTGTACAAGCGCTACTAGTAGCTCTAAAATCAGCACTGCTACTAGGGTTTTCCCTAGTAGTGACTTTGCGAAGAAGTCCCTAAAGCAATTTGAAGTGAAGATCAAGAAGGTTCAAAGTAATAATGGAACAGAGTTCAAGAACGCCAATGTGGATACCTTTCTTGATGAAGAAGGCATCTCACATGAATTCTCGGCTACGTACACGACTCAACAAAATGGAGTTGTTGAGAGGAAGAACCCGACTCTTATTGAGATGGCGAGAACGATGCTTGATGAATACAAGACGCAAGGACATTTTTGGGCGGAAGCAGTTGAGACAGCTTGTCATGCTACAAATCGACTATATCTTCACAAGCTTCTCGATAAAACGGCATACGAGCTACTCACCAGTAACAAACCCCAAGTTAGATACTTTCGAGTATTTGGTTCAAAATGCTATATTCTTGATAAGCATCATCGTTCGAAATTTGCTCCTAAATCTCATGAAGGTTTTCTACTCGGTTACGGCTTAGACTCTCACACTTACCATGTCTACAACAATTTTACCCGAAAGTTTGAAGAGACGGTATATGTGAAGTTTGATGAATCTAACGATTCGCAGGTACAACAACTACCAATTGATGTAGGAGACAAAGACCCCTCACAAAATCTGTCCAACAGAAGGAGAGCACTTCGTCCATTCAAGTGGAAGCCTCAACTTCACATCAAGGTGAACCCCAAGTTGACCTAGAGGCATCCACAAGTGGAACACGTCAAGACGAAGGAAATGAGGAAGTACAACAAGATGATCCACCTTGACCTCCTTCTCCACCTCCTCAATAGAACAATGACACCACCAATAATGAAGAAGAAGATGATGATTATGAGGATGTTCCACCACAATCCAAGCAAGAGCTCTCACGAGTTAGAGTAAGAGTCTCAAGGAATCATACCATTTAACAAATCCTCAACGACATCAATACTGGGAGAATCACTCGCTCTAAAACTCGTTTGGCTAACTTTTCTGGAACATTACTCATTCATCTCTAGCATCGAACATATGAAGGTAGAATAAGCCCTTGAGGACCAGGATTGGATAGACACTATGCACGAAGAGCTACATAACTTTGAGAGGAATCAAGTATGGACTGGTTGAAAAGCCCAAGGATGATCAAAACATCATTAGTACAAAATGGGTGTTCCGTAATAAGCAAGACGAAGATGGACAAGTGGTGCGCAACAAGGCTCGTCTCGTTGCTCAAGGCTACACTCAAGTCGAAGGTATGGACTGTGGTGAGATATATGCCCCCGTTGCTAGACTTGAGTCAATTCGCATTTTACTTGCTTATGCCAATCACCATCATATCACCTTATACCAAATGGATATTAAAAGTGCTTTTCTGAATGGTGAAATTGAGGAGGAAGTTTATGTTAAATAACCTCCTGACTTTTTTAATCCCAAAAAAACTAATATGTTTACAAACTTCACAAAACTCTTTATGGTCTTAAACAAGCCCCTAGAGCTTGGTATAAATGCTTGTCTAAGTTTCTTATTGAAAAAAGGCTTTGAAATTGGGAAAACTGAATGGTGAATTATTTGTGTGCCAAATCTATGTTCACGATATCATATTCGGTTCTACTAACGCCCATTTTAGTGAAAATTTTGGAAGGTCGATGTCGGAAAAGTTTGAGATGTCTATGATGAGTGAACTCAAAATTTTCCTTGGCTTGCAAATCAAGCAAACTAAGGAAGGTACCTTTGTCTCACAAACAAAGTATACCAAGGATCTTTTCAAGAAGTTCAATAGGCAAGAAAGCAAAGGTATGAAAACACCCATGCCTACTAGTGGACATCGTGACTTGACTAAGGATTGCAACCCGGTTGACCAAAAGGTTTACCGATCTATGATTGGTTCATTATTATATCTTTGTGCCTCCCATCCCGACATTATGCTAAGTGTGTGCATGTGTGCACAGTATCAAACTGCTCCAAAAGAATGTCATCTTAAGGATGTGAAAAGGATAGTGAGATATTTGATTCATACACCAAACTTTGGCATTTGGTTCCCTAAGAGGTCATCTTTTGATCTTGTTGTCTATTCCGACTCAGACTATGCCGGTGACAACGTTGATAGAAAGTCTAACTCGGGTACATGTCAATTTCTTGGTAGTTCCCTTGTCTCTTGGTCCTCCAAGAAACAAAATTCGGTATCATTATCCACCGCCGAAGTGGAATACATTGCCGCGGGATCATGTTGTGCATAGTTACTTTGGATGACCCAAACTCTCAAAGATTACGGGATAAATGTGAGACATGTTCCATTGCTTTGTGACAATGAGAGTGTTATTAAGATTGCACACAATCCCGTGCAACATTCTTGAACAAAGCATATTGAAGTTCGTCACCATTTCATTCATGATCATGTTGCTAAAGGAGACATTAATCTTAAGCATGTTCGCACCCACAAGCAATTGGCGGATATCTTCACTAAACCACTTGATAAAAAGATATTTTGTCGATTGAGGAGTAGTTGAACATCATTGATGCCTAAAATTTGGAATAGAGATTCCCTTTGGTTTCATGCAAGGCATGAGCCTATGTGACTAATCCTTGATATTTCTCTTATGATGATGATCATTTATCTTGGATATATTTGCAAGCTTGTATGGAATCGAACCTTTGTAAGTACTTGGATGAGCCTCATTCTATGAGATTGCAAATCACTCACATCTTGAGAAATCTTTAAATCGCCAAGTATCTATGCTTTGGTTGTTGTGATCAAGGAACAAGTCTGCACTCAACATATCCTTTGACAAAATTCATATGATGGTTTTTCACTCTTCTCAATTTGGATACATAAGAGTTATTCCTTGCAAGACTAACCCATGTAGGGATATGAGATTCATACTCAAAGAAATTCTCCCAAGTCTTGATGGTCCACATCAACCTTGAGCATCCACCACAAGCTCAACTACATGATCAAGTTCAAAAACAAACCCAAGGCATGTTTTTCCATCTTAGAGAAGCTTTACTCCAAGTCATGAGTTAAAGTAGCTCAACAAGATGTGAATACATCAAGATGCTTAATTGAAAATGGCAACCCCATTTTGAGCTTAACGATAATTATGACCTATGATCAAGTGATCTCACTTGACTCCTAAGTCAACATACTCTAACATAGGTGACTTTGTCTTCAACCCCCTCTACATGAAGTTCTCTATTGTTCCCTTTTCTTTGGATGAATTTCTTTTGTATTTCTTTTGCTAGCGTGTTTCCCTTTTGTACTTCATCTTAATCCTTTTTGATACTTTGTTTTCTTTAAGTCAAATTTGTTGCAAATTCTATCATAATTCCTTGAAAATCTTTGTGAAATTTCAACTGCAAGTGAGTTGAGTTGACGAATCTTTCCTGTGCATTGAACTTGGTCATACCAATCCAAAGCCTATCGGTCAGACCGAAGCACAAGTTCTACTTGTACACAGTTCATCAGTTTCAGTTCCACCGAAACATACTAACTCGGTCTCACTGATGTGCTCCGTCTGTGACTCTACCATCTCAGAGTCACCGATTGGCACAAATCAGCGCCACCGATTTCACTGCTGAGAAAATATTTTGCCATCTTATAGTGTTTACTATTTTTAGCTCCACTCAATGATTATTTCCCTCTACCTGCATTTTAAGCTGCATTCTGCTTCATTGTGTCTCTCAAGGACCACACTTACTTGACTCATATCCATGAAGACTACTCTTCTTGGAAATTGATGTCAAAGGGAGAGAGAGAGAGAGAGAGAGCACATCAAAGCTTGACCTTACAAAAGCTCTTCTAGATGCACTTCCATAAGAGGAGAGAATTCACATGTCTTTAGGAGGGGAGAGACATGTTGGTTATTTCGTCTGAGCCTACTTTGCTATAATCTCATTATTGCTCTGATAATTCATTTTACTCTAATGAGATCATGATGAATTCCAAATTTGCTTACACTCTGCTCTGATTTTATCTCACCCTACCTACTCCCATTATCCAATGCTAGATTCAAGGGGAGAGGAAGTCTATGTTTAGGGGAGAAAAATCCTTGAAATTTGTTACAAATCCATAATCCTTTGGGGACATGTCTATACTTAAATGAAGTGCTCACTCTGTGATACTCACCAACTACATGTCATCCCAGTCTTGGTACTCTTGTGGATCTTGAAGTTTCTTTCTTGTTTGAAGTTCTCTTGTGTTGTCTAACCTTGTTTTCTCAAGTTTGCTTCTTCAAGAGTCAGTTGCATTCATGTGCATGATGATCTCTTGCTTTTGCACATATTGTTTGCAAGAGGGAATCATGAACATGAAGGTACACCTCCCATTACTTTTAGCTGTGATGCATATGGCCAAGATACATGTAACTCATTACTTACTCTATCATGTTGTGCATTCACACATCTTCCATGTCTATAACATGATTGCACACATGTAGGGGGAGCTCATGCTAGTTAAATGTTCCTCCAAAGTTTTAAAGTTATTACTCATCATATCACTTACTTGAAGCTTTGATGTATGTTGTCATCAATTATCAAAAAGGGGGAGATTGAAAGCACAAGTGCTCCCTTGGTGGTTTTGGTAATTAATGTCAACATATTTTTTTGTTGAACTAATAGTTTTATCTAGTATATTTCAGACAAGTTCAACAATGGCATGGAAATAGGAGGATGTGGAACCCCTTCAAAAGCTAAGGAAATGGATTTGGCAAAAGCTCAAGACTCTAAATTTTTGGTTAAGTGATCCAGGATCGCATTTAGTCCATAGGAAAGTAAATACGATTAAAAGGGCATGAGGTGTTATTTAATGATCTTTTGCTCAAGTGCTTAGTGATATTGCTCCCAAACCCTCAACCACTTTCTCCATCCAAATATGTACAAACCCTACATTGCAACTCGGCCCCATCGATATTTCCTATATGGAGCCACCGAGTTCATCTAGACTTAGCCACCGCCAAACCCTAACAAATCGGATCCACTGATATTGATCTTGGTCCCAGCGAGATGGTCGTGCCAGCTCTCTGTTGCTAGTTGCAATTATGTCGGTCCCACTGAGAATTGCAATCAGTCCCACTGAGATGGCTTGCCAAACTCTTTGTTACCTTATTGCTTCACTTGGGTCCCACCGAGTTGATGCAATCGCTGCCACCGGGACGAGGTTTCCCTTAGCCATTGCACATCGATCCCTCCAGGTTGTTCCAGTCGATCCCATTGAGATGCCTAACGTGCATATCTTTTACACAGGCCGGTGCCACCGAGATTTCTAATCGGTGCCACCGAGTTAGACAAAAAGTGTGTAACGGTTGGGTTTTATGTGGAGGCTATATATACCCCTCCACGCTTTCTTCCTCGGTGAGGAGAGCCATCGCCTACACTTCCACCATACATTTTCTGAGAGAGAACCACCTACTCATGTGTTGAGTCAGGAGATTCCATTCCTACCATTTGAATCTTCATTTCTAGCCTTCCCCAAGTTGCTTCCCACTCAAATTCTTCTTCCACCATAGCCAAATCTGTGAGAGAGTTGAGTGTTGGGGAGTGTTGGGGAACGTAGCATGCAATTTCAAAAAATGTCCTACGATCACGCAAGATCTATCAAGGAGATGCATAGCAACGAGACGGGGAGAGTATGTCCACGGACCCTCGTAGACCGAAAGTTGAAGTATTATGTTAACGCGGTTGATGTAGTCGAACGTCTTCGCGATCCAACTGATCCAAGTAACGGACGTACAGCACCTCCGCGTTCAGCACACGTTCATCTTGATGATGTCCCTCGAACTCTTGATCCAGCAGAGGGTTGAGGGAGAGTTCTGTTAGCACGACGGCGTGGCGACAATGTTGATGATGTGATCCGCGCAGGGCTTCACCTAAGCACTACGATGATACTATCAGAGGAGTAAACGGTGGACGAGGGCACCGCACACAACTAAAACAATGTTGTGCCTTTAGGGTGCCCCCTGCCCCCGTATATAAACGAGGGGGAAGGAGGCCGGCCACCAGGGGCGCACCATGGAGGGGGAGCCCTACCAGGACTCCAAACCTAGTAGGATTCGCCCCCGCCCCCCCCACACACTTTTTCCTTTTTCTGGAGAGGCAAAGGGGGAAAAGGAGAGGGAGTAGGAGAGGGAAAGGGGGGCGTCGCCCCCTCCCATAGTAAAATTAGGACTGCCCATGGGGGGGCTCCCCTTGTGGGCTCCCCTCTCTCTCCCCTATGGCCCATGTTGGCCCATTAGTCTCCCGGGGGGTTCCAGTAACCTCCCGGTACTCCGAAAATCATCGGTACTTTTTGAAACCATTCGGATATCCGAATACCTTCATCCAATGTATCATTCTTTATGTCTCAACCATTTCGAGACTCCTGGTCATGTATGTGATCTCATCCGGGACTCCGAACAAACTTCGGTCATCAAAATCACATAACTCATAATACAAATCATCATCGAATGTTAAGTGTGCGGACCCTACGGGCTCGAGGACTATGTAGACATGATCGAGACACATCTCTGATCAATAACCAATAGCGGAATCTGTCTGCTCATATTGTCTCCTACATATTATACGAAGATTTTTATTGGTCAAACCGCATAACAACATACTTTGTTCCCTTTGTCATTGGTATGTTACTTGCCCGAGATTAGATCATCGGTATCTTCATACCTAGTTCAATCTTATTATCGGCAAGTCTCTTTACTCGTTCTATAATGCCTCATCCTGCAACTAACTCATTAATCACATTGCTTGCAAGGCTTATAGTGATGAGCATTACCGAGAGGGCCCAGAGATACCTCTCCGATACACGGAGTGACAAATCCTAATCTCAATCTATGCCAACCCAACAAACACCTTCGGAGACACCTGTAGAGCATCTTTATAATCACCCAGTTACGTTGTGATGTTTGATAGCACACAAGGTGTTCCTCCAGTATGCAGGAGTTGCATAATCTCATAGTCAGAGGAACATGTATAAGTCATGAAGAAAGCAATAGCAATAAAACTTAACGATCATTATGCTAATCTAACGGATGGGTCATGTCCATCACATCATTCTCTAATGATATGATCCCATTCATCAAATGACAACACATGTCTATGGTTAGGAAGCATAACCATCTTTGATTAACGGGCTAGTCAAGTAGATGCATACTAGGGACAATATGTTTTGTCTATGTATTCACACATGTACTAAGTTTCCAGTTAATACAATTCTAGCATTGTTGTGGTATTCTCACGGTAGGGGGGGGGGGCTTGCGAGGCAATAGATGCCACAAGGGCTTAGTGTGAGGGCAAGACTACTGCTGGTAGGCCCGGGAGCGGGTATGCGAGTAGCACACGGTAGTTTACCCAGGTTCAGGGCTCTCCGGAGAGATAACACCCCTACTCCTCCATGTCTGAGTATATCTGATATCTCTGGTACAGAGTTGTTCCTGGAGCTGTATCTAAGCTCAGTGCCATAGGCATCTGGCTTTGTATATGTCTCATGTGTGGCATGCTCTAGTGGCCGGCCAGGCTCGTGGCTCGTGGCCGTGAGCATGTGTGTGCTCATGCGTGAGTGCATGTGTGGGTGGGTGGATGGATGGATGGATGCTATATATAGTGAGGCTAGCTTAGTATATAAGCTAGCTAGTGGCATGGGCAAGGCATGGTGGGGGTTTCAAGCTTGTCCCATGGGTCACTTCATAAATAGTGCCCAGGGACAAGTGAAACTGTACATGATGGCGTCGCGGTACAACTGCCTCGTTCGCGGTATGGCCGTCTCGTCGGGGTCTTGTCGGTGCAGCGGCCGACTTCGGGCAGCCAACTGGTTGGTGCAGTCGGCAGCCGGCAGCCGGCCGGTCGGCCGGCCGGGTGGAGCAGTCGGACGGGGAGCCGGCAGGAGTGGCCGGGCAGTTAGACTGAGGGGCTTTGCTAGCCCCGATGTCTTGAATTATTGTCTCGCCGTCTTCGGGGTACCCGTGGTCAATTACCCCAACAGTAGCCTCCGAGCCTCTAGGCAACTTGGCAAAGTTGGACGGAGGTTTTTTGGCGGGTGTTGATGTAGAAAATGTCGATGACGGCCGGCTGCAGGCGGCAGCCGACGTAGCTTGCTTCCGGCGGGGGCGCGCTAGTACACCCACTGGGTGTAGCCTCCGAGCCTCCGGGCAACTTGGAAAAGTTGGGCGGAGACTTTTCGCGGTTGTTGGTGCAGATGATGGCGTCGTGGGTGTCGGGCGCGGACATGAAGTACGACGGCTGGTGTTTTCGGGCACGGGCGCGGAGTCCGCTGACTGATGTTGTCGATGACAGCCGGCTGCGGGCTGCAGCCGGCACGGCACGCTTCCAGTGGGGGCGCGCCAGCACTCCCACTGGGTGCAGCCTCCGAGCCTCCGAGTGAGGAGGGGGGGGGGTTCCCCACGAAAATGAGCATGCAAAAGACAAAGTTAGTCCATGTAGATATATCAAATGTTTGCTTTTAGCATTGCAAGTTTTATGCAGAGGGTGCTGACTCGGTTTCGTCTGAGCCCCCTTCAATCTTTTCATGTTCCCTCCGCTCTTTGGCTTGTGCTCTCGCTAGCTGGACAGCCGCTCTGCGGTCTATGGCTGAGAGTGGGCCACGGAGTGGAGTGTACAGTACTCAGACTCTGGGAGCAAATTCGACCGAGCAGATACTCATAAAGCAAACGGCCAGGTCGCCCGAACTGTTTTTCTTCCCGGACGTTTTTGAAGTGGGTGGCCTCCATTGTTCGCTCTTGCTAGCCGGACAGATGCTCTGCGGTCTGTGACTGAGTGAGCCTTTGGTACCGCACACGCTACTTAGCCGGGCGAGCTTGAGGCGGCCCTGGGGCGTGGGCGCAGAGGATGGCAGCAGCTCGGGCGCTGACGGGGCGCCACAGCTTCAACGGGGCGGCACGCGGAGGGAGGCGCTCAGGGGAGCGGGAGGAATTGGCCGGAGCTACCGGTGCGTGGCGACGAGGAGCCGCGGGGAGGAGCCAGCATGGCTAGAGAAGGGAGCCGCTGGAGCGGCGTGCGGCCGGGCACAACCGCGCGAGAGGAGGCGGGCCTCCAGCTCGGTGTGGAGTGGGGGCAGCGATGGCTTAGGCGAGGAGGAGCCATTGGAGGCGGCCGTCGGGCGCGAGGAACTCCTCCTCGGGCAGTGCGCGAGGAGATGCGCGGGGGCGGAGCCGCCGGAGGAGCGGCACAGCGATGAGCGGCCGGAGCGGTGACGGGACGCTCACGGCGGCCGCGGGCGCAGCAAGGAGCGGCCACGGGTGCTCTTTTCCTCCAACGGGGACTTTTCTGTCTGTAGCATCCGGAAACCAAAGAGGCTGTCCGAGGGCGCGCGATCGGAACGACCGTGGAGGCGCGCGGACGACCGCCCCGAAGCGAGACGCAGCACGGGGCGTGCATCCCCGAGGGCGACTACAGGCGGAGGGGCGGTCGCACGGCCGCGGCGGTGGTGATGAAGAGGTCGATGCCGACGGCGAGGACACGCTGCCCCTCGCGACCGCTCGGGGGGCGTGTCGATGTTGGGCCCCCGAGCACTACCGGAGAGACTGCGGCGACATCGCGGTGATGATGGTGAAGGGGTCCCGTCCGGACCACGAAACCAGCAGCAGCGTGGTAGCATAGTACCAACCCACGGTGGGCGCCAACTGTTGTAGTATTCTCAGGGGGGTTGCGAGGTGACAGATGCCACAAGGGCTTAATGTGAGGGCAAGACTGCTGCTGGTAGGCCCGGGAGCGGGTATGCGAGTAGCACGCGATAGTTTATCCAGGTTCGGGGCTCTTCGGAGAAATAACACCCCTACTCCTGCAAGTCTGAGTATATCTGATACCTCTGGTACAGAGTTGCTCCTGGAGTTGTATCTAAGCGCAGTGCCATAGGCATTTGGCTTTGTATATGTCTCATGTGTTGCATACTCTAGTGGCCGGCCAGGCTCGTGGCTCGTGGCCGTGAGCATGTGTGTGCTCATGCGTGAGTGCATGTGTGGGTGGATGGATGGATGGGTGGATGCTATGTATAGTGAGGGTAGCTTAGTATGTAAGCTAGCTAGTGGCATGGGCAAGGCATGGTGGGGGTGTCAAGCTTGTCCCCTGGGTTACTTTATAAATAGTGTCCAGGGACAAGTGACACTGTACATAATGGCGTCGTGGTACAGCTGTCTTGTCCGTGGTATGGCCGACTTGTCAGGGTCTTGTTGGTGCAGCGGCTGACTTCGGGCAGCCGACTGGTTGGCGCAGTCCGTAGCCGGCAGCCGGCCGGTCGATCGGCCGGGTGGAGTAGTTGGACGGGGAGCCGACAGGAGTAGCCGGGCAGTCGGACTGAGGGGTTTTGCTAGCCCCGATGTCTTGAATTATTGTCTCGCCGTCTTCGGGTACCCGTGGTCAATTACCCCGACAAGTATGAATAATAAACATTTATCATGATATAAGGAAATATAAATAACAACTTTATTATTGCCTCTAGGGCATATTTCCTTCAGGGAGACTATCATTTGAAGCACAAAAGCAAGGAGTTCATCATAAACACATAGTCTATTACCTTTTGGAGAGCGGTGTATCCTAGATTGGGTAGGTGTCGCTTGGGAGCCTCCAACATGATGTGGAATTGAACCAATAAGATTGTAAGGGCAAGGAGATCGCGTAATTCGTGAAGATCTACCCGAGTGAGGCAAGTCCTTCGTGGATGATGGTCATGATGGGATAGACAAGGTTGCTTCTTCATGGACCCTTCGTGGGTGGAGCTCTATGTGGACTCGCGCGGCCGTTACCCTTTGTGGATTGAAGTCTCCAATAACGTGGATGTAAGATAGCACCACCTATCGGAACCACGTCAAAAATTCTCCATGTCTCCATTGCATTTGCACTCTCCAATTCTCATCCTTTACATTCTTGCACTTGCATGCTTTACTCTTTCCTCTGCTCATACTCTTGCTATGCTTGTGTAAAATTTGTTATGTGCCTATTAACATGTGTTAAACTCAACCTTAACTTGAAGAAAATAAAAACCGCCACTTTTACTTGCTTAAGGGTCTAATCATCCCTCCTCTAGACCCCTCTTCTCGATCCTTTCAATTGGTATCAGAGTTTTGGTCTCCATTACTTTGGTTTAATCACGATTGGAAAAAGATGGATGAGTCTATGTTCGGGAGTAGACATAGAGTGCCTATTCTTGACGGTGAGTTTTATGGTTCTTGGAAAATGAAATACTTGAGATATTAAATGAATATAATTTGAGCAAGTATATTATTAGCCCTTATGTGCCTCCCATTGATCCTTTGCATCCTATCCCCATGAGTACCTTGACATCGTTCACAAATTAGAACGGTTAATCTTATCATTAGAGGTTTGCCTAAAAATGTGCTTGTTTACTTGCAAAATTTTGAATGCACATACACTATATGGAATTAACTTGAGGAACGCTTTCCAAATTACTCTTTGAAAAATCTCAATGAAATTCTTCAAAAGTCCATTGATTTTCATAAGATGAGGCCTAGTGATCCTAAGTTTGATGAATGTCTATTTGAACTCTGTGATCTTATGTCTATTTGAGCAACTAATCAAACATCGCTCGTTGGGAGCCTCCCAAAGGGTCACTTGAGGTGGGCTGAGAGTGCGCTACTTGGTGTGCTCTCAGCCATCGTCACTTGTCGCGCTCTGGACGCTCCCTCCAAATTTTGTTTTTATTATTTTTCCACATGCGTTTTTGACTTTTTAGATGTTTTTCCTCGTGTTTTTTCGACTTTTCGATTTTCCACATGTCTTTCTTAGCTTTTGGACAAAAAAATAAAACACGAAAAAATGTGTTTTTTCTTCCGCGGTAGGCATGGATTTGCTTCCGCGAGAGGCACGTGTTTGCTTCTACGAGAAGCACGGTCGTGCCTATCAGAAACGGAAAACAACAAACACGTTTTTCTTCCTTCCGCGAGAGGCACGGTCGTGCCTCTCGAAAATGTAAAAAAAAAGAGTTTTTTTTCCTTATGTGAGAGACATAGATTCGTTTCCGCGAGAGACGCGAATTCGCTTTCGTGAGAGCCACGGCCGGACCTCTCTGAAATAAAAAAAAAAGTTACCTTTTTCTTTTTGCGTTCCGTGAGAGGCATGGGTTTTGCTTCCGCCAGAGGCACAGTCATGCCTCTTTCGGAATGGGAAAAAACATGTGCTCCCAGTTAGGTTTCTTCATCCGGTTTTCTTGGCTGGTTTTTCCGTGAAAAAAGGGTTCGTCAAACCTATGAACATGGGATCTAGTTTTCAAGATCTCGACGCGAGGAGTCCAATGATGAAAATTGTTCGAGATTTGGACGCATGGTTTAAAAGATGAAACATTTTGAGTAAACGGATCTACGAAAAAAGGTTGCAACAAGTGGCACACATGCAGTTATTTAATTTTTAAAAATTCTTGGATTGGAAAAAAAATGTTCTTGAATTCAAGAGGGATGAAAAAAAATCGATGAACATTTTTTATTTTGAAGAACAATTTTTATGAGCATTTTTCAATAATGATGAACATTTTTCGTATTCGATGAACACATTTTGAATTTTATGAAGAATTTTTGAACTTAGTGAACAAAATTTGTGATCTCGAACATTTTTTTGGAAAAAATGGATGAACAGTTTTTGAATTCGATGAACAAATTTTCAATTTGATGAACATTTTTTAAAATTGATGAACAAATTTTGTATTCGATGCCCATTTTTTTTAATTCGATGAACACATTTGAATTTGATAAACATTTTTTAAATCCAATGAACAAAAGTAAACTGAATGAACAAAAAATTGTTCACAGATTTGAAAAGAAAATTCGCAAAAAAGGCGTGAAAAAGAATTGACATAAAAGAGAAAAGGAAAAAGCAAACGGAAAAAGAAAAGTAAAGTAAAAACAAAAAATGAAGAAAAACTGAAAGAAAAAATAGGATAATGGGCCAGCCCATAGTACACCCACGCGTCAGGGGGAACGCGCTACATCAATGATGATGATGCGGTTTCACGTTATGAAATGAAACTAGGAGGCGCGCCCTTTTTCCCTAGACAAAAAAACAAATACGAACGGAACTACAAGCTACTGAATTCTCATGAAAAAAGGAACAAAAGCCCTGCACATATACACACTTCCACGGCAAAACAAAATTCTGCAGTGTAACAAAACAACCCATTCATACGTTATATTTCACGTCACAAATTTCTAGGTAGAAGTTAACAATTCGATGAAGATGCACAACACTCCGGTATGACCACGTAAACATATTTATGTGGCGCAGCATTTCTGTAAGAATAGTAGACTGGATATATAAACTGTAGAGCTACACTCCCAGCTGAATTACGATGTCACATGCTGATCTAATAATTAAGATGAAACACGAGCACATGACTGATATTAAACTTAACCATCTCAGTTAAAGTATCATTGATTTAGCATTAAACAGGTCTCATAACTGAAAATGAGTAAATTCAGATTACATTGAAGCTATTTCCACAAAATAGAGCAGATACATCTCCATTCCAATGTTGAAACTCATACCGCCAAACGGAGAACATGTACCAATCAGCTGCTGCAACTCCATTTCAATGCTCCATATTAAGTACTCCCACCATTCCATAATAAGTGTCGCAGTTTTGAACTAAGGTTGAACCAACTTTAGTTCAAAACTGCGACACTTATTTTGGATCGGAGGGAGTAACTTCTAATCAAAGTTACATGTAGCACCTGACCTGAAATTCAAAGAACTAGATTAGTTTCCTTCCAAAGCGCACATGGTGATTCGTTTATAGGGTATGCCTCAAACTGTAGAAACTACTATGTATTGCTACATATATAAACTATAAAATCCATGCCACCACAAACTATAACAGTCTTTTTTTAGCAAAAACAGTAGTGAAGACCCCTACTGTAACTCTTTTTTCATTATATGATGGACCATTTGCAAACTATAACAGTCATTGGTCACCTTGAAGTCACTACTACTAGTACACAGAAATGAGCAAGCATGCTTGATAATTTGATCATGATTCATGCATTCCAAAGAATTCGAATACTCAGAGCATTATGTAAATTTGTTCAGTTAAAGAACAATGATGGAATTTAAGTTTGTCATTTCAATTGAGATAACTGAACAAAATGTCCTGAAATTAAGCATACAGATCATGGGTGCAACTTATGACCTGATGCTAAGCCTTATTGTGTTTCTAAAAACCAACTGAACAGCAATGCATTAGCTGCTAACTACAGTCTACACACCATAAAGCGAAGTCTCAAATGACAGGAAATACTAGTAAACAAGCAAGAAAAATCAGTTATTTGTAACATGGAACCATTTCAAGAAGTAATCAGTTTTTATTTAGCACACTTGTACTAGTAAGTCTGACTCATGATATGTTTGCAATATCTGAGAAAAAATAATCATCATTAAATAAACAACTGAGTAGTTCCTTCTTAAACTTTTGATCAACATATCAATTGCCCAATAAACAAGATGGACTAGCACTTGATCAAATAATCTGGGCAAACTAGACATAATGAATCAACAGCTTCTGGAAACAGATCAACTACTTCTTCTACACATGATCATGAGTTCTAGGAAAATAATCTGGAAAACAGGGGATTTTTTTACAGTGAAAAACAGGGGCACATTCATTTAAGGAAGCAAGTCACAATAAAGCAACAAAGGTTACAAGATTCTGAGTTCTAGGGAAAATAATCTGGGAAACTAGTTGGTGCCAAGTCAGCTGGAGTCCCCACTACCCAGTAACAAAAGGCGCATTATACTTTTACACATGATCATGAGTTCTAGAAAAATAATCTGGAAAACAGCGGATTTTTCACAGTGAAAAACAGGGGCAGATTCATTTAAGGAAGCAAGTCACAAATAAAGCAACAAAGGTTACAAGATTGTGAGTTCTAGGGAAAATAATCTGGGAAACTAGTTGGTGCCAAGTAAGCTGGAGCCATCAGTAACAAAAGGCACATTATACAAATGTTTATAATACTAACAAAATACAAATCCATGAAACTCTATAAACTCTATGAATTTTATGAACTTGGACAGTAAATCTAACTGATCCGAGTGGCTTGGTGAGCAATTTGCACTGGTAATAATAGCTAGATCGATCAAAGTAGAAGCAAGAGAGATAAATCTAACAAAAGGATCAAATAGGAGATTACCTACTCCATGCTATCAAGCATCTTGAACTTCCTTATCATCATATGTGGCAAGCAGTGGTGACAACCTCAAGAAGAATGGAAAAGCAGCACCCCTGTAGCGCTTAGCCGTAATGTTGCGAAAGAATTGTTGCAGCTTGACGGTGTTCAGATTGAGCACAAGAATATAGGATTCAGACTTCCTTATGGACCAAAACTCCATGTAGACATAGCCAGCCTTCATTGCGAGGATGTGCAGCCTCTTCATCCATTCGTCACGACGAATTCTCTTTAAGTACCCAAACTGATTCAGCAAGGAGACCTCCTTCTTGACCACCCATCCACCATTGATATCACGGACCCAGAGCAGCACGCTTTGCTCCCTGCTGGACACGATGCACAGCCCGCCGTGCTCCGCCATGTCCGCCACGCAGTACGACTCGCCAACCGGGAACGGCGCGGTTATAATCGACCACACCATGGTTTTCGTATCAAGCACATATATCTTCTCTTCATCCTCATGCCAGTTCTTCTTGGTGTTCGACCGCCAGTACGCGAACCGCCCCGCGGCCATACCGTCGCTGCGAGGCCACGCGAAACCCCAGTATGGGAACGACGAGTCAAGCACGACCCATTTGCCGGTGCGGGAGGAGAAGACGGCAAAGGTTTCTTCGACCCAGAGATCTATGCCGATGACCTGGAAGGAGGCGTCGGCCTCGTCGGCGAAGATGGCGTACCGGCCGGTGTGCCAGCGCTCGGGTGGCTGGAAGAAGATGGCAGTACACTCGAGAGGGTCGTAGACGGCGAGCTTCGACGCATAGCGGCCGCAGGAGAGGAGGAGGAGGCCACCGTCGCAGCCACGGAGGCGCCACTCGTCGGCAGCTTTAATCTCGGGGTGGCGTTGGAAGTAGAAATCGCCGAATGCTGCGGCGAGGTCCTGCTCGGGGTGACGCGAGTGTGCCGCGATGAAGCGGAGAGCAGGGTTGTGGAGGGGGAAGCGCTCGCGGCCAAGGTCGGTGAGGATGACGCCGACGAGCGGGGGCCTGCGGAGGGAGCTGAAGCGGCGGAAGACGGCGGGGTCGGAAGCGATGCGGCCCCAGCGCTTGCAGACGAGGGCGGCGCTGGCGAGTGACGCCATGTCGGGGAGGCGACGGAGTATTTCCCCGAGGAGCTCGGCGCCGGTGTAGGCCCCGGGCGGCGCCGGCGGGGTCCTGGGCTTCTTGATGCTGGCGCCCTCGCTTCTCTGCGACGGCTCCATCTCTTCCTCCCTCGCCTCCTGGATTGGGGATCGATGGTCTCGCTCCGCTCTCTGTTAGAAGGGGATTTCTTGCGAATTTTGGCGCCCATGTCATAGCAAGGCTCGCGCCAAAATCGTTTCCGTTAGCGCGAAAAGAATACCCGCGCCAATTTTTCGCGCCAAAAATTATACCCACATGCTTTTGGTCCTCCTGCTCTGCTCTGAGTGAGCTCGCGTGCAACCATCCTCTCTCCGTTTCTTTTTACCCTTCGTACAAAATTTATTTGAAATCAAACTACACAAAGTTTGACCAAAATTATCTTGAAAAATATCAATATCTATAATATTAAAGTTCTATAGTATGAAAATCAATTTCATGAAGCATCTAATAATATTCGTATTATGAATGTTGATATTACTTTTTGTAAAATTGATCAAAATTTACGATTTTGGTGGAGAAAAATTTATATGCCAATTGAAAAGAAACGGATGGAGTACTAGACCCCTTAAAAGCCAGCGAAATAATGATAATTAAGGGACCAACTATACACACCTAAGTCAAATTTTCGGGTTATTAGATTAAGATGCAGGTAGTCCTTAAACTCCTTATTTCTTCTTCCTCTAGACTTTTTTTTAATCCAGACATTCCTATTTCCACAAAATCAACATGTATAAATTACAAATTCCGTCAAATTACATATAGCTATTGAGATAAATTACATAGAACCATCGTAACCAGCGAACGTTCGTTGGAAGGCATGGCAAATGCGAACGGTTTTATGGCAATTTGTGTTGTCCACGGATGGCAAATTTCTTTAGCGAGTCAATTACGCTGGTGGTGCTAGAACTTGACGCAAATGATCACTTTAGTGATAGAAACTGCGGCAAACATTAAAGTGTTGCAAAATTTTGGCTCTATTGTGCAAACACAGTGCTAATCACGGTTAGATACGAAATCGGCACTGACTAGGCGCACCAGTGTGGCCTGGGGCCCGCTGTCAACGAGAGACGGGGCGTGTGGCCTGTTTTTTTATTAAAGAAACTTGATCAAAATTCTCAAAAAAGCCCCTGTTTTTTTAAAACCCCTCAATATTTTCTCTCTCACAAAAATAACCCCTATTTTTTTGGAAAACCCCTCATCATTTTCTCTCACAAAAGACTCCTGGCCCACCTACCAGCGACCTTAAAAATTATAAGGGAGACCTATACATTGTCTGTACGGGGACTAGAACCACAGACCCACGGACCGCACGAGCGGGTGTATAGCCAGCCAAGCCATCGCATCTGTGGTTAACTGAGGATAGGAAATTTATATATCTTTGGAGTGAATAATCAAAATGAAAAAGGACAAGCGAGGGTATCGAACAGGAGACATCATGCGAGGTTGCACCTCTGCCTACCACTCCAACAAAGAAGATATCATGTGTAAAGAGTCAAACTATTTGTATCCAAACTGTAATCATATGTTAAAAACAGTATACATAAAAATAAACAAATAAAATTTAAAAATTGATAGTATAGTTTCATTAAATATTCAATTATTAATTTTAGTTATAGCCATATCATTAATTATGATATAAAATAATTGTCTAAAGTCAGTGCGGCCCATTTTCCGCAAGTTAGACTTTTTTAGAAATTTTAAAATTAATAATCACAGTAAAAACAACCAAGTTGGGATATTTCATGTTATAAATAATACATACAAATAAATTAAGTTAGAGAAATGTCCTTATTTTTTTAAAATCGCTTATCATTATAAAACATCTTCATATAATGAAAAAAGTGTACATAACTTAAAATAATATTCATTTGAAGATCTGCAGTCTAGGGGCACACTATGCTCACTTATATTTTTCATACATATTTATATTTTATATCTAATTTAATTTATAATTTCTTTTAGACAATACATAAATTTATTACATCATCTTCTTAAAGTAACCTATTTTCTATAAAATCATGAGTATTTTATTAATCATGAACATTTTGAAACTTTTATCATCATTTATTTAAATATATAATAGCTTTTTAAATTACTTGTACATATTTTATATATAATTATTTTTAATTATTTATAACATATGACTACAGTTTGCAAACAGAAAGTTTAATTATCCTATTTATACATTATATCTTCTTCTTTGTAGTGGCATGCAGAGGTGCAAGTTCGTATGAGGTCTCCGGCTCAATTCCCTCGGCTATATTTTTTCATTTTGATTAAAACTATTATTCCCTACAAAGGATATAGAGATTTCCTATCCATATTCAACCACAAATGGCGATGGCTGGGGTGGCTACACACCTGTTTCTGTAGTCTGCAGGTATGTGGTTTGAGTCCCGAGGTCCCTGGCAGGTGGGCCAGAGCTCTTTTATGAGAGGGAAAATATCGTGGGTTTTTACGAATAAAACAAGGGCTTTTTGTGAGAGAGAAAATATTGACGGGACTTGTCGTAAAAAAGGGGATTTTGTGATGGAGAAATTGTCAAGCTGGGTTTTCACAAAAGAACGGGCGACTCCCCTGAAGGAAATATGCCCTAGAGGCAATAATAAAGTTGTTATTTTATATTTCCTCATATCATGATAAATGTTTATTATTCATGCTAGAATTGTATTAACCGGAAACTTGATACATGTGTGAATGCATAGACAAAACACCATGTCCCTAGTAAGCCTCTACTAGACTAGCTCGTTAATCAAAGATGGTTAACTTTCCTAACCATAGACATGTGTTGTCATTTGATGAATGGGATCACATCATTAGGAGAATGATGTGATGGACAAGACCCATCCGTTAGCTTATCATGTTGATGGTTCAGTTTTATTGCTATTGCTTTCTTCATGTCAAATACATATTCCTTTAACTATGTGATTATGCAACTCCCGGATACCGGAGGAATACCTTATGTGCTATCAAACGTCACAACACAACTGGGTGATTATAAAGATGTTCTACAGGTATCTCCGAAGGTGTTTTTTGGGTTGGCATAGATCAAGATTAGAATTTGTCACTCCGAGAATTAGAGAGGTATCCCTGGGCCCTCTCGGTAATGCACATCATAATAAGCCTTGCAAGCAATGTGATTAATGAGTTAGTTGCGGGATGATGTATTATGGAACAAGTAAAGAGACTTGCCGGTAACGAGATTGAACTAGTTATATAGATACCAATGATCGAATCTCCGGCAAGTAACATACCGATGACAAAGGGAATAATGTATGTTGTCATTACGGTACGACTGATAAAGATCTTCGTAGAATATGTGGGAACCAGTATGAGCAACCAGGATTCGCTGTTGGTTATTGACCGGAGAGGTGTCTCGGTCATGTCTACATAGTTCTCGAACCCGTAGGGTCCGCACGCTTAACGTTTGATGACGATTTTGTATTATATGAGTTATGTGATTTGGTGACCGAATGTTGTTCGGAGTCCTGGATGAGATCACGGACATGACGAGGAGTCTCGAAATGGTTAAGAGGTGAAGATTCATATATTGGACGATGATATTCGGACACCAGAAGTGTTCCGGGGGTACCGGGTACATATCGGGTCACCGGAAGGGGTTCCGGGCATCCCCCCCGGCAACTACATGGTCCTAATGGGCCAATAAGGGGACAGACCATCCCCTGGGGGGCTGGTGCGCCCCATGTAGGCCGAAATAGGAGGGAAGGAAAGAGAGGAAGAGAGAAAGGAAGGGGAGCAATTCGACGTCCCCTTCCTTCTCTCCTCCCTCCTCCTTCCTTCCCCCTCCGGATGAATATGGAAGGGGGGGGGGCGAATTGGGAGGCGCCCAAGTA
>LT934112.1:581006204-581064004 GCA_900231445.1 Triticum turgidum subsp. durum | reverse complement strand
GGGGCACCGCTAGAACACAAACTAACAATTGTTAGCTGTGTGCGGCACCCCCCTCCACAGTTTACGCCTCCAGTCATATCTTCATAGTGCTTAGGCGAAGCCTTGCACAGATCACTTCACCATCACCGTCACCACGCCGTCACGTTGATGGAACTCTCCCTCGACACTTTGCTGGGTCAAGAGTTCGAGGGACGTCATCGAGCTGAACGTGTGCAGAACTCAGAGGTGTCGTACGTTCGGTGCTTGATCGGTCGGAACGAGAAGAAGTTCGACTACATCAACCGCGTTGTCAAACGCTTCCGCTTTTGGTCTATGAGGGTATGTGGACACACTATCGCCTTCTCGTTGCTATGCATCTCCTAGATAGATCTTGCGTGAGAGTAGGAATTTTTCTGAAATTGCATGCTATGTTCCCCAACAGTGGCATCCGAGCCAGGTCTATGCGTAGATGATATGCATGAGTAGAACACAAAGAGTTGTGGCGGTGATCATCATACTGCTTACCACCAACGTCTTATTTTGATTCAACGGTATTGTTGGATGAAGCGGCCCGGACCAACCTTACATGACCACGTTCATGAGACCGGTTCCACCGACAGACATGCAACTAGTTTTGCATAAAGGTGGCTGGCGGGTGTGTGTTTCTCCAACTTTAGTTGAATCGAATTTGACTGCAGCCTGTCCTTGTTGAAGGTTAAGACAACAAACTTGATTAATCACCATTGTGGTTTTGATGCGTAGGTAAGAACGTTCTTGTTAGAAGCCCGTAGCAGCCACGTAAAACTTGCAACAACAAAGTAGAGGACGTCTAACTTGTTTTTGCAGGGCATGTTGTGATGTGATATGGCCAAGACATGATGTCATATACGTTGTTGTATGATATGATCATGTTTTGTAAAAGTTATTGGCAACTGGCAGGAGCCTTATGGTTGTCACTTTATTGTATGAAATGCAAACACCATGTAATTGTTTTACTTTATCACTATGCATTAGCAATAGTTGGCAAGACGACCACGATGCTATGATGGAGATCAAGGTATGAAGCCGGTGACGATGGAGATCATGACAGTGCTTTGGAGATGGAGATCAAAGGCACAAGATGACGATGGCCATATCACATCACATATTTTGATTGCATGTGATGTTTATCTTTTGTGCATCTTATTTTGCTCGAGGGATGTCTATCTAAATGGGAGTTCTTAAGTAATATGATTATTTAAACTTAATTTATCATGAACTTAGTCCTGATAGTTTTTGCATATCTATGTTGTAGATCAATAGCTCGGGATATAGCTCCTATATATTTTTTCGATATGTTCCTAGAGAAAAGTTGAAAGATGATAGTAGCAATGATACAGACTGGGTCCGTGATCTGAGGATTATCGTCATTGCTGCACAGAAGAATTATGTCCTTCATGCACCGCTAGGTGACTGATACGTCTCCAACGTATCTATAATTTTTGATTGTTCCATGCTATTATATTACCCGTTTTGGATGTTTATGGGCTTTACTATACACTTTTATATCATTTTTGGGACTAACCTATTAACCGGAGGCCGAGCCCAAATTGCTGTTTTTTGCCTATTCCGGTGTTTCGAAGAAAAGGAATATCAAACAGAGTCCAAACAGAATGAAACCTTCGGGAGAGATCTTTTTGGAACAAACGCAATCCAGGAGACTTGGAGTGGATGTCAAGAAGCAGCCGAGGTGGCCACGAGATGGGAGGGTGCGCCCTAGGGGGGTGGGCGTGCCCCCCACCCTCGTGGGCCCCTCGTGGCTCCCCTGACCGACCTCCTTCGCCTATATATATCTACGTACCCCGAAAACATCCAGGAGCACCACGAAAACATATTTCCACCGCCGCAACCTTTTGTGCCCGTGAGATCCCATCTTGGAGCCTTTTCTGGCGCTCCGCCGGAGGGGGAATCGATCACGGAGGGCTTCTACATTATCGCCAAGGCCTCTCCGATGAGTTGTGAGTAGTTTACCACAAACCTTCAGGTCCATAGTTATTAGCTAGATGGCTTCTTCTCTCTCTTTGAATCTCAATACAATGTTCTCCTCGATCTTCTTGGAGATCTATTCGATGTAACTCTTTTTGCGGTGTGTTTGTCGAGATCTGATGAATTGTGGGTTTATGATCAAGTTTACCTATGAGAAATATTTGAATCTCCTCTGAATTCTTTTATGTATGATTGGTTATCTTTGCAAGTCTCTTTGAATTATTAGTTTGGTTTGGCCTACTAGATTGATCTTTCTTGCAATGGGAGAAGTGCTTAGATTTGGGTTCAATCTTGCGGTGTCCTTTCCTAGTGACAGCAGGGGCAGAAAGGCACGTATTATATTGTTGCCATCGAGGATAAAAATATGGGTTTTATATCATATTGCTTGAGTTTATCCCTCTACATCATGTCATCTTGCCTAATGCGTTACTCTGTTCTTATGAACTTAATACTCTAGATGCATCCTGGATAGCGATCGATGTGTGGAGTAATAGTAGTAGATACAGGCAGGAGTCGGTCTACTTGTTGCGGACGTGATTCCTATATACATGATCATGCCTAGATATTCTCATAACTATGCACTTTTCTATCAATTGCTTGACAGTAATTTGTTCACCCACCGTAATACTTATGCTATCTTGAGAGAAGCCACTAGTGAAACCTATGGCCCCCGGGTCTATTTTCCATTATATAAGTTTTCATCTACTTTATTTTGCAGTCTTTACTTTCCAATCTATATCATAAAAATACCAAATATATTTACCTTATCTTATTATCTTTATCAGATCTCACTTTCGCAAGTGGCCATGAAGGGATTGACAACCCCTTTATCACGTTGGTTGCGAGGTTCTTGTTTTGTTTGTGTAGGTACGAGGGACTTGCGTGGATCCTCCTACTGGATTGATACCTTGGTTCTCATAATTGAGGGAAATACTTATGCTACTTTACTGCATCACCCTTTCCTCTTCAAGGGAAAAAACGCAGTGCTCAAGAGGCAGCAAGAAGGATTTCTGGCGCCATTGCCGGGGAGGTCTTCGCTCAAGTCAAGACATACCAAGTACCCATCACAAACTCTTCTCCCTCGCATTACATTATTTGCCATTTGCCTCTCGTTTTCCTCTCCCCCACTTCACCCTTGCCGTTTTATTTGCCCTTTATTTTCCCGTTCGCCTCTCTTTTTTGCTTGCCTCTTGTGTGCTTGTGTGTTGGATTGCTTGTCACGATGGCTCAAGATAATACTAAATTGTGTGACTTTTCCAATACCAACAATAATGATTTCCTTAGCACTCCGATTGCTCCTCTTAACGATGATGAATCTTGTGAAATCAATGCTGCTTTGTTGAATCTTGTTATGAAAGATCAATTCTCTGGCCTTCCTAGTGAAATGCCGCTACTCATCCAAACAACTTTGTTGATTTGTGTGATATGCAAAAGAAGAAAGACATGGATAATGATATTCTTTAATTGTTGTTATTTCCGTTTTCACTTAAAGATCATGCTAAAACTTGGCTTTCTTCTTTGCCTAAAAATAGTATTGATTCATGGAATAAGTGCAAATATGCTTTTATCTCTAAGTATTTTCCTCCCGCTAAGATCATCTCTCTTAGAAACTATATTATGAATTTTAAGCAACTTGATCATGAGCATGTTGCCCAATCTTGGTAGAGGATGAAATTAATGTTTCGCAATTGCCCTACACATGGTTTAAATTTATGGATGATCATACAAAAATTTTATGACGGATTGAATTTTTCTTCTAGAAATCTTTTAGATTCGGTCGTGGGAGGCACTTTTATGGAAATCACTTTAGGAGAAGCTAGTAAACTCCTAGATAATATTATGGTTAATTATTTTCAATGGCACACCGAAAGATCTACTAGTAAAAAAGTTCATGCGATAGAAGAGATTAATGTTTTGAGTGGAAAGATAGATGAACTTATGAAATTGTTTGCTAATAAGAGTGCTCCTATTGATCCCAATGATATGACTTTGTCTACTTTAATTGAGAATAATAACGAATCTATGGATGTGAATTTTGTTGGTAGGAATAATTTTGGTAACAACGCGTATAGAGGAAACTTTAATCCTAGGCCATTTCCTAGTAATTCCTCTAATAATTATGGTAATTCCTACAACAACTCTTATGGAAATTTTAATAAGATTCCCTCTGATTTTGAGAATAGTGTTAAATAATTTATGATCTCTCAAAAGAATTTCAATGCTTTGCTTGAAGAAAAATTGCTTAAAGTTGATGAATTGGCTAGGAACATGGATAGAATTTCTCTTGATGTTGATTCTTTGAAACTTAGATCTATCCACCTAAGCATAATATCAATGAGTCTCTCAAAGCCATGAGAATTTCCATTGATGAGTGCAAACAAAGAACTGCTAGGATGCGTGCTAAGAAAGATTGCTTTGTAGGAGCGTGTTCTTCTAGTTTTCATGATAATAATGATGAAGATCTAAAAGTGATTGATGTGTCTCCTATTAAATCTTTGTTTTGCAATATGAATCTTGATAATAATGGGACTGGAGATGAGTCAACTTTAGTTAAAAGGCATCCCAATGATTCGGAGTTTTTAGATCTTGATGCTAAATTTGGTAAAAGTGGGATTGGAGAGATCAAAACTTTACATAGAAATGAACTTACTATTTTGGATCTCAAGGAATTTAATTATGATAAATGTTATTTATTAGATTGTATTTCCTTGTTGCAATCCGTGTTGAATTCCCCTCATGCTTATAGTCAAAATAAAGCTTTTACCAAACATATCGTTGATGCTTTGATGCAATCTTATGAAGAAAAACTTGAATTGGAAGTTTCTATCCCTAGAAAACTTTATGATGAGTGGGAACCTACTATTAAAATTAAAACTATAGATCATGAATGCTATGCTTTGTGTGATTTGGGTGCTAGCGTTTCCACGATTCCAAAAACTTTATGTGATGTGCTAGGTTTCCGTGAATTTGATGATTGCTCTTTAAACTTGCACCTTGCGGATTTCACTATTAAGAAACCTATGGGAAGGATTAATGATGTTCTTATTGTTGCAAATAGGAATTATGTGCCCGTAGATTTTATTATTCTTGACATAGATTGCAATTTTTCATGTCCTGTTATTCTTGGTAGACCTTTCCTTAGAATGATTGGTGCAATTATTGATATGATGGAAGGAAATATTAGATTCCAATTTCCATTAAGGAATGGCATGGAATACTTTCCTAGAAAGAAAATCAAATTACCTTATGAATCTATTATGAGAGCCTCTTATGAGTTGAATACCAAAGACGGTAATACTTAGATCTATTCTCGCTTTTATGCATAGCTAGGGGCGTCAAACGATAGCGCTTGTTGGGAGGCAACCCAATTTTATTTTTGTTCCTTGCTTTTTTGCTTCTGTTTAGTAATAAATAATTCATATAGCTTCTGTTTAGATGTGGTTTTATGTTTTAATTAGTGTTTGTGCCAAGTAGAACCTATAGGATAACCTACGGTGATAGTTAATTTGATCTTGCTGAAAAACAGAAACTTTTGCGCACACAAGAATAATTTTAATAAACCACAGAAACGTGCTTTTTAGTTGATTCTTTTTGAAGTAGATTAATAGACAAATTTCCTAGACTTCCTATTTTGGTAGGAGTTTTTGAGTTCCATAAGTATCCGCAAGTTACATATTGCTACAGACTGTTCTGTTTTTGACAGATTCTGTTTTCCGTGTGTTGTTTGCTTATTTTGATGATTCTATGGCTAGTATCGGGGGGTATGAACCATAGAGAAGTTGGAATATAGTAGGTTTAACACCAATATAAATAAATAATGAGTTCATTATAGTAACTAAAGTGGTGGTTTTTCTTTCTTGCACTAACGGAGCTTATGAGATTTTCTGTTGAGCTTTGTGTTGTGAAGTTTTCATGTTTTGGGTAAAGGTTTGATGGACTATGGAATAAGGAGTGGAAAGAGCCTAAGCTTGGGGATGCCCATGGCACCCCAAGATAATTCAAGGACAACCAAAAGCCTAACCTTGGGGATGCCCCGGAAGGCATCCCCTCTTTCGTCTTCGTCTATCGGTAACTTTACTTGGAGCTATATTTTTATTCACCACATGATATGTGTTTTGCTTGGAGCGTCTTGTATGATATGAGTATTTGATTTTTAGTTTACCACAATCATCCTTGATGTACACACCTTTTGGGAGAGACACACATGATTCGAAATTTACTAGAATACTCTATGTGCTTCACTTATATCTTTTGAGCTAGACAATTTTGCTCTAGTACTTCATTTATATCTTTTTAGAGCACGGTGATGGTTTTATTTTGTAGAAATTATTGATCTATCATGCCTCACTTATATTATTTTGAGAGTCTTTTAGAACAGCATGGTATTTGCTATGGTTATAAAATTGGTCCTAATATGATGGGCATCCAAATTGGGTATAATAAAAACTATCATAGAAAGTGCATTAAATACTATGAGAAGTTTGATGCTTGATGATTGTTTTGAGATATGAGTGTCGGTGTCAAAACCGGCGGATCTCGGGTAGGGGGTCCCGAACTGTGCGTCTAAGGCTAATGGTAACAGGATACTGGGGACACGATGTTTACCCAGGTTCGGGCCCTCTCGATGGAGGTAATACCCTAGTTCCTGCTTGATTGATCTTGATGATATGAGTATTACAAGAGTTGATCTACCACGAGATCGTAGAGGCTAAACCCTAAGAAGCTAGCCTATGATTATGATTGTTCTTCTCCTACGGACTAAACCCTCTGGTTTATATAGACATCGGAGGGGGCTAGGGTTACACAGAGTCGGTTACAGAGAAGGAGATCTAACATCCGAATCGCCAAGCTTGCTTTCCACACAAAGGAGAGTCCCATCCGGACACGGGATGAAGTCTTCAATCTTGTATCTTCATATTCCAATAGTCCGGCCAAAGTATATAGTCTGGCTGTTCGGATATCCCCTAATCCAAGACTCCCTCAGTAGCCCCTGAACCAGGCTTCAATGACAATGAGTCCGGCGCGCAGATTATCTTCGGCATTGCGAGGCGGGTTCCATCTCCGAATACTCCAAAGTAAATTTCGAACCCTTAAATCGTGCCTGGCTCTGTAAGACAAATTTCACACACCACCGTAGAGAGAACAATATTTTCTCACGAAACGAATCCACTGACAATAACTTGATGTCACACTGTGGCCAGGTTCTTATCCGGACCATTTCTCAACCAGCTACTGCGCATATTGCGAGGCGGTTTACTGGGCACGTCTTGTTGAAGCAGAGATCGTGTCCCCTTATCACGGGACTCTCATTAATACAGGTGTGGGCAACCCAACCATACCGCCGATCGCGGCGAGTGGGGAACGAGAAGGTTCCACTAGGCAAGCGGGGAGGCACAAAGTTTTTATTGCCTCTATAAAGAGATAAGGCCTCTTCTTCTCCACCCACACCCTCTTCCCCTTTTGCTCGTCCATTCCCCTTCGCCAGAGCCCTAGCACCCAGGCATTCGTCTCCCCCACCAAAAAGAGGTTCTCCAAAAATGTCCAGATCTGGAGCAGGAGGCAAATGGATGGCCTCTACCGTCCAGGAGAAGGATATCAAAAAGATTCGGGCGGCCGGGTATCTGGCCAAGAAAATTGACCACCGTGTTCCGACGACGGGACAGATCGTCCCTACTCCGGAGCCCCTTGAGAGGGTTTTGTTCCTCCCTCATTTCGTCCGCGGGCTCGGGTTTCCCCTTCACCCATTTGTTCGCGGCATCATGTATTATTACGCGATCGATTTTCATGATCTATCCCCTAATTCATTCCTCAACATCTCGACGTTTATCGTCGTGTGTGAGGACTTTCTCCGTATCTCGCCACACTTCGGCCTATGGTTGAAGATCTTCAATGTGAAGCCCAAGGTGGTGAACGGCGAGCACGCCGAGTGCGAAGGCGCCATGGTGAGCAAGATGCCCAAGGTCACATGGCCGACAGGTACTTTCAATGATTCTGTCAAGGAGTGGTAGCAGCAGTGGTTCTACATCACTGACCCGCGTGGCAAAAGTGGGCCGCTGCTCCCGAATTCCGATCCGGAGCCCCCCTGCGGCTTATGTCCTGGCCCAAGAAGGGCCTGAACTGGTCTTCGTCCGATGAACCGTCGGTGCTCCAGACGCGTGTCAAGGGTATGGTAGACAAAGACATCAAGCTTGTCGACGTAGTCCAGGTGATGTTAGTTCGCCTGGTTCTTCCTTGTCAGCACCAAGCCTGCGATTTGTGGGAGTATGACCCGACCGAGCACCAGACCCTACGGGAGCTCTATTGCTCCTCGCACAAGGATATCTGGAAGGTGCTCTTCAAGTCCGGCAAACCGTGGCCAGACTCCGCCGAGGACCGTGGGTACCAACTGTCCCACCCTACAAGTCCGGTAAGTCATCAATATGCGTTGTCCCTCCATGTGTGTCTCGGGCATGTTCCGAGGAAGACACTTTATAGTGCTTTCCACAATTATCCTAGGGATGGACGAAGAAGGCAGGGCGGATACACTATCCAACCCCGCTGTCGGAAGAACCGATCGGACCACTTCTGACGAAGATGCTAGTCCTAGCGCCTTATGAGGCACCGAAGAAAGAGGCCTACAAAGAGGCCAAGGAGACCAGGTGCGGCCTCCGTCGTCGTGGCGCTTCGGACACAAAGTCCGAAGACTCCAATGCCCATCCTTCCTCCGAAGAGGACGAGGAGGAGGAAGAAGACGAGTCCACCATGGGGGAGGGAAGAAAAGGACAACCTCCTCATCCTTGGAGGCCGATTTGCCTAAGAGGAGAAGAACCCCCCTTCCAGAGGCGTCCACCACGGCTACCGATAGTAGCCCGGAGTGGGATCCCAGGGCCCAGCCCCTGGTAAACTCATGAGTACACGAAATCCGAACACGCCTATGCGTCCAGGATCACTAAAGTGTAATATTTTAATTTGTGCCACACTTTTTGCAGCCCGACGAAGTCTCGCGCCGAACAGTCCTCATCGGAGGATTCATTGAGCTCGGATGCCCTAGAGAGTGAGATACCTCTGAAGGCCCCTTCCCCAAAGCCTAGGCATGACACCGAGGTGTCGTCCCCGAAGGACCCCGACTAGGGAGGGCGTACCTCAGGGGCCGGATATACAGGAGCGGCGGCTCCCATAAGTGTCGACAGCGGGGGCGATCTTGGATTTGGCCCACAACCGGACATAGTACCGGAGACCTTTGAGGCTCCGGGATCAGGCAGGCAGCCCCTCTTGACTAGAGGGGGCGATCCTGCTCTGCTGGCAACCTCTGTCCAACCGTGGGTGCAGGACAACTTATCGAAAGTGCTAAAGAGTGCTTCCATCGTCGACGAACATCGCACCCTTATGGGCGTGGTGATTGAAAAGATTCAGTCCGCTGAGAGTGGACTGAATGAATCCTGCATCATCCTTATAAAAGGATTGGAGGTATGTTTTAGGATTTTTAGAAGATTGTCATAGTATGGGTAGTAGCCCCTGATACACTGTCCGGCGAAAGAGAGAACCGGACAGGGGATCAAATTTTCGTTCGCAGGAGACTCAGCTAATGACATATATCTCTTCCTTTATAAACAGGCGTCTGCAGCGACTGCCGCCTCTCATACTGCGGAAGTATCCGGACTGAAGCAGAGCTTGGAGCGGGCCGAAGAAGAACTTGGCCGAGTGAAGAAGCAGTTGGAGGACAATCAAGGTATGTCAAAACTTTATTAAGTTTAGCACAAATAAGTAGGTGTGCCTAATGAAAGTATTTATATTGCACGCTCTAGGGGTGAATGCCGAAATTGAGGCGCTTAAGAAGGTTGTGGCCTTAGCCAAAAAGAAGGCAGCCACAGAGCAGTCTCTTTGTGAGAAGCACGAGGCCAGGGTCATTGAGGCTGAACGAGAGCTTCAGGAGGCCGTGAAGAAAAGCGAGACTTTGGAGCAGAGTCTATCATTGAAAGAATCCAAACTCGACCAAGCTCTCCAAGCCGCAAATGATGCTCGGGAGGAAGCCCAAGGTGCTCTGAACGACATTCAGGAGGCGAGGACGATTGCGGCTGGTACGGCTTTTTATTATTCAAAGCGATTTGTATGCAGTAACAGGAGAAATTCAAGGTGACAAATTGAATTCTGATTTCTCCAGGGGCGTTTGCAGAGCTGTCATGCAGCATATCTGATGCTGCTCAATTCTATCGAGCTGAGGAGAAGAAGACTACAGAAAAGCTCTTCTAGTTGCAGTATTTGGCGCCGAATTATCCGGTGCCATTTGTTGATCAGCTAAAGCAGCTGATCGAACTGCACAAGGCGGCCGAACTAGCCATGAAGGACTTATTGTCCGGCTATGGCCCGCCGAGTCAATTCCAAGCAGTTACTTCGGGCTCGTGAAGCGGATTGTGAGTGCTTGCCCTCGGCTCGAAGTCATAAAGCGGTCGGTCTGTATAGAAGGTGCACGAATGGTATTTGCCCGTGCGAAGGTGCACTGGGGCAAGCTGGATGCTGAAAAGCTGATGACCGAGGGACCGCCCGAGGGGAAGGAGCACCGCAAGCCCGAACTATATTATGATGGTGTCCTGAAAGGAGCCCGCCTTGTGGCGGAGCAATGTACCAAAGACATTGTATTTCCATGAAGACAATCATGTTGTCCTTTGTAAGGCGGAACAAAGTCACCTTTATTTATGTAGTGCCTGTTATATGAAAGTTTTTCCTCTTGCGTAGCCGTTTTATATATTAATCTTGAAAGTTGGCCAGTCGTCGACTTCTGCCCCCACGTAGGAAGTATGGGGGTGTTCAGGATAAACTTGAACACTCTTTATCCCATTTTTTGGTCCTTAAAGGAGGTGTTCAGCACAGCGAACCAGGCAATCATAGGGCTTTATCACTCTCACTTAGCCATAAGAATTCGAGTATGGTAGGCGCAGCCCCTGGTGTCCGAAAGACCGCAAGAGGGGCTCGAATAACACCTGATCGGAAGACCAATCCGTCACACTCTGCATTTATTATGGTGTTATGCGAAATAAATCCATAAAGATTTTACAACCTCTCGAACAGCTGACCAGCTCTCGCCTTATCATGACAGTCAGTTTTCGGCTTTCTCTACTGAGGTGCTCGTCCGGAAGAACTGGGACACAATCGCAGTAGTTCTCCCAGTGCTACCTTAGCCGATATAGCGGAACATAAGGTACCAAACACATGGGAGCCAGGCAAACCCAACTAATGACCCAAGACATGATTCGGAGCTGATGCATATAATGCTATAAGTTCGGGGTGCCGAGCGACCGAGAGGGTGGCCGGACTTTTTTGCCATAGTATGGGTATAATGAAGCCCCTGGCGTATTAAGGCATGCGACAATGTGCGGATGCCGTTATGACGAAAGGTGTCGACGAGAAATGATAGCAGGTAAGCGTCATGTAACTCTATATGCTGTATTCGAGTGACACGTTTATGCGTACGAGTGCGGTTAATGCTATAGTAAGAGGTATGATGGCGGAACTTGTTCAGACCGGGCGGGAGGAAGCTGTGTGCGGATCCGAAGTCTATTTGGATTATCTTCTAGGGGAGTATTTATATATTCCCTCCTTGTGCATCCGAGCTGATTCCACGTTGCCAGTCCTGTTCTACGGAAAAGCGAGCCTGCAAAGAAAAATGCTTGTTTGGTATTGTTCGGCCTTGCCCATATTTGTGACCACGTCACGTGAGCCTGGTATTTTAAGCTTGCCATAGACATGGTGTGATACCGTGTTGAATCGAGCCAACACGGTTCGCCCCGGCAGTACGTAATAGGTACTGCATAGAGGGACAATGCAGAAGACTAACTCTTCGGTATGGTGATTGTTTGGTGATCCGAAGACTACCTCCAGAATGATGGAGCCTATACAACTGGCCTTCACACCTGGTATGACACCTTGAAAGGATGTTTTTATTGGATTTGATCCTCGAGCGATCAATACATATCTGGCGTACTGTGTCCTGGTGCGGCAAGTTTGGACTGCTGCCTCCGCCAATAGGGGCTCGTGTGAGGTGGAACCCGCAAACTATTGGGTCGAGGATAAGTGCGACTGAATTGCCCTATATTGTTTGATGGCCCGGGCTCCTCATTGTCTTCCTCACTTTGGGACCCCTTCTTATTGTGTTCGGCGCCTGACATGCCGAATTGTTTGAAGACCCGGCATTCTCTATTGGTTTGTTTGGCTGCCGTTCCTTGGGTACCATGAATTTCACATGGGCGGTCAAGTATGCGGTCCAGGCCGGATGGGCCCGAATTGTTCTTTTGAAGTGTCTTTTTTCGCTGACCAGACTGGGAGCCACAGAATCCGGCATTGACTACCGTGTTTTGGGCGTCATTGTTGTTCTTGTGACGCTTATGTTTGTTGCGTCGCGGTTTATGAATGCTGTCACTGGCCTCTGATGTGCCAGGGGTGCTTGCTGTGTTGTTTTTACGAGCCAACCACCTTCTTCGCCCGCACAAAAGCGGGTAATGAGTGTTGTTAGGGCTGTCATGGACTTCGATTTCTCTTGGCCGAGGTGTCGGGGTGCGCGTTGGTATTCGGGCTGATACGCCGTTTTGTCTCGGCCACAAAGGGGCCGGTTAGCCTCGTCCAGTGCTGGTAGTGTAGGCTCTAGGGCCTCCTCCTCAGGTGGCAACTTGTGCTTTGGGTAACCGTTGGTGGGGCGCTCGAGTCCGTATTCCTCGGCTGCCAGGACCTTGGTCCATCTGTCTGTGAGCAGATCTTGATCAGCTTGGAGCTGCCGCTGCTTCTTTTTCAGGCTTCTTGCAATGGCTATAAGCCGGCGCTTGACACGCTCCTGCTCTACGGGATCCTCAGGCACGCCGAATTCATCATTGCCGAGGCTCACCTAGTCTTCGAGAGAGGCATATAATTGTCATCTTCCAAGTCTCCGTCCGTCATCTGTTTATCTGGGCTAGTCAGCCCGTCTCCCTGTTTGGCATGCTCGAAGGTAGGCTGATCGGGGTTGTATTCATCTTCGGCACCATCCAGATTGTTTTCATCTCCTGTGTCGGTATTGCTGTGGCGGAGCTTAGAGCGGCGCCTCTGACGCCCATCCTTTTATTGCTTCCCTAAGGGGTTATCCTGTATTGCCTCATCGCCGTTGTTTCCTTTGGGGGTGTCCACCATATATATATCATATGAGGAGGTGGCTGTCCAGCGCCCTGTGGGCGGTGGTTCCTGTTCTTCTCCTGCATCATCGTTCATACCGTCGATGTCTTCGGAGTCGAAGTCAAGCACGTCGGTTAAATCGTCGACAGTGGCTATTAAGTGGGTGGTGGGTTGGCAACGAATTTCTTCGTCATCTGCTTCCCACTCAAGCCGAACATAGTTCGGCCAAGAGTCTCCTGACAAAGAGAGAGATCTTAATGAATTCAGCACGTCGCTGAAGGGCGAGTGCTGAAAGATATCCGCAACGGTGAACTCCATTACCGGAGCCCAATCGGATTCGATGGGCCCGGGTGCGCGCGGTCCGGAACATACAGCCGGACACAAGTTCGGGGGTCCGGTGACACAGATTTCCTTAGAGGTGGAGTCCGTGTTCGGCTCTACCGCCGATGAGTATGCGGCCTCCGTGGCAGGGTCCATCCACCCGTCCTCGGACGATGCGATCTGCCCCGGATTTAGGTCCGGAGCCGCTGCAGGTGCGTCATCCTGAATACTGTCTGACGGCCGATCTAAGTCGTGCCCGTCGTGACCGTCCGGCGCTCCTGGAGTAGGCCCGAATTCATTGAAGATCAAGTCTCCGCGGATGTCGGCCGTGTAATCCAAGTTTCCGAACCTGACCTGATGGCCAGGGGCGTAGCTGTCGATCTGCTCTAGATGGCCAAGCGAGTTGGCCCGCAGTGCAAAGCCGCCGAACACGAAGATCTATCCGGGGAGAAAGGTCTCACCATGGAACGCGTCGTTGTTGATGATTGAAGGAGCCATCGAGCCTTACAGCAACGACACAGAGGAACTCTCAATGAAAGCACCAATGTCGGTGTCAAAACCGGCGGATCTTGGGTAGGGGGTCCCGAACTGTGCGTCTAAGGCTAATGGTAACAGGAGACTGGCGACACGATGTTTACCCAGGTTCGGGCCCTCTCGATGGAGGTAATACCCTACTTCCTGCTTGATTGATCTTGATGATATAAGTATTACAAGAGTTGATCTACCACGAGATCGTAGAGGCTAAACCCTAGAAGCTAGCCTATGATTATGATTGTTCTTCTCCTACGAACTAAACCCTCCGGTTTATATAGACACCGGAGGGGGCTAGGGTTACACAGAGTCCATTACAGAGAAGGAGATCTAACATCCGAATCGCCAAGCTTGCTTTCCACGCAAAGGAGAGTCCCATCCGGACACGAGATGAAGTCTTCAATCTTGTATCTTCATAGTCCAACAGTCCGACCAAAGTATATAGTCCGGCTGTACGGATACCCCCTAATCCAGGACTCCCTCAATGAGGATGCTAATATTAGAGCCATGCTAGTGGAGTAGTTGTGAATTTGAGGAATACTTGTGTTGAAGTTTGTGATCCCCATAGCATGCATGTATGGTGAACCGTTATGTGATGAAGTTGGAGCATGATTTATTTATTGATTGTCTTCCTTATGAGTGGCGGTCGGGGACGAGCGATGGTCTTTTCCTACCAATCTATCCCCCTAGGAGCATGCCCGTAGTACTTCGTTTCAAAAACTTGTAGATTTTTGCAATAAGTATATGAGTTCTTTATGACTAATGTTGAGTCCATGGATTATACGCACTCTCACCCTTCCACCATTGCTAGCCTCTCTTCTGCCGTGCAACTTTCACCGGTACCATACACCCACCATATACCTTCCTCAAAATAGCCACCATACCTACCTATTATGGCATTTCCATAGCCATTCCGAGATATATTGCAATGCAACTTTCCACCGTTCCATTTATTATGTGTCGGGGGTTGGGTGCAACATATGCCAAGGGATGGCTTATCATGGTGGGAGCGAGTAGAATGTCACCGGTGCCTGGAAGCGGGATAAGGCATAGACACGAACGCCGGCGCACTTTACCCAGGTTGGGGTCTCTCCTTGGAGATAATACCCCTACTCCTGCTCTGCGTGGTCTCCGCATGATCACTAAGGCACTAGTGAATACAAGGTGCTCCTTGAGGTGTGTGCTAGAGGTTGAAGGAGGCAGGGCTAGCTCTTTTCTTCCTCTAGATATGAGTCTAGGTCTATCAGGTTTGGAACCCTTTGCATTGGTGCCCTGGGGGGTTTATATGGGCCTACCCCTAGGGGTACAATGGTAACTTGGCCGGGTGTTGGGCCCGGCTCTCAGCGTCTCCGGTCGCCAGCTTCTCCGCCGGCAGCTGGGGCCCGCCGCCTGGTGGGCCCTCCGACTGGTCCGGTACTAAGCCGACAGGCCGTGTCCGCCACTGGCGGGTCTGGTTGGTGGCTGATCACTGTAGCCATGGCGCTAATGACGCAGGCTTGGTCAGGGGAGCGTGGCTACAGTCCCGCCGCCTGGTGGGAGATCACTGTAGCCACACTGCACCCCGTCTAGTTGATGTCATACTGCCTTCGGGGGAGGGCCCGGCCGCCTGCTAGGGGCCGGCCTCCCGTAGTTCTGGCTGGTCCAGCTCTGGCCGCCTTCCGAGCTCTCTGTGCCCGATAGGGCCCGCCGCCTGCAGGCCATACTGACAGGCCGTCGTGGGAACAGGGCTCCGCCGGTCAGTAGTGGCATAAAGGGGGAATGTCAGCAGTGCCACGTCGTGCGGGGATCTCTGCCTGTATGGGGCACTGTGGCCATGCCAAGCCCGGGATCCGGAGGTACGGGGCTATGCTGTAGCCTCATCCTATCTTGTCTTCTAGATGAGGGGCAAAGACTCTGAGGGTGCCTGGTGGCCGCCTGCTAGAAACCGGCCTCTCCGGAGGTCGTCCGCTAGGAGGCGGCCTGTCTTCATGCCGTCTGCCGGTGCTAGGCCGCCTTCGGGCAGCCGGCCGTTCAGGCCAACCGGCCACCAAAAGGCGGTGCTCCATTCTGGAGTCTCGTGGGTTGAAGCCAGCCCAAAGTCTTAAAAGGCTCAGGGACTCGGGTTAGCCTACCCGTGGCCCAATGCTCCGATAGTAGTCCTCGAAGCTGGTGAGGCACCGTGGCCGATCGACCGTGAAACCTCGGCGTCTTCCCTCCTTGCCGTGCTCTGGTGGAACGCTCGGTCCGCCTTGTGGGGTGCCGACTGCTTGGAACTGTTTTGACAAGGCGGACTCGCTCGTTGATTTTGAATGCTGAGGCGGGAAACAGGTGGCGTGCTTGCTAAGCTTCCCTAGGCACGCTGCCCGCCACGAGCGCGTCACGCGGCACGTGTTAGCCCGGCCAGCCTGCCACCCCACGCTCTTGATGGGACATGACCAGGGGCCGGGCCCGCCACTACCCTACCTCGGCGCGCGGGCGGATCCGCTGCGGCCGAGGCGCATGGTTGCGATTCCCGCGGGAGTTACTGTGCAGTAACCCCATGGAGTAATCGGGGGGTCATGGGGTTGTGGGTGCAATCAATCCCATGATCCCACGCCCCGCCCCCTCGGCTTCACCGTCCGGAGGATATAAGTAGGGGAGACGGGGGAGTGAGGGAGCTCTCACACTCTTCTCCCCGCCCTTCTTCCTCCTCTTTTCGCTGCCGCCTCTCTTCCGCCGCAACGCTAACGCATCTTGCCGTCGGCGAGCTTCTACTCCCCGCGTGGCTTTGCCCAGACTCCATGGCGCGCGAAAGGGGAGGTGACTTCCTCCGGGCCACGCGCCGGATGCCCAACACGGCCTTCGTCAAGGTGCAGGTGCCGCCGCGGGAAGAGATCTCGCCGGCGCCGCAGGGGAACGAGCGGGTCGTCTTCCGCTCGCACTTCCTTCGCGGCTTCGGCCTTCCGGCGAGCAGGTTCCTCGCTCCTTTATGGACTTCTGCCGCCTCCAGCCGCACCACCTGACGCCCAACACCATGACGCTGTTGTCTGCCTTCGTCATGGCATGCGAGGGCTACCTTGGCGTCCTCCCCACCATCGACCTACGGGGAGCATGCTTCTACGCCAAGCTGGGCACCTCCGCCCGAGGAGACGGCGGCGGAGTGCGGCGCCTTCGTCGCCGTGCGCCGGCCGTCGAAGAAGAACGCCTTCCCCGCCATCAAGCTATCACAGTCGGTGAAACTGTGGAAGCAATCTTATTCCTACGTCGAGAACGTCGACCCGGCGGCCGACTTCCTCAACCTGCCGCCCTACGAGGCTGCCCCCCCGTCGTTCCTCGGGCCAACTGGCACTACAAACCGAAGCCCGTGCCGGCCGAGATGGCGGCCGCCATCAACTGGCTCTAGGAGATGACGGAGGCGGAAGGCTTCGTGGCGGCCGACTTGCTGCTGGCCTTCGTTGAGCGCCGGGTTCTCCCGCTCCAAGGCCGCCCTCATCTGATCTGTTGGATGCCGGGCACTGCGACCCCAGCCGGATGTGCCGAAGGATATTCCGCCTGCCGAGGTGGATCGGATGGTGAACGAGGTCACCGACCTCAAGTTGTCGAAGGGCGCCTAGCAATTCGGCAAGCGGCCCTACTCCCGTGACAACCCGCCGCCAGCCGTAAGTCTCCGAGCCTTCTCCCCTTTTTTTCTTGTCTTGGTCTTGGTCTTGAGTGGTTCTCCTCTAGAGCGTAGATCTACATGTCTTCGGCGACGGCCACCCTCGTGGGGCCGGCTGGTGACTACCAGCCGGACCGGGAGGTGAGCGACGTGGACGACCCCGACCTGGGGGCAGCCGCCTTGGAGGATGACACCGTAGGCGGCGGCGACGGAGTGGGCGGCTCCAAAGACGGGGGCGACATGGAGACCTGGCCCGATGACTTTGATGACAAGGACGAGCCGCATCCTGCGCGGGGCGTCGCTAACACCGGCGCGGGCCCCTCCACCGGGCCGGCCGCTCGAGGCGGCAAGCACAAACGGAAGCAGGGCGCCACCTTGTTCGGCAGCGCCCCGAAGAAGCCCAAGAATCTGGTCACCGCGACCAGGCGGAAAGAGGCCGCGGCGAAGGCAGCCAAGTTCCAGAAGCTGCCAAAGGCACCACCCATGGTGTCGGCATAAGTACCTTTTCTGTACATTCCTTTAGGTTCTTTCTTAGTGATTCGGCCTGAAATTCCTTTGCTTCGTTTCTTGTCTCAGAGCCCCGCTCTCCCTCGACAAGTCGACCGCCGCCTCTGTCATCAGGTCGGCGGAGACCTCCGCCACCACCCGGCAAATCGACCCGGCCGCCGACCTCCGAGAGGCGCAGGAACGAAACGCACGGGAGGTGCGCGAGGAGCGGGAATCCGCCCGCGTGGAGAAGGCGTATGCTGACAAGGCGGCAGCGTCCGCGCTGCTGAAGTTGGCGGAGGCGGAAGCTGCAGCCACGGAGAAGGAGCGGCTCGCGGAGGCCAGGCACCGTCAGGAGCCGGTGGTTGTCGCTCCCCTGAGCTCCGCGCCACCTCCACCAGAATTCGTGGCATTGACCCGGGAAGCCGGCGATGACCACCCGGTCATGGAGTGGGAAGGCGGTGACGTCGTCATGCCGGATGTTATCGTGCCTCCGCCACCACCGACTATCGAAGCGAGGGACGAGCAGCTGGCCGCCCCGCCGGCGCCACCAGCCGGGAACGAGGTGGTGATGGGCCCAACTCCTGAGGCCCGTACGCCCATGCGCCATCGTCTTTCCAGGGCAGCCTCGGTACCGCGAACACTGGAGGCCGGTGCCGCGAGCTCGTCCGCTCCCGACACCGAAGCGACCAGTGCCGCGCCCTCTGGCTGGATGCGTGGAGGCGGAACGGGGGCCCTAAACAGGCAACCCTTGACGTCCAGGCCAAGCTCCGGCCCAAAGCCGACGCCCTCAAGCGGTGCAATGAGGCGTTCCTGAGCTCGCGAGGAGCCATCCGGGTATGCTTCTAACTCTTTGTTTTTGTTCTTCTTATTTCTTGGTGGGGGCGCGCTGGGGCACCCACTGGGTGTAGTCCCCAGGTTCCGGGCCGGCTGCTGAGCAGGCGGTATAGAATTTTAATCCTTGTTGGTGCCACGTGCTAACTCCTTCTGGCATTTCTTGTCATAGGATTACCACAATCTCCGTGCGGCTACCTTCAACTCCAGAGTCCGGGAGCTGGAGAGGCAGACCGCCAAGTTGTCAGAGAGCCGGAGTAAGTTTTGCCTTTTTGTTCCTTCGGGGGCGCGCTGGCGCAGCCGCGGGCTGTAGTCCCCGAGATTCGGGCCGACTGCTGAGCAATCGAGCCGGATCTCCCCAGCAACTCTGTTTATTTGTTTGATTGCTGATAGTTCTTTTCTTCTGCGGTGGCGTGATGGCGCACCCGGGGGTTGTACTCCCCGAGATCTAGGCCGACTGCTGAGCAGTCGGGCTGGATCTCCCCAGCAACCGCATCCCTTTTTCGTCAAATGTTTTTAACGCCTTTCTCCTTCTTTTCTCTTGACAGAGGCCAATGCCACCTTGCAGCAGCAGCTAGGCGAGGCCAACACCGCGCTGCGCACCAAGGAGGTGGAGTGCATCAAGCTGGCCGAGGAGCGGGACCGACTGGTCACGCAACTGGCGGAGCAGACGGAGCATCTCCAGACGGCCCAGCGGGAGGCGAAGACGAAGGAGACCGACCTCCTTGCTGAATTTGAGGTCGAGCACTCCCCGTGGGCCGACATGGCGGCACAGCTGACTGCCGGCTTCGGCAGTATTAAGGACATGGTTGACGGTACGCTTCCTCTCTTTCCTTTCTTTGAGCCGCCAACCTCTGCTTGGGATAACCATCTGTTTTTAACTTCTGTTTTCTTTCTTTTTTCTCCCAAGCAGAGTTCTTCCCAGGCCACTCCGTTGTTGCAAACCAGGCTATTGAGGCTTCTCGCAAGGAGCGGAGGGCGGACGACGTGCAGATTGCCGCCAACGCCCCTCGAAACCTTAACGAGCAGCTTCTCAGCATCCAGGCCCGCCTTCGGCCGACCCACCAGATGCTGCGTTGGCTTCAACGTGTCGGAGCCCAGGCGATCTCCATCCTCTGGATGGGTGTGCCAGCTCTGCGTATACCCAGTCGGACTGCTGACTGGCTGGAGGTGGCAGCCGGCCGCCTGGAGGCCTGGAAGCGCTCTTCAGCCCGGGCCAGAGCGCGCCGAGCTCTGGAGTTCGTCGGGGCGTGGTACCCTGGGCTAGATCTAGCCCAGCTGACCGCGTTCCACCAAGACTCGCTGGAGGAGTTGGTGGCAGTTGAGGGAGAGCTTGTGAAGCAGGCGGCGGAGATCGCCGAGTACACTGACACCAGTGTCTTCATCCCCAAGCTGGTTGAAGATGGTGCCGAGGCACTGCCGGAGTTCTATGGGCTGAACCCCGAAGACGGCGAGGACTCGGCCGAGGTGATCGACTCCAGCGATGAAGGGGAGGAAACAGAGGACAAGGACGGCAAAGAGGACGCGCCGGAGGTCGGAGGGGATGGACAGCCCCAGCCCGACCGTGCCTCAAGCAACGATCCACGCTCGAGTGCGCCGACTGGTGCTGAAGGCAACCAGGCGGAGACCAACCAGCCGCCCGCTCCACCAGTCAGCGCTGCCAACTCCGCCATCCAGCCATCCGTTGCTCCAACCGATGATGCCGACTCGACCGCCCCGCCGGAGCCCTCTACCGCTTCTTAGGCTATCGCCTTTACTTTCTGTTTAATCGTTCTCGACAAAACTTGTTATATTTGCACAATTCCACCCGCGGGGTGTATTTCAAACTTCGTTGAATGCTGGCCAAGGGCCTTTTGCTATATAAATATGCTTTAAGTGCCGACTTCCAGCTTTTCCTTGTTTTCTGCCCTTTGCCTTTTTTCCTTGCCGCCCTCCCTTAGCTATCCCTTGGCCAGCCGAACAGCCGCTCTGCAGACTATAGCTGGGCCAAGTGCTTAGCTACTTTTGGGAGGGAAAGTGCTTAGCTACTTTTGGGAGGGACTATGATGCCGACTAGAGCGTTGTCAAAGAAAGTAGGAGCCGTCCGGCCGACTGCTCAGCAGCCGGTCCAGTAGGCGGCATGCAGGCTTCGTCTATGTGCGCCTTTTTGTCCTTAGCCGTTTTTCATATGGGCACCTTTTTTGCAGCTCTTGTCAGCCGTTCAGTCGCTCTACGAGCTGCGGCTTCTGACAGGAGAAGTTTGCTGGTGCTGACGTACTACTTGTCCGACTGTAGGAGGCGGCACATAGTAGAAGGCGGCGAGCCCCCGGGCCGACTAGTCGAGCCCGGTGCCATGCAGAATAATAAAAATAACACATTCGTGGGTATAATTCTTATCATATAGATAAAGAGCGTAGTCCCCGAGTTCTTCTCGGGGGACCCGGAGTCTTCGTACTTAAAAAGGTAGCATGGTACATACTGCTTTTAACTCTTCGGAGGAGGTTCGCATTCCATGCCCTCTCCGTCTCCTTGCCCGAGTCGTCTCTTTTGCGTGCTCTGGGCTTCTGAGCGTCGATCAGATAGTAGGAATCATTGCCCAGCACTTTGCTGATGATGCATGGGCCTTCCCAAGGCGCCGAGAGCTTGTGTTGGCCGGCTGTTCGCTGGATCAGCCGGAGCACAAGGTCTCCCTCTTGGAATGATCTTGGCTTGACCTTGTGATTGTAGTATCGGCGAAGACTCTGCTAGTAGACAGACCAGCCGAGTGCCAACAGCCGGCCTTCTTCCAGCAGGTTGACGTCGTCTTCTCGTGCTTCTTTGGCTTCCTCCTCGCTGTACATGGTAACTCGAGGGGACTCGAATTCTATGTCCGTCGGGATGACGGCTTGGACACTGTAGACGAGGAAGAAGGGCGTGAAGCCGGTTGACTTGTTCGGAGTTGTACGCAGGCTCCAGAGGACGGACGACAGCTCCTCAAGCCAGCAGCCGGACGAACGCTCTAGAGGCTCGACCAGTCGGGGCTTGATGCCGGACAAAATTAGGCCGCTTGCTCGCTCCACTTGTACGTTTGACTGCGGATGGGCAACAGACGCTAGGTCCAGATGGATGCCCTGCGTCACACAGAAACGGGCCAAGGCTCCCTTGGCGAAGTTTGTGCCGTTGTCGGTGATGATGCTGTGTGGTACACCGTACCGCGTGGTGCTGTCGGCGATGAAGGTCATGGTAGTCGGCCCATTCAACTTCTTGATTGGTTTTGATTCTATCCACTTGGTGAACTTGTCCACAGCGACAAGCAAATGAGTCATGCCACCGCGAGCTGTCTTGAATGGCCCCACCATGTCCAGTCCCCAAACGGCAAAGGGCTAGGCGATGGGAATAGTCTTGAGTGCAGAAGCCAGCAGATGTGGCTTGGAGTGGAACTTCTGGCACCCTTGACACTTCTGGACCAATTTTTTGGCTTCTTCTAGAGCAGTCGGCCAGAAGAAACCATGGCGGAAAGCCTTGGCAACAAGTGATCTTGAAGCCGCTTGGTGACCGCATTCACCTTGGTGGATATCCTTGAGGATTGCTTGGCCTTTGTCTGGCTCTACGCAGCGCTGATAAACGCCAGTGACACTTCGCCGTACCAGCTCTCTGTTGACGATGGTGTAAGCTACCGCCCGCCGTTGCACTTGTCAGGCCAAGATCTCATCAGTCGACAGTTCTTTGTTCACCAGAAATTTGAGGATTGGTTGAGCCCAGGATGGTGCTGCTATTTCTTCGACCGCTACGACTACAACTTGTATAAGGGTGGTTGGGCTGGGAGGCGGTGGGTTGGTTGCTGCTGCCGCCTGCTGAACTGGAGAAGTCCCCGGGCCGACTGCTGCAGTCCCTAGGCCGGGCTCTAGAGTCCCCAGGCTGGGTGCGACTGCTGCAGTCCCCGGGCCGCTTGCTGAAGTCCCCGTGTCGGCTTCTGGGGCCCTCAAGTCGGACCCGACTGCTTCGGGAGGGGCCGATACGAAGATGGAATCTGATTCTAGTGACGGCTTGACAGACGGCTTGAGGAGGCGGCACATGGCGACGCCGGCTGGTATTTCTTGTCGGGTGGAGCCAATCCGTGCCAAGGCATCTGCTTGCTCATTGTCATTTCTTGGCACATGGAGGAACTTGCACCCTTCAAAATATCCACTGAGCTGCTGAACAAAGAAACGGTAGCTCGCCATATTTGCATCCTTGGCGTCCCAATCGCCTGACGACTGCTGGACCACCAAGTCGGAATCACCATAACACAGGATCCGTCGAATGCCAAGTTCCTTGGCAAGCCGAAGTCTGTGTATGAGTGCTTCATATTCAGCTACGTTGTTGGAGGCGGCAAAGTGGATATCCAACACATATTTGAGCTTGCCGCCTTTGGGAGAGGTGAGGACAACGCCGGATGCCAGGCCGGTGCGCATTTTGACCCATCAAAGTGCATCCACCAATGAGTGGAGTCAGGCGCTGGCGGCAGGTACTGGGTCTCGGCCCAGTCTACGAGGAAATCGGCTAGTGCTTGCGACTTGATGGTGGTGCGAGGCTGGTAGTAGATGGTGTAGGGGGCCAGATCTATGGCTCACTTGGCCACTCGTCCAGAGGCATCTCGGCTTCCAATGATCTCAGCAAGTGGAGCGGTGTAGACAACAGTAATTGGATGCTCTTGAAAGTACGACTTGAGCTTCTTGGCGGCAAAATGCACGCCATAGCACATCTTCTGATAGTGGGGGTAATTTTGCTTGGAGGCGGACAATACTTCACTCAAATAATACACCAGCCTCTGGACCGGCAGTGCCTTTCCTTCCTTCTTGCGTTCCACCACTATGACTGTGCTGACCACCCGACTGGTGGCGGCGATGTAGAGGAGCATGGGTTCTTTATCAGTCGGGGCCGCCAGGACAGGCGGGGTGGTCAACATCTTCTTGAGCTGGCGGAAAGCTTTGTCCGCCTTGTCGTTCCACTCAAAAAAGTGGTTATCTTCATGAGCTGGCATAGTGGGAGAGCCTTCTCGCCCAGCCGGCTAAGGAAGCGGCTGATGGACGCCAGGCAGCTGGTGAATTTTTGTACGTCCAGCAGTCGGGTGGGTACTTCCATACTTTCAATTGCCTTGATCTTCACAGGGTTGCACTCTATGCCGCGCTCTGATACTAGAAAGCCAAGAAGTTGGCTGGCTGGTACTCCAAAGACGCATTTCTCCGGGTTGAGCTTGATTTGAAATCGACGCAAGTTCTCAAATGTCTCTTTGAGGTCTTCTAGCAGCATGCCACGCTTCTCCGTCTTCACCACCACATCGTCCACGTAAACGTGGGCGTTTCTACCGAGTTGCTTGAGGAGGCACTTCTGCATGCAACACTGAAACGTGGCGCTGGCATTCCTCAAGCCGAACGTCATCATCAGGTAACAGAAGTCTCCGAATGGTGTGATGAAGGCGGTCTTCAGCCTGTCGGCCGGTTTCAGCTTGATCTGATGGTATCCTTAGTAGGCGTCCAAAAAACTCAGCAGCTCGCATCCGGCTGTGGAGTCTATCACTTGGTCGATTCTTGGCAAGGCAAAGGGGTCTTTGGGGCAAGCTTTGTTGAGGCTGGTATAATCGATGCACATGCGCCATTTCTTGTTCTTCTTCAGCACAAGAACTGGGTTGGACAACCATTCTGGGAAGAACACCTCCATGATGAAGCCGGCTGTTAGAAGCCGGGCTATTTCTTCTCCAACAACTCTTCTCTTTTCTTCCGACAGGTAGCGCAAGGGCTTCCTGACCGGCTTGACCTTAGGTCGGACGTGTAGCTTGTGCTCGGTGAAATCTGTCGGGACACCCGGCATGCCTTTGGGGGACCATGCGAAGATATCACGATTCTCACGGAGGAAACCGACGAGCTCTCCTTCCTATTTACTGTCAAGGTTTGTTCCAATGAGAGAGTGCCTCTCCGGGTGCTCCGGGTCCAAGGGTATCTTCTTTGTTTCCTTCGCCGGCTTGAACGAGCCCAACTTCCGACTCCTTGGGTGGCGGTGACATTTCCGACTGCTTGCCTGCCAACGCCACAACCCGTTCCAGGAGCCGTTTCTCAGCTGCAATCACAAGGGACTCGGCCAGCTGGCTGCTGTCTACGCGCAGACGGATGATTTCTTGTAGTCTCCGGCTATGGTCAGGATTCCCTTGGTAGTCGGCATCTTCATCTTGAGGTAAGCATAGTGGGGGACCGCCATGAACTTGGCTAGAGCGGGCCGGCCAAGTAGCGCATGGTATGGGCTCTCAAGGTCCACCACTTCAAACCAGATTGACCCTCGGCGGAAATGATTTTTGTCCCCGAAGAGGACATCGATCTAGGTCTTACCGATTGGTGAGCAAGAAAGGCCAAGAACTATGCCATGGAATACAGTCCGACTAGGCTGAAGCTGCTTCTGCTTGATTCCCAATTTCTCCATTGTGTCACGGTACATGATGTTGATGCTACTGCCGCCATCTATTAGAACTCTGGAGAAACGAGCTGCTCACCTCTCCGTTGCAAAGGTGGCTGTCGGTGTCAAAACTGGTGGATCTCGGGTAGGGGGTCCCGAACTGTGCGTCTAAGGCTAATGGGAACATGAGACTGGGGACACGATGTTTACCCATATTCGGGCCCTCTCGACGGAGGTAATACCCTACTTCCTTCTTGATTGATCTTGATGATATGAGTATTACAAGAGTTGATCTACCACGAGATCGTAGAGGCTAAACCCTAAGATCTAGCCTATGATTATGATTGTTCTTGTCCTATGGACTAAACCCTACGGTTTATGTAGACAACGGAGGGGGCTAGGGTTACACAGAGTCGGTTACAGAGAAGGAGATCTAACATCCGAATCGCCAAGCTTGCCTTCCACGCAAAGGAGAGTCCCATCCGGGTATGGGACGAAGTCTTCAATCTTGTATCTTCATAGTCCAACAGTCCGGCCAAAGTATATAGTCCGGCTGTCCGGATACCCCCTAATCCAGGACTCCCTCAGTAGCCCCTGAACCAGGCTTCAATGACGATGAGTTTGGTGCGCAGATTGTCTTCGACATTGCAAGGCGGGTTCCATCTCCGAATACTTCGTAGAATATTTTGAACACAAGGATCGTGTTCGGCTCTGCAAAATAATTTCCACACACCACCTAGAGAGCACAATACTTTACAAATCTAATCTGCTGACAATTTTCCACAGCGTGTTCTCACGCCGTGGCCTGGTTTAATATGAACCATTTTTTCTCAGCCTGCCATAACACGCACTGCAAGGCGGTTTTATTGGCACGCCTTGTCGAAGCAGAGATCGTGCCCCCCTTATCGTGGGATTCTCATCAATACGGGTGCGGGTAACCCAACTACGCCTGTTGGCATGACTCCGTGTTTTTAGGAAAGTCCCAAACGGTTACGCTGAGGACGCTTGATATTCTCCCCCTTTATAGAGGGGTCGAGGCCTATCCCTTTCTTACCACGCTTGCGCCTTTCTGCATCTCGAGTTCCAACACCCGAAGCTCAAGCTTAGGCACTTCGGATCTTCAATCATGTCCGGATCCAACCTTCAAGGCCGATGGATGGCCTCCTCGGTCATAGAGGAGGACATTGCAAAGCTCAGGGAGGCCAGATATCTGACCGCCAACGTCAAGCACAGGCTTCTTGCTCCAGGGCAGGTCATCCCCGCTCCCGAACCCAACGAGAGCGTTGTATTCGTTTCTCACTTCCTCCGAGGGGCTTAGGTTTTACCCTAGATCCCTTCGTGAGAGGCTCATGTTCTATTATGGGCTAGATTTTCACAATCTAGCTCCGGATTCCAACCTTCATATCTCGTCGTTAATCATCGTGTGTGAAGCCTTCCTCCACATCACCCCACACTTTGGCTTATGGCTCAAGACCTTCAATGTGAAGTCGAAGGTGATCGGGGGGTGACACATGGAGTGCGGAGGCGCTGCAATAAGCAGAAACACCGATGCCCCATGGCCAGAGGGTTCCTTCCCGGAGGTGTCCAATCTGTGGCAACAGAGGTGGTTCTACATCATAGCTCCCCGAGGCACAAAGTGGGAGGCTGCCCCCACCTTCCGCTCGGGCCCTCCGCCTCAACTGGCATCGTGGGCCAACGTGGGACTGGACTGGGGGACTGCTAATGACATACCGACATTGCAAAGCCGCATTCAGGAGCTTCTTGAGAGGGATATCAGTCTTATCAGAATAATTCAGGTAATGCTAGTTCGACGGGCCCTGCCGTGCAAACGTCGACCTCTCCGGATGTGGGAGTTCAACCCAGAAGGTCCGCAAACTATTCATCACTTCGTCGGCATGACGCTCGAAGGGATGTATAGGTTGTTCTTCGGACCACGAGTAAAGTGTCCGGACACCACCGAGGATGCGGGCCTGAGCTGCAACCGCCCAGATGCCCAAGTAAGTAACCCTGTAACCGAACACTTCGTTTATATTTATCACAACATTATTCTGAAAACTTGTCCGCGGCCAGGATTGGCTCAGCAAGGCGGAGAGGATTAGGTGTCCGACCCCACTTCCCAAAGGCTCACCTAGTCTTGCGATAGCCAGGATGCTTAGACGTGCGCCAAGTCAAGTGCCCTCGGGGAAATACGAAGGGAAGAATAGAGAAGCCGAGCTGCACACATTGCACATCCAAACCGGGGGAATTACTGTCTCCATGAAGGAGGATAATCGGGGAGGTGAATCTAAGGTTTCCTCCCCCCGCGGGAACAAGAGGGCCACCTCCGAAGACTTGGAGACGGAGGTGCCTAAACAAGGGAAGAAAACTTCGCCAGGGGAGGGCATCCTCACCGCACCATGCCCGCAAACGGGCCAGCCCTCCACTGAGCTGTAAGTTAATCGCACATAACATGATATTGCTTCCTCCTCCGAGAATAATAACCAGGATCTACTTTTTGCAGTCCAGCTAGTAGCTCTTCTCAACAGAGTTCGTCTTCGGGGGATCTTCTTACGGAGATGATGGAGAGTGAAATCCCACCTGCCTCTCCGCCCCATGGGGCGGGCGACCCCGAGGTGTCGTTACGGAGGAGTCCAGATCCGCCGAGGCCGGAATCTAACACTTCGGCCGCCCCGAGCCCGGAGTGTTTGGCTCCCACGGAGGGCAATAGGAAGGGTCCGGAACAGTCCGGCGCCCGGCCGGACACACTGACGGGCCTTCTGGAACAAGCTGCTCTCTCGGAGGATCGCCGCACGTTAATGGGTACAATGTTTGAGAAGATTTCATCTTCCACAAGCGGGTTGAATGAAGCTTTTACGAGCCTGCTCAAAGGCTTTGAGGTACGGAACAAAACACGTAATTTTTCGATTGCACCGCACGCGCTAGGTGTGCTCCGTATAGATAGTAGCCCCTGAGACTCTGGTTGCCTGCCTTAGGTGGCAAACGGAGGATCACACTGCCAAGTAATGATCGCACTGCATTCATGCGCAGGTTGATAAGGGTCTGGCAGTAGACCGGACCGCTGAATTCGCTGAGCTGAAGCGACAGATTGATGTGGTGGACGCCGACATCACGCTTGTAAACAAGCGGCTTGACGAGTCATAGAGTATGTGCTCATTGTTCCTCATTTGTTTAGGAAATATTAAGAGGAGCATAATGTTAATATGATATGCTTTGGCTGCAAGCGGAGCTGCTGCCGTGGAGGCCCTGAGGGCAGAACTTTCCCTAGCCAAGGAACAAGCCCAGGCTAGCAATGCGGCTGCCCTAAAGGCGACCGAAGATTTGAGAGCCGAACAGGTTGCTCATCGCCGAAGCGAAGATAAAATAGCCGAAATGGCTGTGGAGCTGAGGGACACCGCCGACCGGTATGAGCTTCTTGAAAAGGAGTGTCAGGCAAAGTCGGCTGACCTGAAGAAGGCCCTGGATGCGGCCAAGGAGACGCGTTCTGAAATTAGAGCTGCGCGGGAGGAGCTTCAACAGGCCGGAGACATCATGGCTGGAAGCCCCTATTTGTTGCGGATGAAGTTTGGAGACCCCAAGTACGCTCCACTGGATCAACTTTGGAGTGCTACAGACGCGTATGCGGATCTGGCAAAAAGTGCGGCTGATGCGACCAAGTTCTTCAAGGATCAGAAAGCTAATGAAATAGAAAGGCTGTTCTGGTCGCAATTCAGTGCACCGACGCACCCGCTGCCATTGAGTGAGAGGATGGTAGCTATGGCCGAGCTCCATTGATTGTCCGATCTTGCAATGAGGTCTGTAATAGACCATCTATGGCCGAAGGGACCAAGACCGGGTAGTTATTTTGGTTTAGTGCAACAATTCCTTGGTGCCGTACCGTGAATCGATGCAATGAAGAGGTCGGCGTGCATAGAGGGTGCGCGGATCGCACTTGCCCGTGTTAAAACATATTGGGCGGATATGGAGGCCACCGGCATTGCAACCCAGAGTCCGGCAGGAAGCCAGGACCCAGCCGAGCACTATTTTGAGCAGGTCATAGAAGGTGCCCGTATAATAGAGGCTCAGTGCTCGAAGAGTGTCAAGTTCGAGTGACAAGTCGTTTAATTGTAAAAACAATTCTGTTTTAGTTATAAAGGCTATGTTTATACTTTTGCCTAAAAGTGTTATAGTGCCTCCTGTGCGGCCGTTTATGTATGTATATAACCTGAAACTTAGTAGTCGTTGGCTTCAGCCCCCACGCATATAATGCGGGGGTGTTCGAGAAAATGTGCGTAATCACACTTGATCCAACGTCTCGGTCCATTAAAGATGTGATCGCACGTCGAACTAGGCAACCGGATCATCCGACCGATTGATGGGCTGGATCAACTGTCTATGCCATTCACTAATGAAGAGATAGATGCTGTAATCAAGGACATGCCAAACGACAGAGCTCCAGGCCCGGATGGTTTTAATGGTTGTTTTCTTAAGAGCTGTTGGCAGATAATCAAGTCGGATTTTTATGAGTTGTGTCATGCTTTTCATGCGGGTGGGCTAGATATCACTAGCATCAGTGAGGGCTATATCACCTTGATCCCAAAAATCTCCTCTCCAGAAACTGCTAATGATTATAAACCAATTACTTTACTGAACTATTGTCTAAAAATCATTACAAAGATCCTGGCTAACCGTCTGCAGATACTTATTGTCAAAATCATTCACAAAAACCAGTATGGTTTTATTAAGGGGAGGACTATTCAGGACTGCCTGGCATGGTCGTTTGAATATATCCATCAATGCCACACATCTGCGAGGGAGATCATCTTGCTCAAGTTGGATTTTTCCAAGGCATTTGATACAATTGAGCACGCCCCCATGTTGGAGATCATGAAACAAATGGGTTTTGATGATAAATGGCTAGGTTGGATGGAAACGATATTTGGCTCGGGAGTTTCCTCTGTTCTCCTAAATGGAGTTCCTGGTCAGAAATTCAAATGCAAATGTGGAGTGCGGCAAGGGGACCCTCTCTCACCGCTGATTTTTGTCCTGGCAGCCGACTTTCTACAAGCTGCAATTAATGACACTTATGCCCGGGGACTTGTGGAACTTCCTCTACCTCATGACAATGCTGATGATTTCCCTATGGTCCAATACGCAGATGACACGATATTAGTGATGCAAGCTTGTCCTAGACAGGCTGCCCCCATGAAATTAATTTTGGAGGATTACGCTGCTTCGGTTGGACTCAAGATCAATTTTCATAAGTCAACTCTTGTACCCATTAACGTTGATCACCAAAATGCTCGTGAGTTGGCTGAGGTGTTTGGCTGCTCAGTTGGTACTCTGCCGTTCACCTACCTGGGTCGTCCCATGGGGACGACGAGGCCGAGTGTTCTTGATCTCATGCCGTTGGTGCACTCGATTGAGAGGAAAACTTCCACGGCCCTGTCATTGATATCGGCGGGGGCCAAACTGACTCTGGTCAATTCGGTTGTGACCTCCATGATGATTTATGAAATGTGTACAATTAAACTGCATCCCAAAGTGATCGAACATCTTGATAAACTGCGCAGATATTGTCTCTGGGCGAAAAACTCTGATGATGGGGTCAAAAACAACTCCCTTGCTGCCTGGGAGCTTGTCTGTCGACCAAAGCGCTGTGGTGGCCTTGGTGTTATTAATATCAACACAGAGAATGTTGCACTCCTCCTAAAACACTTGTTCAAGTTCTACAATCGTGAGGATGTACCCTGGGTTCAGCTGGTATGGGAGGCTTACTACAGAAACAAGATACCGCATGCAACTGAGCTGGTGGGCTCTTTCTGGTGGAAGGACGTGATGCAGCTCAGCGGGATTTTCCGAGGGATTACCAAAGTCATCCCAGGGGATGGCTCTACCGCGCTGTTTTGGAAAGATGTCTGGTTTGGTGACACTGAATCTGCGCTGATGGACTTGTATCCACGGGCGTTCTCCTTTTGCTTGAATGAGGATGACTCCATTGCTAAGGTCCTCAAGACAGCTAATCCAGCCATGATTTTCAGTCTGCCTCTTTCGATCCAGGCCAGGGAGGACATCAGAGAGATCCAGCAGGGGTCGATGCACGTCCAGGTGGTTAAAAACTGTGGTGACACTTGGGAATGCACACTTGGGCATTTCTCTTCTAAAGGGTATTATAACCACTGTTATAAGCAGGTTGTGGCAGACGAAGCATTTGGCTGACTTTGGAAAGCCAAAAGCCTGATCAAGTTCAAGATGTTCGGGTGGCTGCTTCTTGTTGATCGTTTGAATGCTAGGAACATGCTAAGGCGCAGGCACTTTGCTGTCGCTGGGGGTAACTATGCATGCATGATCTGTCAGAACCCTCCTGAGGAAACTGTGGAACACCTCTTCTTTACGTGTCCCTTTAGCCAACGGTGCTGGAGTAAGGTTGGGATGTCGTGGCAGGGGGGAGCCAACAGATTAGCTCTGCTGCATGGGGGTAGAGATGGTTGGCAACAGCCCCTCTTCATGGATATTTTTTTGCTTGCTGCTTGGAGTTTGTGGATGGAGAGAAACAACCAACACTTCAGGGGAGTTCCACACTCCTTCGAGGCATGGCTGGCTAGATTCAAACACCTCTTGAGGCTGGTAGCCCACAACTGTAAAGAGAAACTTCATCCTTTTCTGTCTGATTACATTGTAAGCTTGGGACATTAGTCTTGGTTTGATAGTTTGTAGGGCCGGGGGGCCTAAAAACCCATTGTAACACGCATGTAATTGTTCTACTGTGAGTAATACAAAAGGTCAGTGGGATCCTCTCCCACTGTCGTTAACCTTCAAAAGAAACCGGACTATATAGCTTTAACACTTTCACTTAGCCATAGGAGTTTGACGGTGGGGCTACTATGTAGCCCCTAGTATCTCCGCGTGCATCCGGATAGAGGCGCGTATGTACATGACCGGGAAACGGTCCTTCGTTAATGCGGAGGAATCCTAAAGATTCTGATGAGTCCTGGAGTGGTTAACCAGTCTGTCACTGTATCATGACAGTCAGTTTCGGCTTTCTCTACTGAGGTGCTCATCTGGAATAACCAGGGCACAATCGCAGTAGTTCTCCTTTGGCCGCCTTATCCGATAGAACATAATGTAAGGCAGCAAACCCAGGAGCCGGGAAGACCCAACATTTGAGCAAAGACATGATTCGGAGCTGATGCATATAAGGCCAAACTTGCGATGCCGAACACTCCCAAAGGTATTCAGACTTTACAACATATACTGGGCTGAGCAATGCCATCGATTATGAACCCTGTATATCTAGGTACGTGCATTGATTTGTCATGGTGAAATGCCTATAACGCTAGTATCCCCTATGGGTGTATTGAATACCCATGGGATGTCAAGCAACAAGAGACAGTAAAGAAGGTTTACACATGGGCTTAATCTAAAGAGAAACCTTTGAGCGGGGCCCTGCTGCACGTCTGTGCCTTTGTCTCCATTGTGCCGTATCCTGGAAGGGTGTCGCACGAATAGTGTCTGTAAAAACGAAAACTCATGTAAAAGAGTATGGCGTAAGCGTGCGAAAAGTTGGTTATTCTCAATGGATGTTATAAATGTGAGATATTGGCATATCAATAAGGTCAAGCCAAATTGTGGGCCTTATTACATGTTTGCAGCCCCTAGTACCATCTATGGGGGTATATGTATAGCACCCACCTCAGGTTTACCTGGGCTGTTACCGACGGTGGTGCAGCGGACTCGTCGAACCGTGTCCTTGGTCTTAACGACCGATCATGCATTCTGATAGGAGAGGCCGCTTAGTGTCCGGCTGCTAGAGCCGCCGCATACTCTTCCGCACGTAAGAAACGCTCTGTGTTTCCGCTAACAGTGATGACGCCACGTGGACCGGGCATCTTGAGTTTAAGGTAGGCATAGTTTGGTACTGCGTTGAAGCGAGCGAAGGCCGTTCTTCTGAGTAATGCATGATAACCGCTGCTGAAGGGAGCGATGTCAAAGAGTAGTTCTTCGCTTCTGAAGTTGTTGGGAGAACCGAATGTCACCTCTAATACGAGGGAGCCCCTGCAGCGGGCCTCAACGCCTGGTATCACTCCTTTAAAGGTGGTGTTACTTTGGCTAATTCTGGATGGCTCTATCCCCATCTTGTAGACGGTGTCCTGATATATCAGATTAAGACTACTGCCGCCGTCCATGAGGACTCGAGTGAGATGGTATCCATCAATTATTGGGTCGAGCACCAAGGCAGCCGATCCTCCGTGCCGGATACTAGTCAGGTGGTCCCTGTGATCAAAGGTGATCGGGCAGGCCGACCAGGGGTTGAATTTGGGGGCAACAGGCTCTAGAACGTATACGTCTCTGAGTGCGCATTTGCGCCTTCTCTTTGGTATGTGAGTCGCGTAGATCATGTTTACTGTTTTGACTTCTGGTGGGAATTTTTTCTGTCCCCCAGTGTTCGGCTGGCGAGGCTCATCCTCGTCTTCACTTGGTGTTTCCCTTCCCTTGTGTTTGGCATTTAACTTGCCGGCCCGCTTGAAGACCCAGCATTCTCTGTGAGTGTGATTCGCAGGTTTTTCGGGGGTGCCATGAATTTGGCACAATCTGTCCAGGACTTTGTTCAGGCCGGACGGTCCGTCTTTGCTGCCTTTAAATGGATTCTTTCTTTGACCGGGTCGAGAGCCCCTGAATCCGGCATTGACCGCCGTGTTGTCCGGACTTTCTTCATTGTTTCGACGCTTGTTCTTATTGTGTCATTGAGGGAGTCCTGGATTAGGGGGTATCCGGAGAGCTGGACTATATACATCGTCCGGACTATTGAAGCGTGAAGATACAAGACACAAGACTCCAGCCCGTGTCCAGATGGGACTCTCCTTTGCGTGGAAGATAAGCTTGGCGATCCAGATATTATATTTCCTTCCTTGTAACCCTAGCCCTCTCCGGTGTCTACATAAACCGGAGAGGATGGTCTTTAGAAGGCCGATCACAATTACAATCATACCATCACAGGCTAGCTCTTAGGGTTTAGCCTCTACGATCTCGTGCTAGATCTACTCTTGTACTACACATATCTTCAATATTAATCAAGCAGGAAGTAGGGTTTTACCTCCATCGAGAGGGCCCGAACCTGGGTAAACATTGTGTCCCTTGCTTCCTGTTACCATCTGCCTAAGACGCATAGATCGGGGCCCCCTACCCAAGATCCGCCGGTTTTGACACCGACATTGGTGCTTTCATTGAGAGTTCCTCTGTGTCGTTGCTGCAAGGCTTGATGGCTCGTCTCATTGTCAAGGACGATATCATCTCTGGAGGAATGCTGGCTGTAGGCCAGATTCTCCGACTTGGCGGCTTCATTATGGCCGCTCAATGGCTGTCGCGCCAATGATGGCCTCTCGGGTCATCACGCATAACCTTCGCATCAATTCGGAGCTTGCCGAACAGATGGATTCGATAGAGCTCTCCTCTCTTAATGAGCTCCTGGATCGCATCGCCGCTTTGGGAGTCACTGTGGACTATGACCGGATTGGGCTTAAACCCAACCAGAGGGACATTAGATCCCCGCCGGCCACCCATGAGATAGCGGTAGTGGAGGCACCACACATGGGTCGCCCCTCAACTTTGAGGACGAATTATGTCCGGATCACCGAACTTAGTAAGCCGAACACCTACTCAAAGGAAGACATGACCCGAGTCCCGGACTTAGAGTCGGGCATCGGGCTAAAGAGATCGGGTGATACTCCGGACCCCGAACTGTCGGGCTCAGAACCTTCCGTGCCCCCAGGTGTCAGATCGGATCAAAATCCGGATTCAGCCAACAACACTCGCTCGGACTTAAACTGTCTCTCCCGCACCGGGCAAGAGCCCCTAGAGACGGTACACCGTTACTCGGCCAGATTCCTCCTTGCGCTGAACAAGGTCGAGGACTGCCACGAGGAGGATGTAGTCTCACTTTTCTGCAAAAAATGCACGAACAAAGGACTCCTTAATGCTATAAGCCGCCGTGACATAGTACACTTTGCGGACTTAGCGACCATAGTACAGAAGTACTATGCGATGGAAAGCGCCTAGAAGACCCAAACAGAATTTTGGGATAGTACGGCCCTCACCAGAACCTTGGTCCGAACTAAACAACCAAACTCTCATAAGTCGACCAATTCAATTCCCAAGAAACCAAACCCCGCTCCAGGGCGTGGAACCGTATTGGAAGGGTGGCTCAATGGGCCATGTAAGCTTCACAGTACGCCAGATGCGACACCAACCCATAGCCTTAGGGCATGTTGGATACTCCGGCAGGTAGCTAAAAGTGGCGAGGATCTCCTCGAGAGCCATAAAGCCAAACAATATCCCGCCAAAGAACACAATACGGTACTAACAGTCTTCGAGACTTTCGCCTCAAACAATAGGCGCAAGCGAGCTCATCGAAGCTCTGCTGAAATCTGCCATGTGGCAAAAGTAAATCCATGGAACGACACTGCTATAACTTTCAATGCCAGTGACGAACCCCAGTTCCAGACCGTCCGGGCACCAGCCGCTTTGGTCCTTAGCCCAATAGTGGACGGCTTTCGGCTCACTAAAGTGCTCATGGACGGCGGAAGCGGATTAAACCTGATCTATGAAGAAACACTCAAGAAGATGGAAATTGATAAAGGCCACATTGAGCAAAGTGGCACAACCTTAGGGGAATTATCCCTAGTCGGGAGGCACGGTGTGCGGGGAAAATCACACTCGATGTGGTATTCGACACCCCAGAGAATTATAGGTCCGAAGAAATCGTATTCCAACTGGCCCCTTTCAGCAGTGGATACCACACCCTTCTAGGGCGGGACGCGTTTGCAAGCTTTCAAGCTATACCCCATTACGGGTACATGAAGCTTAAAATGCCCGGACCCAATGGAATCATCACTATAGCTAGTGATCCGGACATCGCACTCTGCACCGAAAACAAAACCGCAGCACTAGCCTTGGAAGCACTGTCCGAAGCCCTAGCAGCAGAAGAATTAACAACACTGCGCGCCATCGTGGACAGGGACGACGTGATACTCGACAAACGACCTAAGTCCACCTCATTTAAACCCGCAGATGAGACAGTCAAATTCCATGTCGACCCAACGGACCCCACGAAGACAGCTTCCATCGGGACACAGTTGAGCCCCGCTATGGACGCCACACCGCGAGACTTCTTACGCGAGAATTAGGACATTTTCGCTTGGCACCCATCGGACATGCCGGCCATCCCGCGCGAATTGGCCGAACACAGCCTTAACATACTAAAGGAATACAAACCTGTCAAATAGACCCTAAGGCGATTTTCAAAGCCCAAACGACAAGCCATGGGGGAGGAGCTAGCGAAGCTACTGGAGGCCGGATTCATCAGAGATATCAAACATCCGGATTGGCTGGCAAACTTGGTATTGGTACCAAAGAAGGACAAATCCTGGCGCCTGTGCGTCGATTTCAAAGACCTTAACAAGGCTTGCCCCAAGGATCCCTTTCCCCTCCCTCGCATCGATCAAATCATCAATGCCATAGCAGGACACGACTTGCTGTGTTTCCTCGACGCATACTGTGGATACCATCAAATAAAGATGGCAGAGTCCGACCAAGCTACAAAAGCTTTCATAATGCCATATGGCCCTTTCTGCTTCAACACTATTCCTTTCGGGCTTAAGAATGCCAGCGCAACCTACCAACGCATGATTCAAACATGCCTGGAAAAGAAATTCGGCAAAACAATGGAGGCATACGTGGACGACGTAGTCATAAAAACAAGACACGTGGAAACCCTAATAGATGACTTGAGGCTTACGTTCGATAACCTACGAACACACGACATTAAGCTGAATCCGGAGGAATGCATTTTCGGCGTCCCCTCTAGAAAACTGCTGGGCTTCGTTGTTTCCAATAGAGGAATTGAAGCTAATCCGGCAAAAATCCAAGCTTTGTTGCAGTTGGCTATACCAACAGACCTCAAACACATCCAGAAACTAGCTGGATGCGTGGCTGCTTTGAGCCGCTTTATCTCCAGGTTAGGAGAAAAGGCATTGCCTCTTTACCGCCTTCTTCAGCGCACCGAACACTTTGTGTGGACAGATGCAGCCATGGCTGGACTCAATGAAATAAAGACCTTATTGGCCAGTAATCCAGTCCTAACAGCGCCAAATATCAGCAAACCTATGCTATTTTACATAGCTGCAACACATCAAGTTGTAAGCGCAGTACTCGTCGTCGAACGAGAGGTTGACGAATACAAATTCCCGCTACAGAAGCCGGTTTATTACGTATCCACGGTCCTCACCCCATGCAAATCCCGATACCCACACTATCAAAAAATCGCATACGCAGTCTTCATGTCATCCCGAAAGCTACGGCACTACTTTCAAGAGTGTTCGATTACGGTGGCCTCTGAAGTACCACTAAATGATATAATAAATAACCACGATGCCACGGACCGGATTGCTAAATGGGCCATCGAGCTCCTTCTGTTCTACATAACATACAAGCCTTGGCGGGCTATCAAGTCGCAAGTACTAGCTGACTTCATCGCCGAATGGACGGAAGCCGAACTCCCTAAAGAGTACGGCGCATATTCTAACTGGATCATGCACTTCGACGGCTCTAAAATGCTGGCCGGATTGGGAGCGGGTGTAGTCCTGACGTCTCCCACCGGAGACACGGTCCAATACGTCCTCCAAACATTATACACAACCTCCAACAACGCAGCCGAATGTAAGGCTCTGTTGCACGGTCTTCGGATGGCAGTCTCTATGGGCATTCAACGCCTAGAGGTGCGCGGGGATTCAAACCTCGCAATATCACAAATAAATGGAGACTTTGATGCCAAGGATCCGAAAATGGCGGCCTACCATAATGCCGTCCTTAAAATGCCAGCTCGGTTCGAGGGGCTCGAATTTCACCATGTGGCTCAAGAAAACAATCAAGCGGCAGATGTCCTTGCCCGCATCGGTGCTAAACGCGACCCTGTCCCACCTAACATATTCCTAGAAAGGCTGTTCAAGCCATCCGTGATATGGGAAGGGGAGTCCGGCAATACCAGCACGGATCTGAATACATCCCCAGATTCCAAACTATCAGACATAATCGGAGGCTCTACTACCAAAGTAACATCGTCAGCCCACGAAATAATGGCTGTCATCGCCCTGTGGACTGAGCCTTTCTTGGCCTACCTAAATAGGCAGGAGCTCCCCGAAGACCAAAATGAAGCACGCTGCATCGTCCGACGTTCTAAAGCTTACAAAGTCGATGAAGTGGAACTCTATAAGAAAAGTGTGACCGGAGTGCTTCAAAGGTGCATCTCCGAAGAAGAAGGCGGCAACTCTTGGCTGGAATCCATGCCAGACTGGGCGGGCACCATGCCGCGGCTCGAGCACTAGTCAGCAAGGCCTTCCGTATAGGTTTCTATTGGCCGACAGCCCAAGCAGACACACAGGACCTTGTCCAACACTGTGTCGGTTGCCAGCTCTTTGCCAATCAGAGTCATATGCCCCCTACCGCTCTCCAAACAATCCACATAACTTGGCCCTTCGCGGTCTGGGGGCTGGATATGGTTGGACCCCTTAAAGGGGGAAGCCACAAGAAAAAATACTTATTGGTCATGGTAGACAAGTTCACCAAATGGATAGAAGCCAAACCAGTGAAAACGGCCGAATCCGGACCAGTAATAGACTTTATATCCGGGGTCGTACACCAATACGGTGTCCCCCGCAGCATCATCACCGATAATGGCTCAAATTTCACGGTCGATGAGGTGAAATCTTGGTGCGACAAAATGGGCATTAAGCTTGACTATGCTTCCGTCTACCATCCTCAAACAAATGGCCAGGTCGAACAGGCAAACGGTCTCATCATGAGCGGCATCAAACCCAGACTAGTGCGATCCTTGACAGAGTCGGATATTCATTGGGTCGAGGAGCTCGACTCCATACTCTGGGGGCTGCGGACCACGCCGAATCGTACCACCAGATATACACCAGTTTTATGGTGTACTGTGCGGAAGCAGTACTACCTTGCGACATAATACATGATTCGCCACGCGTACGCATGTACGAAGAGAAGGAAGCCGAGTAATATCGGCAGGATAACTTGGACGCCCTGGAGGAGGAGCACGATGTCGCTAAGGCCCGTTTCGCATTCTATCAGCAACAGGCTCGATGATACCAAAGCAGAGAAGTGCGGTCCAAAACTTATAATATTAGCGAGCTCGTTCTATGCTTACCGAAGAAGAAGAAGGACAAGCTCAAACCCAAGTGAGAAGGCCCCTTCATCATCGACAAAGTTCTCACCGAAGGAGCGTACCGCTTACGTAATGTGTCCGACAACAGACTCGAGCCAAACCCGTGGAACGCGGCCAGACTCCGGAGATTCTACGCCTAGCGCCGAACTCAGTGTTCGTCTCCTTACCCCCTCCTTTTTTAATTATGCTCCCTCCCTCTTGCTTTCTCGATCTTTTTCCTTTCACACACAATATTTAATACAGTACGGACCTTCGGACTACTCCGGCCACACTATGTGTGTAAGCTCTACCTGGGGGCTTCCTATACGGAAGCTAAATATAAATTACTCTTAGGTCCTTTTTGCCCATCACACATGAGTTTATTTTTCCATGTGTGCCTTTTCTTCACCATTATATGCATCGATATGACTTAAGACGTGGCCAAGCTGGGTTGCCTGGCTCCTGTGTTTATGCCCTACGTTCCCGTTAATTCGGCTAGGGCATAAGGGGAGCACCTCTGCGATTGTTACTGCCGGTTGAGCCGGATGTGTACCTCAGACTGGGTGAAGCCGAAAGCTAGTTTCCTTAAGAGAATATTCGATCGGTGAACAAAAGATGCCTTCGTTTATCATAACATTAATCCCCAGAAGTTTTGTATCCGGACATGTGCCTTGACACATGCTTACCCAGGGAAAGGAACCCTTAACGGAACTATTCTCCTTGGAAGATGTTTCTTACTATCCATGTAATATAACATAACTAGTTGGGTACTTGTCTTTTCAAGAACTTATGACCCCTACGCATGGTCTCCACGCATACTCCGGTTTTGTATAACCGAGCGGGTATTCGGACAAACCCCGGAATGTAGGATCCGGGGGCTGAAGCGAAAAGGTCCGCCATGACAAATGATTTTAATCCGGCTAGGGGCTACTTATGTCCATTGAATTACACAGTCACTTGGACTGACTATATTCGTCTTCTATACCATTCAACAGGTTATATAGATCACAATCCTATTGAGAATACTTCACAGCCAATGCCACCTGGTCATATACCAGACTAACGGGAATTTCTTGCCCATCTGGCCCTGCCGGTCCGACTTCGGCCATATGGTTCGGGTCCAGCTTGGTGTAGCGCGTTTTCACCATAGCCCATGCTTCCCTTGCACCCTGCTGGCAGGCTGACATCTTCCACAGTCGGGAGCGCCGCCGTGCTCCTTGAAGCATGTCCACAAGCTCTCCCATGCCATTTGGCAGGAGGCTTGACGGCCACAATGCCTGCGCTACGCCCTGCATCGCCTACCGAGCTCGCTCATGCAGCTGCGAGAGGTCTTGCAGTAAAATGCCTGCATATGCGGGCATCTCCTCCTTAAGGCGACCCGTCAGCATTCCTACAAGCAAAACTCCATTAATACACTTCCCCGCCGAACTATGCTACAGTTCGTCTAGGCACTTACCATAAATGCCGTGGCGAAGCCATTTGTTCTCCTTTACGGAGTCCGCCAGCTGCGCACAGACGTCTTTCAATTCCACGTCCAGCCGAACATTGGCATCTTGGAGAGCATTCTTCTCCCGCTTAACTTGCGTAAGAATGCGCTCGCCGGCCTTTAGTTGCCTTTGGAGATGCGACTCGTCATCCCTCCCGCCCTCCAGATTTACTCCGGGGTTATCTACAGAATTTTCTGTTAAATTTGTCATACCAGCCAGTTGCTAACTGGTGCATTTTCATATAATCGAGATAAATGTTACCATATGAGGCCTTCTGGGATTCCTCTAGCTTGGAAACTATGGCCCTCAGTTGGGTCTTGCACTCCTCTAGCTCCCGAGACAATTGCTCATTCCTATCTACAAGAACCTGCGCATAAATTGATACTTAAAACTGTTGTTTCAACCGTTTCAAGTCTCAGGGGCTACTGCTATACATGCTCATCAAACTTTCTTACCCGTATATCTTTGGTATACTGGACCGTCGCTCGGGCGAGTCCGCTTTGAGCAGCTCGGATGTATGCGTCTCCCGAATTGAAAGCATTAAATGCCTCTTCAGAAAAGATGTTGTTGCGAAGCACGGCCCGTCGACGCCGGTGATTCATGGCGCTCTCTACTTCGGAATTCGTGGCAGAGAGCATATCTGCGTCCTCTGTCGGAGGACTATGCGACATTGGCCCTACCTCCGCCTCCTCTCTCGAAGTCGGTTCTAGAGCCCGACTGGTGGAGGCGTGGTTGGCAGGATCCCCGGATATAGTCCGGATACCCCTCTTCCTGCCAGGATGTAAAGGGCGCTATTACACTTCAAATAACAACAATTACATGACAGGTTGTTTCCTTACCTCTGTAGAGGCGTGTCGGCCCTAACCGCTTTCGTCTTGAGCCTACCCAATCCGGATGCCTGAGACTGACGGGTCCCTAGGGGCTCGGCTCTATGCTCCGAACGTCGCTTCTGGAAAAATGCGACGCTTCAGGGATAAGGCGTGACATCAAGAAAGAGTCCTCTTTGGAGGATCGAGTCTTCGGCTTGGCTTACACGCGATGAGGGTAGCAGTACGAGATAATCAGCAGTAATGGCCACTGAGGCGCCGCCGCGGCTCGACCGATAAAATATCCCGTCGACAAGCTCCACGACCGCATCTGGGTCTTCTTCGAGTCCTGGATCCAGGGCCCTTTCGGGGTCCTCTGGCTGCGGGGAAGGGATGGAGATTCCTTCTACAGCCCTCCTAAGTTCACGCTCGGAAATATCGATGCAGGTAACTTTAGCAAAGAACGCCACAATAAGTGAAGCGAGAAAATAAATGACGACTTACCCAGTTTGGGGGATTATACATGGAGAATCCGTCCCGCGGTTTGATATGGAGGAAGTCTTCCTCTTCTCCTTTGTATAGGTCGGACAGTATCCTTACCAGAGCGATGGGGGAGTCCGGACCCTTAGGGCCACAGCGGGTGGCATCGTCTGTCTCGTTGAAGTGCCACATGGGATTGCCCCGATATTGAAGCGGTTGCACTCCCCGCATTATGCATATTGCCATGACCTCGACTATCGTCAGTCCAGATTTGGCCAGTAACTTTATCCTGCTCATCAGGAAATGTATTTCCATGGAATCCTCTTCTTGGGGGCCTCGGGGGCGCCAGCTTAGACGTGCCCTCAGCGGGGTGTTACTGAACTTGGGGAGTCCTGTCCGGACTGGATCCGGAAGGGGAGCATCGTCAATATAAAACCACTATAAAGCCCAATTATCTGGTGCCTTCTTGGGAGTGCCGGATAGGTATCCGGTCTCAGCGATACGCCATACTTCGGCCCCGCCCACTTGACATAGGGATTCTCCCTAGTTGCGGGGGACAAGGCAGAACAACTTCTTCCACAATCTGAAATGAGCCTCGCAGCCTAGAAATAGCTCAGAAAGGGCGACATACCCTGCTATATGTAGTACGGAGGCTGGGGTAAAGTTGTGCAACTGGAGGCCGTAGAACTCCAGAAGCCCATGAAGGAATGGATGAATAGGAAACCCGTCGCCCCTTAACAAATGCGGAATTAGGCATATTCGCTCCTCTGGAGACGGATTGGGGGATCTCTCCGCTTGTTCTCCGCCGTTATAGGTGGCCACCCCGGCTCGAACAGGGACCATGAAAGCCGGTGGGAGGAGCCCTTGGGTTTCTAACTTTATCAAACGGCTATGAGAAACTGAACACTCTCCCCAGTCCCCCGGCTTGGGGCAAGGGGAGCGAGCAGAAGAGCTGCGACGACCGGCCATGTTGGAATGGTTTTTTCTGGGCGCTCTGTTGGATGCTTGCTTGAGGAGGGAGAGTGAGGTTTGGATCTGGGAATCCCCGTCTCTTCAAATAGACGGTTAGCCCGAAGGACCGACGGTGGCAAATGCAAAAATGCCTCGACTCCTCGCATTCGCTCGACACGTGGAAATGGTCATTATTGAAGCACTGAAGCCGAGGAGTACAACATTGATGAGATGCCGGACACTATTCATTGTAATGGGTACATCAGAGTATTCGGAGAGGGAACCCGCCTTGCAATGCCGAAAACAAGACTGCACGCCAGACTCATTGTCATTGAAGCCTGGTTCAGGGGCTACTGAGGGAGTCCTGGATTAGGGGGTATCCGGAGAGCCATACTATATACATCGTCCGTACTATTGAAGCGTGAAGATACAAGACACAAGACTCCAGCCCGTGTCCGGATGGGACTCTCCTTTGCGTGGAAGATAAGCTTGGCGATCCGGATATTATATTTCCTTCCTTGTAACCGACTCCATGTAAACCCTAGCCCTCTCCGATGTCTATATAAACCGGAGAGGATGGTCCTTAGAAGGCCGATCACAATTACAATCATACCATCATAGGCTAGCTCTTAGGGTTTAGCCTCTACGATCTCGTGGTAGATCTACTCTTGTACTACACATATCTTCAATAGTAATCAAGCAGGAAGTAGGGTTTTACCTCCATCGAGAGGGCCCGAACCTAGGTAAACATTGTGTCCCTTGCTTCCTGTTACCATCAGCCTAAGACGCACAGATCAGTGCCCCCTACCCAAGATCTGCCGGTTTTGACACCGACAGTCATGGCTTCCCGTTGCCATCCTCGATTTCGGATGTGCCTGGGTCACTGGTGCCTCTACGGGCCAACCAGCTATCCTCACCCACGCAAAAGCGGGTCATAAGGCTTGTTAAGGCCGCCATTGTCCTCGGCTTTTATTGACCGAGGTGTCTAGCAAGCCACTCGTCGCGGATACTGTGCTTGAAGGCCGCTAGGGCTTCGGCATCCGGACAGTCAACAATTTGATTCTTCTTAGTGAGAAATCTATTCCAAAGCTTACGGGCTGACTCTCCGAGCTGTTGCATTATGTGACTTAAATCGTCTGCGTCTGGAGGTCGGACATAGGTGCCTTGAAAATAGGCCCTGAAAGCGTTCTCAAGTTCCTCCCAACTTCCGATTGAATTTTCGGGGAGGCTTTTCAACCAGTGCCGAGCTAGCCCTTTCAACTTGAGGGGAAGGTATTTGATGGCGTGGAGGTCATCCCCACGAGCCATGTGGATATGAAGGATAAAATCCTCAATCCAGACCCCAGGGTCTGTCGTTCCGTCGTATGCCTCTATGTTCACGGGTTTGAATCCATGTGGAAATTCGTGATCCAGCACCTCATCGGTGAAGTACAGAGGGTGCACAGCCCCTCTGTATCTGGACATGTTGTGGCATGCTGTCGACTGTTGTTGTGTCCGGTGTTGATTCCGAACTGGTATTTGATCTGTGTGATCGTTTTGGTGATCATAATCCCGCGTCGGAGCTTGTCCTCTGGATCCATAGATGGACCTGGTTGCGCCGGCCTTTTTGTCCAGGAGCTCATGTAAATTGTGTGCGACGTCAGTGGATGCTCTATCACGGATATGAAGTGGTTGGTCCGGCCGATTGGCCGTATTGTTCTTCGGCGGAATGGGTTCTACGGCCTCATCGTCGAATTCGGGCAGCAGCTTGCGTTTTGTGTAGCTCTTTGTGTGGCGATCGTCGGCATACTTTTCTTCAGTGTCTAGCACTTTATTCCATCTGCAGTTGAGCGTATCCTGTGCGGCCTTAAGCCTTTGCTTCTGCTTCTTTAGGCTCCTCGCAGTGTCCATAAGCCTTCTACGGAGGTTAGCTTGTTCGAAACGTTTTTCCGGGATGATGAATGCATCGTCGACCGGACTGTCCTCCTCTCTGGAGGAAGGTTAATGAGTTCGGCCCTCGGGATCGCTGTGATCGGGCGTCTGCTCCGGGCCATGTTCAGCGTGGCCTGGCTCATCTTGCTCCATCGCTGGGTCCATATGGTCATTGTTGCCTTTGGAGTCGACCGGAGTGTCAATTTTTCTTGCGCTGTTATCTCTATTTTTACTGTGACTGGACTTAGAGCGGCGCCTGCACCATCGTTTTGGCTTTTGTCTGGGGGTTTATCCTACATTTTGTCCTTTTTGTCGCTGTTGTCCTCCTTAGGCGTGTCCACCATGTATATGTCATATGATGAGGTGGCAGTCCAGCGCCCCGTGGGCGGTGGTTCCTGGTCGTCCCCTGCATCGACGTCCATACAGTCGATGTCGTCAGAGTCGAAGTCAAGCATGTCTATTAGGTCATCGATAGTGGCTATGCAGTGGGTGGTGGGCGGGCCGTGATTTTCTTCGTCGTCCGTATCCCACTCGAGCCGGACATAGTTCGGCCAAGAGTCTTCTGACAAAAAGAGAGACCTTAAAGAGTTTAGCACGTCGCCAAAGGGCGAGCGCTGAAAGATATCCGTGGCAGTGAACTCCATGATTGGTGCCCGATCGGCTTCGATGGGCACGAATGCGCGCGGCCCAGGACCCGCGGCCGGAAACAAGTCCGGGGTCCGGCGACACAAATTTCCTTAGAGGTGGAGTCTGTGTTCGGCTCCAACGCCGATGAGTATGCTGCCTCCATGGCGGGGTCCATCCACACGTCCTCGGATGATGCGATATGTCCCAGATTTAGGCCCGGAGCTGCTGCAGGTGCGGTATCCCGAATACTGTCTGACAGCCGATCTAAGTCGCGCTCATCATGACCGTTCGGCGCTCCCGGCGTAGGCCCAAATCCGTTGAAGATCAAGTCTTCGCGGATGTGAGCCGTGTAATTCAAGTTTCCGAACCTGACTTGATGGCCAGGGGCGTAGTTGTCGATCTGCTCCAGATGGCCAAGCGAATTGGCCTGTAGTGCGAAGCCGCCGAACACGAAGATCTGTCCGGGGAGAAAGGTCTCACCCTGGAACGCGTCGTTGTTGATGATTGAAGGAGCCATCGAGCCTTACAGCGACGACACAGATGAACTCTCAATGAAAGCACCAATGTCGGTGTCAAAACCGGCGGATCTCAGGTAGGGGGTCCCGAACTTTGCGTCTAAGGCTAATGGTAACAGGAGACTGGAGACTGCGGGACCCACCAGTTGGCGGGCCCTAGCAGCCGGCGGAGAAGCCGGTGGTCGTAGACGCTGACGGCCTAGACCCATGACCAGCCGGATTACCATTGTACCACCGGGGGGGTAGGCCTATATAAACCCCCCGGGACACCCATGCAAAGGGTTGATCCCATAGAGTTTTAGACACCACCATAAGGAGAGAAGAGAGCTAGCCTTGCCCTTCTTCCTCCTCCCACCGAACAGCTCAAGGAGCCTCTTGTAGCTTCTTATCGATCTAGTGATCATGCGGAGACCCCGCAAAGCAGGAGTAGGGGTATTATCTCCACGGAGAGCCCCCAACCTGGGTAAGATCCGCCCACGTGCATGTCTTTGCCTTATCACGTTTCCAGGCACCGGCGATGTCTTACTGGCTCCCACAATGATAAGCCACCCGTTGGCATATGTCGCACCTACCACCCAACATTTGGCACCCACCATGGGGCCAGGTGCACGGTCGTCCGGAGACCTGCTCTGGACGGGAACCCTTTTCCTCCCCAGTGAGCGTAGCCAGCCCGGCACGCCCAATGGCGTTTGCCCTGACGCGCTGCAAAGCGTCGACGACGCCTGCGCAGCGAGCTGCCTCGCCGACCTTCTTGGCGAGGCTCGCATCTCCGACGAGCCCGCATCCGACGCGGGCACAGGCTGCCCCAAGAGCCGCCTCGCCAGCCTCCTCGACCAGCTCCACGTTTCCAGCGAGCCTACCACAGACTTGGAGTCGGTCGGCTCCACCGACCCGATGCTTGTCAACTCCGACACGGCATCACTCGATGCCTTCCCCACCAACGTGATCATCTTCGACGACCCTCTCCCTCGGGCTGACAGTGGCGGCAGCACCATCACTGAAGTGCTAGTCATCAGCCATGGCGTCACCTCTGACGAGAATGCCCGTGACGCCCTGCAGGCAACGCTGCACGATCTGCTCACCCCCATCCCGGCGGACACTGACGCCGAGACGCTGGAGGCACGCCGCCTTGCCCTCCTTGCGGAGGGCCAGAGGATAGCCTCCATGAGACGCCTCACGGAGGCCCACCGGCGTGAAGTCGACCGCGCCGCCTTCGGCACGCCGCCTCCAGAAGGGCCAAGCCGAGTCGGCATCGTCAAGAAACACGACGCGACCATCGCCAGCATGCTGTGAGCGGACCGCCCAGTCTACCCCACGCCCCTCGAGAATCTACGCGCCGCCCAGTCGATCGTAGACGAGCTAAACGGACTGGGGGCCGACGAGCTCCCCTACATGACCAGACGCATCCAACAGCTAATCGAGGCGGCCGTAGAGCGGCACGAAGCCGGCGTCCGAGCTGGAAGCCCCCTCGCCGTGAGCACGGCACGACATCGCGCACGCCGACTGCGGGCGGCGCCCGTACAAGACAAGAGATGGAGTCGGCTGCTAGCCGCAGCCAGACTCGAATCACCATCGAGCGCGACGCAGAAGGCCGTCCCCGAGGTGTGGAACGACGAGGCGACCCGCCTCCTCCTCCGCCTCGCGGGGAGAGATATCCCACCATGCCGCCTGTCGCGCATCCGACTCTCAGCGGCCGACTTGGTCGCCGCGAAGGAGTGAGCGAGAATGATGCCCGCCATCGGATTGACCGCCTTGCGCGATCCTTGGCATTGGAAGAAGAAGATGATGTCGGCCCGCCTCGTTTCGGCCCCCGCATCCGCGACAAGCCCTTTCCCAAAGGGTTCTCGCTCCCAAGAGACACACCCAAGTACAACGGCTCCGTGAAGTCGGAAGATTGGTTGATCGACTACTCCACTGCAGTTCGCATAGCAAACGACAACAGACGCGTTGCCGTGAAATATGTACCCCTGTTGCTCCAAGGCACGACACGCACCTGGCTCAACAGCCTCAAGCCTTACAGCATCAACAACTGGCTGGACTTCACCGAAGCCTTCATACGCAACTTCACCAGCACCTACAAACGGGCTCCCAAGCCCCGACAGCTCTCCTTGTGCGTACAAGGGCCCAACGAATCGACCCGCGACTACCTCACGCATTGGGCCGAGCTCCGCAACTCCCGCGAAGGGGTGCATGAGGTTCAGGCCATAGAATACTTCACAGCCGGGTGCAGAGAGGGCACTCTCCTCAAGCACTGACTCCTCTGCGACGAGCCGGCTACCCTCGACGAGCTACTGATCATAAGCAGACAAGTACGCCACGGCCGACTCTTCAATGAAGACTGAGCTCCGGGTAGACGCCTCTGGAAAAGTGCTGGCGCCGGCTCCCAAGACGCCGGCTAGAGAATCAAGCCGGCGCCCGTATCAAAGCGACCACAAACGCAAGGCCCCGATGCCGCCTTCCACTAGCCGGCAGGTGGCTATAGTTGAAGACGAGCAGCCTGAGGGACGCCCGACTCCCAAGAAGCAGAAGGGCGGCAGGCCGGCTTGGCAACCAGCTTTCTCCTATGAGCAAACCCTCGATGCCCCCTGCAAGTTCCACAGCGGCGCAAAGCCGTCCAACCACACAACTCGGAAGTGCCATTGGCTCACCCGAATCTCCAAGGGCGAGGGGCTATTGCCGCCTCCGCCTGCAGGCCAGCCGCCTCCAACCCCGCAGCAGCCGGCCGCTCGGCCAGCAGTCGGAGCTTTCCAAGACGAGCTCCCCGATGAGCAAGCTGCCTACATCGTGTTTACCAGCCAGATAGAAGATCGGCACAACCGGCGCCGATAGCAGCAAGAAGTCAACGCGGTCGCCTTCAATAACCCCGAGTTTATGCACTGGTCAGAGAAGCCCATCAGCTGGAGCCGGGCCGACCACCCAGAGGTGATGCCGTCTCCTGGCTCCTATGCCTTGGTTTTGGATGCCACCCTTGTGACAAAAAGGCGTGCTGATAGATGGCGGGAGTAGCATCAACATACTGTACCGAGATACCATGGAGAAGCTCAACATCAAGCTGAACCAACTCATGCCAAGCCGGACTGTGTTCCACGGCATCGTACCAGGCCTGTCCTGCTCACCAATCGGCAAGATCAAGATGGATGTCCTCTTTGGGGGCAAAGATCATTTCCACCGAGAAGCAATATGGTTTGAGGTAGTGGATTTGGAGAGCCCGTACCACGCATTGCTTGGCCGACCAGCGTTGGCCAAGTTTATGGTTGTGCCCCACTACGCCTACCTCAAGATGAAGATGCCGAGTTCCAAGGGCATCATCACCATAGCCGGAGACTATAAGAAGTCTTATGAGTGTGCAGCAGCCAGTAGCCAGCTGGCCGAGTCCCTCGTGATCGCCGAAGAAAATAAGATGCTGAATCGAGTTGTGGCCTTGGCTGGCAAGCAGCCGACCCTGTCTCCTGACCCCAAAGAATGTGAAGCTCAAGGTTCTTTCCAGCCGGCCAAGGAGACAAAGAAGATACCCCTGGACCCGGAACACCCGGAGAGGCACGCTGTCGTGGGCACAGGCCTTGGCAGCAAATAGGAAGGCGAGCTTGTCGATTTCCTCCGTGAGAATAGGGACATCTTTGCATGGTCTCCTAAAGACATGCCTGGTGTTCCGACGGATTTCTCTGAGCACAAGCTACATGTCCGACCTAAAGTCAAGCCGGTCAGGCAGCCCTTGCGCCGCCTGTCAGAAGAGAAGAGAAGAGTTGTCGGTGAAGAGATAGCCCGGCTCCTAGCAGCCGGATTCATTATGAAAGTGTTCTTTCCTGAATGGCTGGCCAACCCAGTCTTAGTGTTAAAGAAAAACAAGCAATGGCGCATGTGCATTGACTACACCAGCCTCAACAAAGCCCGCCCTAAAGATCCGTTTGCCCTGCCAAGGATTGACCAAGTGATAGACTCCACAGCCAGATGCGAGCTGCTGAGTTTCTTGGATGCTTATTCAGGCTACCACTAGATAAAGTTGGACCCAGCTGATCGCTTGAAGACCGCCTTCATCACCCCATTCAGAGCTTTCTGTTACCTGACCACGACATTCGGTTTGAGAAATGCTGGTGCCACCTTTCACTGTTGCATGCAGAAATGCCTCCTCAAGCAACTCGGCAGAAATGCCCACGTCTACGTAGATGATGTCGTGGTTAAGACGGAGAAGCGCGGCACCCTGCTGGAAGACCTCAAGGAGACCTTTGAGAATTTGCGCCGGTTTCAGATCAAGCTCAACCTGGAGAAGTGCGTGTTCGGGGTACCAGCCGGCCAGCTTCTAGGCTTCCTGGTCTCTGAACGCGGCATCGAATGCAACCCAGTGAAGATCAAGGCCATAGAGAGAATGAAGATCCCTACCAAGCTACGAGATGTCCAAAAGTTCACCGGATGCCTGGCATCTTTGAACCGCTTCATCAGCTGGCTCGGAGAGAAGGCTCTCCCCCTCTACCGACTCATGAAGAAGTCCACTCACTTTGAGTGGAATGACCAGGCGGACCAAGCTTTCCATGAGCTGAAGAAGATGTTGTCCACACCGCCTGTCTTGGCGGCCCCAACTGAGAAGGAGCCCGTGTTCCTCTACATTTCCGCCACCAGCCGAGTGGTCAGCACAGTCATCGTGGTCCAGCGTCCAGAAGAAGGCTGATTTCAGCTAGTCCATAGGCCGGTATATTATTTGAGGAAAGTATTGTCCACCTCAAAGCAGAACTACCCGCACAATCAGAAAATGTGCTATGGTGTGTACTTCACCTCCAAGAAACTCAAGCCCTACTTTCAAGAACATCCCATCACGGTCGTATGCACTGCCCCGCTGGCCGAGATCATAGGCAGCCGGGATGCATCCGGCCGAGTGGCGAAATGGGCGATTGTGCTGGCTCCTTACACAATCTACTATCAGCCCCGCACCGCCATCAAATCCCAAGCATTGGCCGACTTCCTCGTCGACTGGGCCGAGACCCAGTACCTACCACCGGCCCCCGACTCCACTCATTGGTGGATGCATTTTGACGGATCCAAGATGCGCACCGGCTTGGGAGACGGTATCGTCCTCACCCCTCCCAAAGGCGACAAACTCAGATACACATTGCAAATCCACTTTGCCGCCTCCAACAATGTGGCCGAGTACGAGGCGCTCACACACGGGCTCCGGCTAGCCAAGGAACTCGGCATCCACCGGATCCTGTGTTATGGCGACTCGGACTTAGTGGTTCAGCAATCATCCGGCGACTGGGAAGCCAAGGACGCAAACATGGCAAGCTACCATTTCCTTGTTCAGCAGATCAGCGGATATTTCGAGGGGGTGCGAGTTCCTTCACGTGCCACGGGCCGACAATGAACAAGCAGATGCCCTGGCACGAATAGGCTCCACCTGGCAAGCTATACCAACCGGCGTCGCCCTCCAATGCCTCCTCAAGCCATCTGTCAAGCCGTCTCCGGAATCCAGTTCCATCTTCGTGCCGCCTGACCCAGACGCAGTCGGATCCGACCTCGGGGACCAAGCAGGCGGCCCGGGGACTTCGGCAACCGGCTTGGGGACTGCCATAGTCAAACCCGGCCTGGGGACTGCAGCAACACAGTAGGCGGAGGCCGACTCCAACTCCTCACAACCCAGGCCGCCCACCCTGGTTGCAGTAGCCGTTTTGGCAATCGAAGAAGTCACACCTCCATCATGGGCTCAGCCCATCCTCCATTTCCTGATAAACGGAGAGCTGCCGACTGACGAGATCTCGGCAAGACAAGTCCAACGCCGAGACAGAGCATACACAATAATGAACCGAGAGCTTGTTAGGTGCAGCATTACCGGAGTCTTCCAGGGCTACGTTGAGCTGGAGAAAGGCATAGCAATCCTCGAAGACATCCACCAAGGCGAATGCGGCCACCATGCCGCCTCCAGGGCGCTCATCGCCAAGGCCTTCCGCCATGGATTCTTCTGACCGACTGCTTTGGAGGATGCCAAGGAATTAGTCAAACACTGCAAAGGGTGCCAAGTCTTCGGCTCCAAGCAACACCTGCCAGCTTCTGCACTCAAGACCATCCCCATCACTTGGCCTTTTGCCGTCTGGGGGCTAGACATGGTCGGCCCATTCAAGACGGCGCGCGGCGGCATGACGCATCTGCTTGTTGCCATGGACAAATTTACCAAGTGGATTGAAGCAAAGCCGATCAAGAAACTGAATGGGCCGACTGCCGTGACATTCATTGCAGACATTACAACCCGGTATGGAGTACCACACAACATCATCACCGACAACGACACGAATTTTGCCAAGGGAGCACTGGCACGTTTCTGCATGACACAGGGCATCCGACTAGACTTAGCATCCGTTGCCCACCCGCAGTCAAACGGCCAAGTTGAGCGAGCAAACGGCCTCATCCTCTCCGGCATCAAGCCCCGACTGGTCGTACCACTGGAGCGTTCGGCCGGCTACTGGCTCGACGAGCTACCGGCCATCCTCTGGAGTCTGCGCACTACCCCAAACAAGTCAACCAGCTTCACCCACTTCTTCCTTGTATATGGTGCCGAGGCTGTCATCCCAACTGACATCGAGTTCTAATCACCTCGGGTAACCATGTACACGGAGGCGGAGGCTAAGGAAGCACAAGAAGACGGTGTCGACTTGCTGGAAGAAAGCCGGCTGTTAGTCCTCAGCCGGTCCGCCATCTACCAGCAAGGTCTACACCGTTACCACAGTCGGAGGGTCAAGCCAAGAGCTTTCCAAGAGGGAGACCTTGTGCTCTGGCTGATACAGCGAACAACTGGCCAGCACAAGCTCTCGGCCCCTTGGGAAGGCCCCTTCATCATCAGCCGGGCTCTAGGAAACGACTCCTACTACCTAATCGACGCGCAGAAGCCGAAGGCACGCAAGAGAGACGACTCCGGCAAGGAGTCGGAGCGTCCGTGGAACACCAATCTTCTTCGAAGATTTTACAGTTGAAATGCAGTATGTATCACGCTACCTTTTGTATTAAGTATGAGACAACGGGCTCCCCGAGGAGTTCTCAGGGACTACCCTCTTTTATCTATGTATGCCGGGTATCATACTCATGGTTACGCCACTACATTCATTTTTTCGTCCGGCACCGGGTTCGACTAGTCGGCCCGGGGACTTTCCGCCTTGAGTTATGTCCAAGTTCTACCTGCAGTCAGACAAGTAATGTGCCGACACCCAAGCCCTCTCTTGCAGAAGTCACAGCTCGAAGAATCGGCTACCCGACTAGCAAGAGCCAAAGGCGGAAAGGATGCCCACATGAAAAACGGCTAAGGACTAACGAACTTACATAACACAAGCCGACTCCCCTCTCACCAACCGGCTGTCGAAGCAGCCGGCTGGCCGGCTTCCCTTCCTACTCTGCTACAATCTAAGAGAGCTTGAGTACTTGCCTTCCCAGACGGCCGAACTCCTTACCCGGCGACAGACTGCAGAGCAGCTATCCGGCTGGGAAGGCGGCAACCAAGGGAAGGCGGCAAAGGAAAAAAGCCAAAAGATAAAAGGCAAGTAGGAATGGAAGCCAAGCACATGCATAATAATATTTACACAAAAGGCCCTCGAGAGGCCGGCATTCAACAAAGTTTGAATACACCCCCAGTGGGTGGAATTGCGCAAAGTTAATAAAACTTTTCAAAGAGTGACAAGCAGGAAAGTAAAATAGCGAATCAAGCCAGGGGAGCGCCCGAGGCGTCAGGAAGATTGGTGGAGACGGCGGTGTCGGCTGGAGGAGTGGCCGGCTAGCGAGTCTCGGCCTGGTCGTCGCCGGTGGCAGGCGGAGCATTCGCACGGGCCTCGTTGCTGGAGGCACGGTCAGGCTGAGGCTGGCCGGCTGCTTCGACATCTGGCACAGCGTCTTAGCCGTCTTCCTCCTCTTCATCCTCGCCCTTGTTGCTGGAGTCGGTCTCCTCCGCCGACTCTTCACCGTCGGCCGGGTTCAGCCCGAACCATTCCTCCAGCTGCGTGACGCCGTCCTCGTTCACCTCAGGAGCAAAGGCGCTGGTGTCGGTGAAGTCGGCGATCGCCGAGGCACGCTGGATGACAGCCGGCTGCACCGCCTCCAGCTCCTCGTCAGCCTCCTGCCGCCAAGTGCGCAGCTGGTCCAAGTTCAGCCCAGGGTACCAAGCCCGGACAAACTCCAGCGCCCGTCGGGCGCCGGACCGAGCTGCTGAAGTCTTCCAGGCCTCGAGACGGCCGACTGCTACCTCCAGCCAGTCGGCAGTATGGATGGGGGGTGCGAGGAATTACTTCGCCAGGCCAAAGGGCAGCTAGCACCTGTGCTCCGGCACGCTGAAGCCGGCGGAGCATGTGGTAGGCCGGCTGGAGGCGGGCTTGGATCGCCAGAAGCTGCTCCTCAAGCGACCGGTTAGCGTCCGGTGCAATCTCAACCCCAGCCTGCCGCCGGGCCTCATGGTGAGCTTCGATGGCTTGGTTGGCGGCGACGGAGTAGCAAGGAAAGTACTCTTCACAAAGAAGAAAGAAATAGAGCAAGTCAGGAGATAAACTGGCTTACAAGGACAAGCAGAAGAACGAAGAAGAAGGCGGCCTACCGTCGACCAAATCCTTGACCCGGCCGTAGCCTTCGCTCAGAGCTTGCCTTGCCTCGGCCCAGCTCGCCGCCTCGGTTTCATATTCGGCTTTGAGGGCGGCCTCGCTGTCCTGCACCGCCTTCAGGGCCGCCTTGTAGCTTTCCTCCTGGTCGGCCAGTTTCTTGGTCAGGCAGTCACGCTCCTGAGCCAAGGCGCTGAACTCGCCCTCCTTGGTTTGAAGGGCGGTCTGGGCCACACCCAACTGCTGCCTCAAGTCGGCATTTGCTCCTGCCAACATGAAAAAGAAGAAATTAACAAAAAAACGGCAAGAAAGATCCGACCCGACTGCTCAGCAGTCGGCCCGAATCTCGGGGACTACACCCAGTGGGTGCGCTGACGCGCCCCCACATGAGATAGAAGAACAAAGACACTCACGCCGGCTCTCTGATAGATCGGCGGCCTTTTGGTTCACCTCCCGGACCTGGGAGTTAAAGGTAGCAGCGTGAAGGTTGTGATAATCCTGCAAACGGGACAAAGAAGCGAGCAAGAGCAAGTCATTAAAATAAAGTCTTTGAAGAAGTTCCAAGCCGCCTACTCAGCAGCCGTCTCAGAACTCGGGGACTACAAATCAAGAAATCAAGAAATCAAAACTCACCCGAACGACCGCCTGTGTCGCAAGGAATTCTTGGGTGCACTGCTTCAGCGCGGTGGCCTGAACTTGAAGCCGGCTACGGACATCTTGTGCCGCCAGGCTCAACGCGGCTGTCCCACCGCCCAGCGTCCACCCTGGCGAGCTGGCGGTGGCCGACTATGAAGTCACCCTCCCCGCGCGCCGACGAGTCGGCGACAAGACCACAAGATCCGCCCTTGCAGTTGGCTCTCCTCCAGCCGGCTGCTCAGGCGGCACCTCGGGCTGGCCACCTTGGCTGGTCCCGGCCGACAGAGGTGGTACCACCTCTCCCTCCGGGACGACTATGTCGCCTCCCTCCCTCTCCATCACCGGCGGGTCACGGCCAGTTTCCTCCGACGGAGGCACCGGGATGTCCGGGGCCGCGGAGCGGAGGGGGATGGCGAGCTGCGGAGGCTAGTTGCGCAGGGCCTCCGCTGCCCTCTCTGTAGCCTCGGCTTCCGCTTGGGCCCTGGCTGCCGCGTCGGCCTGCGCCTCGGCCGACTCCGCCGTCGTCTCCTGGGCCGACTCGGTGGCGTCTGCCCTCCGCTCCTCCGCCTCCCGTTCCTCCCGCGCGTTCCGCTCTGTCGCTATCTGAAGCTCGGTGCGGGGATCTATGCGGCGAGAACCCGCAGATCCTCCCGCCCCGCCAACTATGGAGGCGGCGGTTGTCCGCTCAAGAGAGAGCGGGGCCCTGGTTGGCGAAACAAAGAAAGGACTTAGAAGAGCATCGACTAAAGAAAGAAAGAAAAGCGCGTAAGGACCAGAACATATGTCGAAACTGCGTGCGGCTGCTTCACCACTTTGCGGAAGCGGGCCGCCTTCGCGGCCGCCTCGTCCCGCTTGGTGGCCGCCGCGGACCCCTTGGGCTTCTTTGGCCGGCCGCCGAAGAGAGTCGACACTGCCCGACGCTTCTGCGTGCCGCCTCGTAAGGTTGGCCCGCCGGACGGGCCAGCGCCTTGGGGGTCAATCGCCGGCTGGCGGCGCGGAATGAGCTCGGCCTCGTCATCGTCGGGCCAGTCGTCAAAGCCGGCGGTGAAGACGGAGCCGCCTATCTCGCTGCCTCCCCCTACGGCGTCGTCGTCCAGGGCGGCCGCCCCCAAGTCAGGGTCGTCAAGATCGTCCACCATGCGGTCCGAGGCGAACTCGCGCTCTGGCCCCGCGGTCCCGGCCGAAGGATGAAGCAGGGGATTCTGATTGAAGATAGGCCGACTGGTCAGGAGCCGGCCGAAAATAACCCGACAACAAGAAAAAAGTAGAAAGGAAAGAACATGCTTACCAAGAGCGGGGGGTTGGCGCGAGAGTATGGTTCCTTGCCATACTGCCAGTCCTCGGTGAGCTTGCAGTTGGCGATGTAGTTCACCAGGTAATATACCTCGTCGTGAGGCATCTCTTTGGTGCTGAGCCGGCTTGGATCGAAGCAGCCGCTCATCTGATAGATCAGATGAGGGCGACCTTGGAGCGGGAGTACCCGGCGCTCGACGAAGGCGGTAATCAAGTCGGGCCCAGTCAGTCGCTCCGACTGGATCAACACCCGAAGCCTGGCGACGGCACCAGCTCCGGCCGGCGTCAGCGACCTGGCTCGGAAGGACCACGAAGGCTGCCTCCCAGGTGGCGGGCCGGCTATGTAAGCCGGCAAGTTGACGTAGTCACCATTCGGGGCGACATTCTTCATATATAAATAAGACTTTTGCCAGAGCTTCACCGACTGGATCAGCGCAATAGGAGGGAATGGGTTGTCGGCGGTGGACCTCCGCATGGCGATGAAGGCGCCACATGGAGCCGGCACGCCTGCGACGATCGTGCCGAGCCTGGATTGGAAAAACTCCCCCCAAAGCTCAATGGTGGGGAGGACACCGAGGAAACCTTCGCACAAGGTGACGAAGGCCGACAACAGCACCACCGTGTTGGGGGTGAGGTGGTGCGGCTGGAGATGATAGAAGTCGAGAAACATGCGGAAGAAGCCGCTCGCGGGGAGGCCGACGCCGCGTAGGCAATGCAAGTAGAAGATCACTCGCTTGCCCTCCTCCGGTGCCGGCAAAACTTCCCTCGCTAGTGCGAGACGGACACGCACAAGATCTTCGCCAGGCAGCCGCCGCGTCTTGCAGAGAAAATCGATGTGGTTGTCGCGGACGTTGGAGCCGTCCCAGGAGCTCGACATCGGAGCCATGACGGTGATGGGGCGACGGTGAGTGTGGCGATGCAGAGCGCTTGGCGCGGAGGCGGCGAGCTTGTGGCGCGCTAGAAAGAAGAAAGAGTGGCGGAGCGGAAGCACGGCGGAAAGCTACCGCGATGAAGAAGAAGAGGGAGGTGGCGGAGTGAGGGCGAGCATGCGAAC